>OX336338.1:892782-1288215 GCA_946902875.1 Nematopogon swammerdamellus | reverse complement strand
ATTGTGCTCCATGTTTTTTAGGTTTCCGTATCCCGTACGGAAGCCTATTACTAAGCCCTACACCGTCTGTCTGTCTGAGGGCTGTATCTCTTGAACCGTAATAAGTAGCCCGTTGAAATTTTTCACAGCATATGTGTTATTATGACGGATATAACAATAAATAATAAAAAATAGAAAAAGTAAAAAATTAAGGGGGGTTCCCATACAAGAAACCTGTTTTTTTTTCAATGTTTTTGTTTTGTGGTGCGGAAACCTCCGTGCGCGAGTCCGACTCGCACTTGGCCGGTTTTTTTTAATTCAATGCCAATGCCATGCCTGCCTGACAGCTGCCTATTGACGCCCAACGGTCAAGAATAACCTTTCAACAATAACAACGTAAAGCTTTTATTCATTTGTTTAAGTAATAACGTTTTTATCATGAATTATTTATTACTGAAACGAACTAATTAAAACAGACGCGTGGCGCAGGTAGCTTCGCCGCTCTTCACAATTACTTTTACGTCGTCATTATTAATATCTACAATTCGTCTCGCCCCGTACACAATTTCCCTAAGTCAATTGTTGTCACCGTAAATCAAACTAAGCCTCATGGAAATATTATTTCGCGTTGCGCCCAAAAGCGATAAATAACCTTTTACCCTGCAACCGGCATCGCCGCCCACCGCCTCCCCCCGCCCCGCCCCCGCCGACCTGTCCCGATATACCGAAAGGAAAATATTGTTACATATTTATGCGAGCCATTTCCACTCATTTAGGATTCATGCCCAGTGTTCGTTTGAGACCCGATCGAAGGCCTTTCGCTCGTGTGTTATTCACTCGCACGGGGTGTTTCATCCACACGTTCGGTCCGTGTGATCCACGTATCTACACGTATCTACGTGTGATCCACGTACGTACTCGTAGATTCTACGTGTGTTGTACAACGTGTGCAGTTCGGGGTAAGACTCTTCGTAGTTTTATAAGATAAATTTTGCTGGAATGTTGTTGTTCTAGTTTTGTGGGTTCCGTATCCGTCTTACGGGAGCCTATTACTTAGCCTACGCTGTATGTCTGTCTGTCTGTCCGAGGGCCGTATCTCTTGAACCGTAATAGGTACCCTGTTGAAATGTTCACAGAATATGTGTTATTATGGCCGACATAACAAAAAATAATAAAAATAAGAAAAAGTAAAAAATTCACGGGGTCACCATACAAGAAACTAAAAAGTGTATGCGCGCCATAAACCGAAAAGAGTATGAAGCATTTTAACTAATCCATAGATGGCGTGAGTGGCGCTGACCATGACATGGCGATACGGAACCCTCGGTGCGCGAGTTCGACTCGCACTTGGCCAGTTTTTTTTTATTTCATTCATATTTTGGAAATTCCACGTTAGCTCGATGATGCAACGGATCGCTGAAGGCTGACCGTGGTTCGAATGCCGCGTAAAACTGTAGGTCCCTTCCCTTTGGTAC
Organism: Nematopogon swammerdamellus; assembly: GCA_946902875.1. NCBI lineage: Eukaryota > Metazoa > Arthropoda > Insecta > Lepidoptera > Adelidae > Nematopogon > Nematopogon swammerdamellus. The sequence continues at coordinate 1,286,761 of OX336338.1, read as the reverse complement.
CTTACTTGGTGTTAGGGATTATTTAACCGATACGGATTGATACCACCGCACTGAAAGAAGATCGGCCGAAGCGGATGCACATAATAATATGTTTCATCAAGTTCATTGTAGATAGCCCACACGAACAGAGGGAAGCAATGACATGGCACCTAGTTCACCACTGTGTGATGGGCTCACATAACTTTTGTAGTGGGTCACGTAGTCGACCATGTCAAATGTTCTAGTTTTTTGTGGTGCTTGAACGTTTAAAAAAATACCTTTTCATGGGAGATACATTCTCCGTCGACTCTTCAAGAAACAACTATTCAATTAAGAAATTTCTCAAAAATTGTTCCTCGAAGGGCCTGCCCCTTCGAGGAACAATTTTACATATTTAGTTCGCACCATACTCATCTCGTCACGACCAAAGTTTAAATATCAGCTCGAGTTCAGCTGTCAATCAAAATGAACATGACGGCGTCGCGCCTGGCTAAATACGTACAACGCAACAATAACAGTTAGGACACGAGACACCGCTTGTTCAAATCACGTCATATCATTTTGACTCACTAACTCACCTAAGAAATTTCCCAAAAGTAATCTGATCTAAATGTAATGAAGGGAAGCACTGACATGGCACCCGGTGCTATGGGCTGACATCACGGATGTTGTAGGTGATGTGGGCAACCGTGTCAGTTTCCAGAAAAAAAATCAGCAATACATTTTCAGTAGGTAGCTTGTAAACATTCTAAACAAAAATTTTTTTTTTATGGAAACTGACACGGTTGTCTATGTCACCTACTGCATCCGTGATGTCCACCGACCTTTCATTCAGCGCGTGAAAATGACTCCAAAAAACCACTAGAATTAAAACCTATGAAATAACGTATAAAACGTTTTAGGTGTTGTGGTTTTTTGATCTCGTTAAGTTTTTATTTTATTCTTTTTAATAGATAATATTGTTTTCCAATCATTCGGATAACTACGGAATAGGTGTCTAATACCTATTACAACTGTATCTACAATATCCCAATCACAAAGCGTGTGCTGATATACGTTGAGGAGTTCCAATACCTCATCTCGTACTCCCATCATCGGATATTAACCAAATTTATATTGGAGAACCATCGAAGTAAAACCTTCATCGTAAGGCAAAAAATCATAAAAATGTGTTCCCAAATGACATTGATATCGCGTAAAATGCATACAAATAATAATAAAGCCGACTTTATTTTAAGTCCTTTAAAAATAATCGCTGAATAGCCTGAAATTAGCGTTGTAGCAATAGCTGCCTTCATTCGCAACAAGAATACAGAATACGCTTAGATAGAACAATATGTAAATCAATGCAGGTAAAAGAATGAATCGCTGAACACAACTTCTACTAAAAGTAAATTTCAAATATTCGATTAAAATAATCATTAGGTCTTTACTTTACTGAACGATTAAATTAATCTGTAATTTGCTTGGCCACTGGCGCCAGCCGGGGTGTGCAGAGTAAGTAGACTGCGAGGCGAGCAATAGTAATTACTATCTGATTGAGCCTGGTTTTCTCGTCCGGCGAGAATAAATCAATACGTAGACAACAGATCGTTTGAGAGTGTTGGACCACTTCATGATAATATTACCTATTAAGGTGCTTGTATCTATTCTCGTACCTGTTTCTAGTAGAGTACCTAATCAATACTACGTATATAGAAATGTGTTGGTAAATGTATGTGTGATGAAGAGTTACAAAAGAAGAACGCACGAAGGGCGAGCCCGAAGGCAGAGCTGCGTTCTGGTAAACGATAAACCTTCTCGAAGATAGTAAGTAACTAAGAGCGAGGCCGAAGGCCGAGCTGCCTTCACGTAAACATTCTCGGAGAAAGTAATATAGATCAATATTCTCGAAGAAAGTAAGTAATCAAGGGCGAGGCCCAATGCCGAGCTGCGTTCAGGTGAACGATATAAGTTCTTAAATAGAGTAGTCTATACTTTCTTTAACCAGATGTATATATATTGTAATGTAAACATTACAATGCCCACCCCGGGTCTAAGCAACGAAGCTCGTTCGCGGGCGCAGTCGTGAGTGAAGTTTATTTTTGCTGGGAAATTTGGTTTCATCTCAAGCGACTGAAGGTAAATATCAAATTACCGTGGAAGCGAACTAATGCGGATCTAAAATAACGCATTCTGATACACGCCTCGACTGTATCTCGCAGCTGATGTTCGGGCGGTATTAAGTAGATCAGAGGGCTTCTCTTCTTAGCTCCCAGCCAGCTCGAAGCCAGAATGGACGACTTGAGATAAAAACAGTTTAATTATGAAGTGCTAGTAATTACGTACGGAGCTGAAACATGGACCCCGACGATAGGCCTGGTCTTATAGTCGCTCAGTAAAATCGGAATTTTTGCGAATCTATAAAATGTATTCCATGTGTATAATGAAACCAAGGTAGTATTGCGAATAAAATTAAGAGGTAGTGGCCTGGGCCAGGCGCGGCTTCAGGATTTCATTTTGGGGGGGGCCATTGGAATTTTTAAAGTGATCTTAAGGGTTATTCCTCTTTCGATATCCGTCATTTCTGTAGTATTATATTATTTTTATTTTATTTTAATAAATTGTAATAAAAAAAAAGTGGGGCCTGTGCCTAAATAAATAAAATTATTATTTATTATCATTATTTATTTTGAACTTTTAAAGAAACAGAAAATTGGAAATAATATTTTAACAAATTTTTGAAAATTTTTGTTTACTAAAAAGTCAAAAATAAAATAAAAATAAAAATGAAACACAAATGGCGTATGGCGAAATATTTACTGTATACCCAAACTGAAATATTTTAAAAAGAAAGTTAGTTCTTCTCGCTGTCTAACCTCAGTACACGTGCGGCGATAGGGTAATAATTGAAGGGATTATTAAATATAACAGGATTAAACAAAACATTTTCAGAAATAAGCTTGTAAAAGTTTATAGCAGTGAGTATACAAACAATAAGAGATGAGTAGATGACTAACTAGTCGTCAGTCTCATCTGTCCTTCGAACAAAAGTTACCATAAAATGTAGTAAATGAGAGATATTGAAAATGAGCTAGGTAGTGATGTGACGTAGCTCGACATATTTACGTTATTATAGCTTTTAATTATTGCCAATTTATGAATAAATGTTACTCAAAGTTACAACTCAATTCAAAAAGAAACTAAGGAACCAAAAATATGTATTCCTCTAAATAACTTTAACTAAAGAAGGTAATACTCCACTATAATTTCTCACGAATTGGATAGTTTTACAAGTAGGTATCTACTTATGTATGTGTGAAATCATTAATATTCTAAGGTTAATAATAAAAATTAAATACCTCCCATAAAGTAAAATTTAAATCAAATTTAAATAAAAATTGAAAATAAATAAAGATTCTAATGTCGATAGTCCATGTGCGTGTGACTTGGACCTCACTAACAGATAAGAAAAAGGTTTTATGGCAGGGCTGGTTGGCTACTACAGAATAATGCGAGAATAGGTAGAGTTGAAACAAATAACAAAAATTGCTGCTCGTAAAATCATAAAAATAAAGACTCATTCATTCCTCCATTCACCCACTAATAAATACAACAAAAAATGTGTATCCTTGAATTGCAGTTGCAGTGCACCCAGGTGTGTTTCAAGTCAAGAAAGAATGTTTCCTTCTATGGGTCTGCCTTTTGTTTTGTAAGAAATACTTACAATAATTAGTGGAAAGTTGTTTAGAACTGCAACGCTGTACGTTTACTATTGCGTTTTGGGGGGGGCCATGGCCCCTATGGCCCCCCCCCCCTGGAGCCGCGCCTGGCCTGGGCACATCTGCCGCAGGCCCAATAATCACTGGGGTAGACTAGTGCTCCCACTGAGATAGAAACTCAGTGGCTGCTCCAATGGAGACGTACAAACAAACGTAGCGTGGGACGCCCCCCGGCTAGGACAGACAACCTAGCCAGGAATGGGTGGATGGGAAGAGCGGAAGAATGCGTATGGTGGCATGTCTTGGGAGAGGACTATGTCCAGCAGTGGATCGATGTGGACTGATTATATATGGATTACTTCGAGTTTGTCAGAGGTATACAGACAGGTATCTACAATAGAGTTACCAATGATACATCGTTGAATACCTAGTTATCCAAATATGTATCCAATGCTAAAAGCAGGCTTTAATCTCAATTTCAAACACATTGAAACACGTGAAGTACACATGAAGTACGTACCTACACTCCAAGTAGGTACGATTTACGTCGAAATTCTCGTATACTAAATTCATATTCCACATTCGCCACTGAACTTTGGTATACTAAGTGTACGCTGGAATGGATATAGCTGTCTTACAATATAACAGCTATTTATGTGCCAATTTTATCTTCGCTGTTTTGACGCTAGTGGCAATAACGAGTGTCCACGGAAGTAAATTTGACTCGTCATGATACGCGATTATGCATAATTTATATTATAATTCAATTATTATAACATAACATATAAATAGTAAGCATTAAGACGAGACGGAATTAACTTTCTCCATACAAAATCGTCTTTTGGCATTTATGTTTTCTAGCCCCCTACACCTTATCAGATTTTTACAATTTTTAGTTTTTGTAAGGACAGTTCAACGTTCCTGTAATGTTCCTGAAATATACCTACACCATCGGAGATAAACATATTTTGTATTTCGACCGAAAAAAAAAATTATATTTTATTTTTTGTTGTCATGACGTTCATTAAGCATTATTGAGTCATTTCATTACTCATTACTTTAGATATTAAAAAAATTAAAAGACAGAAACGTAGATTTGACTGTCCTTATTACAAGGATAATATCGGATATATATTATCGGATAAGGTTTAAGGGGGTAAAAAAAAATAAATGCCGAAAGACGATTTTGTATGAAGAAAGTTAACTTATGCATGAAATCCAGGCAAAGGCATAAAAGTTGGTATTGTTGGTTTGCAGTGGTATATTTTTCAATTGTGCTAAACTGAACTTTACTGTAGTAGGCATAAGTACTAATATCACATGGCTAATCCTGCCGGTAACAAAGGATTAAAGCTTAGGGGCTTTTGCTGCATCTCGAGGACATACATCCTTCAGCTACTCTATAATTTATATTGACAAACTTTCATAGAGTTTATACACCGTAATCGAAGCTTTCATCGATTTATTTTGTTAATCTATGCCGCCTCTAAATTTGGTTTCACTACCATTGTTGGAATCCAACACTCGGTTGTTATTACTCTAGGGCAACTCGCCGGAAGTCGATGTTCATTTAGTTCTGTTTTATGTTGTCTGTCTTCCGCCCTGTTCGTTTTCACGTGTGTTTTGAATAAATTTTCCACGGCTTATCATACAATACATACAATATTATAGTCTGCACTCCATCAACCATTATCAGCGATAAAATGGCGAAATTGAAATCAGCACAAAAATAGCTCTCTCAAGTCATTCCAGCGTACTATTAGGTATAGAGTTCAGTGACATTCCCATCGCTCTCTCTCTCACATGCGACACGTGTTGCGTGTAGTTTCGCAGACTATTCCAATATACATACCCAAGACATACCCCCTTTCTCAATAACATAAGTGTTTACCCCTACATACTCTCGTACATTTGCGTCTGCATCGGTATATAGGTACAAGTAGGTAATAAAAATTGGCAGCGCGTAGCATCCCACCTGTCGTACGGCGGCGGTTTCGCTACGGCCGCAGTGATGAACGTCTTCATTTACTGCTAGCTACCCTCGTCTGCCTGTCCGCCACTTGTGTGCTGAATGTGAATTCGCAAAGTGAAATTTGTAATCTGGAATACCGTCTGCAATACCTACCTGACCGTATGCAATATTGCGATTTAGGGTGCAATGTGTGTAACTGACCACTTTGGTACGCAGCAAAGTAGTCGATATTGGACACAGGGTGGCTAAGCTCAAGTGGCAGTGGGCTGGGCACGTTAGCCGAAGGATTTAGGGTGCAATGTGTGTAACTGACTACTTTGGTAAGCAGCAAAGTAGTCGATATTGGACACCGGGTGGCTAAGCTCAAGTGGCAGTGGGCTGGGCACGTTAGCCGAAGGGACGATGACCGTTGGAGTAACCGTGTCCTACACTGGCGGCCGTGGACCGGAAAACGGATTGTGGGAAGACCACCCGCCTGGTGGGACGACGACATCAAGTACGTCGGCGGAAAGCAGTGGTTCCGTATCGCTGAAGGCCGCCGGGAGGACTGGAGGAAAATTTGAGAGGCGTATGTCCAGCAGCGGACGCTTACACGATGACTGACTGTGTGTAAGTGCACATTTTATGAGATCTTCTACAAAATATGATAATCTAGTACAGTCTCGGGTCCTTCTATTTGGAGGGGCGTGAACCTGTCAGGCCGGCATGGCATTCGCAACCCCCGCATACGATCGTATGTCCATGGGCGTCGTTAGACACCTTATGGGGGGTTCGACGCCATATGTTGCGCTTGAGAAAAAATACATTTAAAGTTACGACGTCATTAAGTCAAAGTCAGAACATTTATTACTTAAGGCAATACCCTTAGTTGCTATACATACGTAGTGTAAATCTGTACATATATCTATGCTTTCGTTCAATATTTCGTTTTAAAGTTTTGTTATAAGAATTTCATAATACACAACTTTAAAAAATCAGAGCATTAAATTGAGAACTAAATCTAGGACTTTATTGTTTTAATTTTTCGAATTAGTGTGAATAAGTATCCGAAAAAAATTCGTAAAGTAACACCTAATTTTGACGTTTTTTTCGCTTTACTACTTACACAAGCACTATTTTGATTTAGGAAAATAACCAAAATATTCGTTACATTATTTAGCATGTCGCTATTGTTGTAAAATTTCGAATTTTAAATTTTGCTTGAACTATACATTGAAATAATTGTATAAAATAGATGGTTGTACGCGCGGCCAGCCAGTGTAGCGCGGACAGTCGCGCCGTACGGACGTGTGTCCGCGTCGCTCTGTTTGACGTTCTCTTTGGTTGTTTGACGTACATGAAAATGGGAAATAAAGGAAAAGGAATCAATTACAGCTCCAGCAAAAGGAATAACCAATTGCAACAACGCGCTAACCATATGAATATTGTGAAAAGAAGCCGATAAGAAATAATTTTTGAATTCATAAAGTTCGTTGACGGGATTCACATGATATGGCAAGAAAAGGATATGATCGATTTGAGAACATTGAGAGTATAGTTTAAAGAAGTTTTTTTTTTAATTATAAGGGGTGATTCAATGTCGAGAATAAATATAATTTGTCAACGAAAAAAAATTTTCATAAAAAAATTATACAAGTTTTTTTTACTGTTAGCCCTCAAAGGGTAGTTTCTATATCTGAAATAAAACAACTTTTCCTATGAAATGATATGTGAATTGGTAAAAAAAATTCAAATATTTGAGTTACTTTATCTTCATTTTATTAATCTTGCATTTGAGAAGACTTTTTTAATTTTATTCTTCGACTTCAGGCATGCTGAAAATAAAAGTCAAAGTCAAGTAGAAAATCTGGTAATAGACGAGCCGTTCAACCGCGGTGCCCGTAGCTCTCATGTTCTAAATACGACATAGTTAGTGTACAGACCGGGCAAGGAAAATATTGTAGCCGATGCCTTATCATATCACGAGTCTGTGTCAATAATACTAATAAATTATTCCAATTACACCAAAACCTCTGTCACCCCGGAATCACTCGCATGACGCATTGGATACGCGGGAAAAACTTGCCGTACTCTGTCGACGAAATCAGAAAAATGACAATGTCTTGCCAAATATGTGCTGAAATAAAGCCAAGATTTTACAAGTATGGAAGCACATTGATCAAAGCCACGAGTCCTTTCGAGAGGCTCAGTCTCGATTTCAAGGGTCCATTACCGTCAAATAAAAATCGGTACCTCTTCACTGTCATCGACAAATATTAGCGCTTCCCTTTCGCCTTCCCGTGTCCAGACCTCACTACTCAAACTATCATAAAATGCCTGAATAGTCTCTTTTATATGTTTGGACTGCCTGCATTCATTCATTCCGATCGGGGAAGTAACTTCATGTCATCTGAACTCAAGCAAGACTTTTCTTCACATAAGAAATGTAGCCACGAGTAGGACAACCCCGTACAATCCGCCAGGGAATGGATGGGCAGGTCGAGAGGCTCAATGGAACAGTGTGGGGACCATACAATTAGCTGTTAAAACAAAAGGTGTTGAAATTGCTAAATGGAAAGATGTCCTACCTGCAGCCCTACATTCAATTCGGTCTCTACTCTGCATGGCCACTAATGCGACCCCATACGAAAGAATGTTTCATCACACTAGACGGTCACCTAACGGACAATCAGTTCAAACTTGGCTTCTATCTCCTGGAACGGTTTTCATGAAGCGGAATGATTGTATAAGCAAATATCAACCACTGGTAGAAGAAGTAGAACTTCTAGAATCTAACCCTGACTATTCCTTTGTACGCTTAACAAATGGTAAAGAAACGACCGACCGTGTCTAATAGACAGTTGGCTCCGAGAGGCAGTATACAGGGATGGTGTGTTGAAGATATTATAACGACAAGACGAACGCCTGACAACAATCAACGTAACGAATAACGAGATCTGACGGAGAACAGCCTGAAGAATCTATAGTGGAACCACAAGAGTCGTTAACACAACCACCTCAGACAAGCCCCACTTCTGATGCACCATGACGATCCGAGAGACTAACTAAAGCCCCCAAGTTTCTCGACGACTACGTTTGCTTCTCCACTCAGGGAGAATGTGATAACCATAATTCATAGAAAATAACATGAAATGTCAATGTCATTATTTAAGCTGAATAAAGCCTAATACTGGTGTATTATTCTTTACAACAGAGATGTAAATCGGTTTAAATACAATAAGTTGCCGACTGAATAATACCAATAGTTCGGTATAAAACCAGTATAAAACCTGTGGCGACAAGACTGGCCGCCTACAATAAAAACTACTTTTTCTATGAGCTGATTATTAATCTTCTCATGTAAATAAGTCAATTTCGTTTCTTCCTCTTGCATATCTTTTTAGTCTTCGTGAGAACGATTAGATAGTGAAGAAAAATGAATAAACGTCGGAGTGCGAGTCCGAGTCCGCCAACGTCACCATCAATTATAAATATATATAGATCCCGATATTTTAAGCTGAAGCGAAGCTCGTCACCGTCATCGAAGGCAATGGAGGCGGCCCCCACATCATCATCTGTGAAAACACCTGCCGTAACGCAGCCTCCGCCGGCATCCACATCGCAGACAATGCCGTCATCCGCATTGGCCACACCCAAGGCATCGCCAACGCCTTCACCGACTTATACGTCATCGCCGCCGCCCTCGGAGGAACCACCGCCGTCCCCGCGTTCGTCACCATCGCCGCCGTCCTCGGAGGAACCGCCGCCGTCTTCGCGTTCGTCGCCATCGCCGCCATCCTCGGACGTACCGCCGCCGTCCCCGCGTTCATCGCCGCCAAATGTCACAGCATGTGGTTGCGAAAACATGAATACCGTACCGGCGACACTTGACCCGCGTAACGTCATATTTGGTGAATCGGTGACTTAGGAATTGAATTCTGTACCTCCGTGTGCCCGCGTCCGTGTATATGTCGAAATTTTAAAACTCATCTATTCGTATAGAAATGTGCATTTTAAAGAATAAGTATTAGGTATAATGCACGTAAAACTGTAGGTCCCTTCCCTTTTTACCTTACTAGGTAGTAGGGTTTATCCCGCCCGGGTCGGTACCACCGCACTGAATAAAACGTCGGTCGAAACGGCTATGTATGATACTAAAGCTAAATTGGCGATTTTTAGAAATCTTTTCTGTATGTATGTATGTATGTTCCGCCATAACTCTTAAACCGATCATCCGAATTCGATGAAACTATGTACAAGCACATTTAACTATACGGGACACAGGATAGGCTACATAAAAGTTCCGGTTACGCTAAGATGGGGCTCTTATACAAACCGAATTGTTCCGCGCACAAAATAAAGGTATGGCAGGCGGCGGCGGGCGGCGGGCGGCTGGCGGAGGTGGCGCGGTGGCGCTGCGGAAGGACGAGTGGTTCTATAAATAGCGCACCAGGCTGCCGCGATCGCGCTCGCACGTACTATATAAAGCAAAAATCGACCTGTACGGACGTGTTTGCGTGCGGTCTGCGGAGCGCGGTGTGTGTATGCATTGTCTCGAGCAGAGTTTCTTATTTAATTCGATTTCATAATATTATGTAGGTTTACTTGGTTAGGTTAGGTTAGGTTAGGTTAGGTTAGGTTAGGTTAGGTTATCTATTATATCTATCGTATATCTATTTGATTAATTTTAGATGCAAACCTATGTAAAAGGTTGTTGCGAGTCGATGTTAGGGGATATTTACTTAAGTGAAGTTTCAATTTGATTTAAGTTAATTGATCGTATGTTTATTATATTGTACGTAGTGTAGAATGCGCGCAATATTAGTTCACAGACCCTTAGTTTTTCCCGACTACGGCGAAGCGAAAAGGAAGGTCTTGTGTTTGACCGGTATGTGTGTATGTATGTATATATGTATGTATGTATGTATGTTCATCTGTTCCCTCATAACTTCGAAACTACTTATCATAATTTGACAAATCGAATATATATCGAATAGTATCGTTGGATGCGTCTTGACCGTCCGCTGATTATAGGCTACGTGGCGTCCCATAAAATTGGATATGGCGCCCTCTAGAGGACATAAAGTGATGAGATGACCTAAAAAAAATTTTTTTAATGATGCCGTGTTGGGTTTAAATGAAAGGGCTTAATTAGCACATTTCAAAAAATTAGATATTGTTAGCTGTTGCTTTCGGATTTGCTTGCATGCATCCAATAATTGGGAATAATTTCTAAAATCAGGCCTCACTCCAAACCTACCCAAAATACGTCCTACTAATATTATAAACACGAAAGTTTGTGAATGAGTTGCGTTCAGGAAGACGATAAACCTACTCAAAGAAAGTAAGTAACTGAGGGCGAGGCCGAAGGCCGAGCTGCGTTCGGGAAGACTATAAACCTTCTCGAAGAATGTAAATAACAAAGGGCGAGGCCGAAGGCCGAGCTGCGTTCAGGAGGACCATAAACCTTCTCGAAGAAAGCAAGTAACAAAGGGCGAGGCCGAAGGCCGAGCTGCGTTCAAGAAGACGATAAACCTTCTCGAAGACAGTAAGTAACTATGGGCGAGGCCGAAGGCCGAGATGCGTTCAGGAAGAGGATAAACCTTTTCGAAGCAAGAAAGTAACAAAGAAGTTACTTTCTTCGAGAAGATTTATGGTCTTCCTGAACGCAGATCGGCCTTTGGACTCGCCCTCTGTTACTTACTTTCTTCGAAAAGGTTATCCTCTTCCTGAATGCAGCTCGGCCTTTGGCCTCGCCCATAGTTACTTACTGTCTTGGAGAAGGTTTATCGTCTTCCTGAACGCAGCTCGGCCTTCGGCCTCGCCACCTGTTACTTACTTTCTTCGAAAAGGTTATCTTCTTCCTGAACGCAGCTCGGCTTTCGGCCTCGCCCTTTCTTACTTACTTTCAGATGGTTTATCCTCATCCTGAACGCAGCTCGGCCTTCGGCCTCGCCCATTGTTACTTACTGTCGTCGAGAAGGTTTATCGTCTTCCTGAACGCAACTCCGGCTTCGGCCTCGCCTTTAGTTACTCACTTTCTTCGAGACGGTTTATCGTTTACCTGAACCCAGCTCGCCCTTAGTTACTTACTTTCTTCCTTTGAAATACGAATTTCACGCGAGCGAAGCCGCGGGCAAAAGCTCGTAATAACATAATTCTGTGAAAACTTCAACTGTAATATACCTAGACAATAAAATCCTATACAATAACATATACATACTTACCTATTACGGTTCAATAGATACAGCCCTCGGACGGACAGACGGGCAGACAGACTGACGGCGTAGGCTTTTTGGGTCCCGTACGTATACGGAACCCTAAAAACTTACTTTGAACTCAATACGCATAGGTACCTAAGTGATTTTCGTAAAGTTCGATAGTTGTTTCGGCATGCTATGGTAGGAATCCCGCGCCCTTGGTTATGCGAAGACTGAGCGCGAGTGAATCGCGACTGGCATCGCTCCGGGAGAGTTCAACTATACGAACTAGTTATACGTATACAGGAAACGTTCGCCCCAGCAAATTTTGAATTTGCCGTAGCTAGGGGTATCGTCTTAAAACTTATGGCGCACATGCGCAGATGATACGCACAAGATCCACTCAGCTGTAGATTTGTCCTTTGAGTAGGTAATTTATTTAATAATAATAGTTTTATTGTTATACTAGCTTTTTCCCGCGGCTTCGCTCGCGTGAAATTCGTAATTAACAAGAAGAAAGTAAGTAAGAAAGAAGGCCGAGCTGCGTTCCTGCGTTACCTTTATTTCGGCGCGCGGAACAATTTGGTTTGTATGAGAGCGGTTCCATTCTGCTCTTGATAAAATTTATCTACATAGACCCTAGTACTTTAATAAAAGGATCCCTGGTGGTCCTGTAATTTACCTGCATTATTGCAGCACAGCACCAATTACTCCAGTTACTACGAATCCGGATACAGCATGGTGTGGTATATTTGCATGTATTATTTGTTTCTAGAAAAAAACCTCATCTATTTAAAAATAACTCTTTTTTGTGGAAGCTGACACGGCTGGCTACATTACTTACTACATCCGTGATGATGTCAGCCCATAACACCTTGGTGAACTAGTTGCCATGTGAGTGATACACTGAAGTGGTCAGTGCGGTGGTACTAACCCAGACGGGTAATAAGGTAAGAAGGGAAGGGAACTACAGTTTTACATGGAATCCGAACCACGGTCAGCCTCCAACGGCCGAGCGGTCACTCATCCAGTTACCACCGAACCCAGGTCCGACCGACAGTCGACCGGATCGCACCACTGATCTACCGAGGCTGGCACAACTCTAAGAAGTATTTTATACATTATTCTGCTTCTAAATATTTGAGGAGAGTCTTTTCAAAAGGAACTATATCCGTTGTAACATAATTTTCAGTACAGCCAAAAAACTGATAGCTAATCAAACTTAGGATAGGTATTGGAAATAGGCCTTTTTGACCATTCAAATTTAACATCAGTATTTAAATACAAAGCCTGGGAATCCGTCAAAAAACGCGCGATTCGTCGAAACGGAAATAGTTCCTTTTGTACAGACGCTCCTAATTTGTCAAGAACGTTCATGCAGAAAGTGTCTCCAACAAACCAACTTCGCAGACTTTCTGCTCTGGCACCGGGCGACGACTGCGCCGCCAGCCACTCCATGAAGACTTCACACTTCGCCATTTTGCAAGCTATTGAAATTTATTCAACCTTGACTTCTTTCTTCATTGTGTTTTCTTCATTCTTCAACGATAACTCTTATTTATTTGTTTATATTTATTATATTCATTAGGAAACTTTAACAGCTAACATATCAATGCATGCAGCTAACTTATGAACTATCGTCAGAAAAAATGGTAAGGCCAATAATAAACTTTCACGTAAGAACTTATATTGTGGAAGAGGCGTCAGATGTTTTCTGGATCGAGGCGTGTGCAATCCGTTGTCTCTGCCTACCCTATTGAGAGACTGAGGTGACGTTACGTATTCAAGTATGTGTATTTAAAACTACGTTTTTATCCCTAACTTCGCTCGCTAATAAGCTAAATTTAAAGAAATGAATTACACAATTTATTAAAAGTGTTTTGTTTGGTAGCTAAAGTCGTAAAAAATTCGCCAGATCTAGCGACAAATTCACTAACTCAGCAACGCTAGCGCAAGGTGAGATCATGGTCGTAGGCGTGCCGTGGTCGTTGCCGTTCCGTGCCGTGGTCGTTGCCGTGCCTTGCCGTGGTCGTTGCCGTTACGTGCCGTGGTCGTTGCCGTGCCTTGCCGTGGTCGTTGCCGTTCCGTGCCGTGGTCGTTGCCGTGCCTTGCCGTGGTCGTTGCCGTTCCGTGCCGTGGTCGTTGCCGTGCCTTGCCGTGGTCGTTGCCGTTCCGTGCCGTGGTCGTTGCCGTGCCTTGCCGTGGTCGTTGCCGTGCCTTGCCGTGGTCGTTGCCGTGCCTTGCCGTGGTCGTTGCCGTGCCTTGCCGTGGTCGTGGTTTGTGACGTGGTAATGAGAAAGAGCCCGAGTATATTATTCAAGACAACCAATCAGCTTGCTGCACACACTCGCGGGAAATATAAAATGTAGGAAAACCTCATCCATCATATACATTTTCTAAATCCCCTATTGGCGTTTTCCCGCTAGGCAGGCGAGTAAAACAACGCAAAACTTAATTTAAAATTGTTATTTTTTAAATACGTGAAATTCTGTAATTAGTTACATCGATGTACATCGTTGAAGTTTTAAAACCGGTTTTATAACCCGTAGTGAAGAAGGCATTGTCATTTAAAGAATTAATGAACTTTCAAAGTTGCTTCGGCATAAACGAAATCCTAAGTTATTCTATCAAAGAGGCATGTAGGACAGATTGATACCTACCTACTACATATAATACATACGACCGGGTTATAATATTATTAAATTCATTGTATGCTCGATAAGGTAATGCCGTAATGACTTCGATGCAGTGTGACCTCGCCTTTACGTGAATACTTTACGGTTACCCATCACATTTTATCTCTTCGTTGCTGTTCGTTCAATACGTGCCTTGTAAGGCGCGCCGTTGAACGATATTATAGGCTCACTCTGGTTTGGAGTGAACCTATTTTTAGGGCTCCGTAGGCAGCGATGCTCGCAGTGACCCTTGCACAATCGGTCAGGTGTCTGTATATCTGTCTGTTCGTTCGTCCGTCTGTCTGTCACAAGTTGTAGCTTCTAAACGGATCGAGCGATATTCATGAAACTTCCAAAATGTGTATGTATTTCCGTGAGGCAACAAAATTTGTATTGTATTGTATATACCTAATATTTATTGCACTCAAATAGAATATAGGAAAAAGGTAGCACTTAATGCCTCTAGGCATTTTCTAACATAATACATTTGGGGTATGATAAAGAACTGCTAGGTTCTAGAGTGACGGAAAGATATATTATAATAAGTAGTATGATATGACAGATGTACGGGAATAAAAAAAATAGATAACCTTAAATATGACAAGGGATGAAATTTAAGGGGTAAACTAAGTCAGGTGTTCTCACCTGTAATTAATAGGACCCGCTAAATCAAATTCAAAATGAAAATATTTTTCACGGGGGGCTTAGCGACATGGAGCACGAAGCAGCCGGGCATACACTCGTTATTCGTAAGCTTATACGTACAAGAAATGGCTACGGAATCTTAGTACGCAACCCTCAAACACATGTTCACACTGAACAGGCTTTGTTTGCTTAGTGTACAAATAAAATTTAGTTTATTATGAAATGAAGCACCTAGTTCACCAAGGTGTTATGGGCTGACATCACGAATGTTGTAGGTGATGTAGCCAACGGTGTCAGTTCCAATTAAAAAAAAAAATCTTTTTTTTATGGAAACTGACTCGGTTGGCACCTACACCTACAACATCCGTGATGTCTGCCCATAAGACAGGTTGAACTAGGTGCCATGTCAGTGCTTCCCTTGAATTTCTGTGAAAATCTGTGCAGAGACCGAATTGTTACAAGGTACCTTTTATTTGTCAGTTACAAGTAAATGTAATTTTTAAACGTAAACTAAATATCAATCAGGTAAGAGAGAAACTGAACGTAATTCATGACAAAATAGGTAACTTTGGTGCAAAATAAAATCTGAATCTTAATAGAAATCTGATTCTAAATCATTTTAACTGTATTTGCCACCTTACCAAAATCCTTTTTATATATTTAATACATAGGTATAAACTTGTTTAGTTTTTATAATGAAAAACAAAATGGGACTCTGTAATCCATCAGACCTTCCACCCACCTGAGCTAATTAAGTAATTGGCCGACAAAAGCAGGTCGCTCAAAAAAAAAGGAAATTTTACCCGGCGGGTTCATCGAAAGGTTAAAGACAGAAAAAAATAGGGAACATAATTTTATTTTTCATAGCTACGTGTCAAGATGTTAAGGTTAAAAACAATATTTCGGGCTACCTTTGTGAAACGGGTTAAAGCTGTAATTTTTTTTTTGGGAAACAAATCTGTGTAGGCTGCTAATACCCTCCGCGTCTGTTGTAAAAGGGATAAAAAAATAACTGAAAGAAGAAAATATCATCGTGTTTTGGCGACCAAATCGCTGAAAAGGTTTTACTGAAATAATTCGTATGTACGAGTACCTACTTACATTGTGCTGATAAAAGAAAGAATAAAAGAAAACGAAATTTTTATATTCTTCTAAACTATACTTAACTTCTTCTAAACTGCATTAAGACAATTTAAAATAACGAACGAAAGGAGAAAAAAAATCGGTAGATTCTCTACAACATACCTGTCAAAAACCCATATCTTTTGTCTTTCTACAATGCAAAATATAAAAACCTGTGGCGCCATCTATTATTCAGTAGCGTAAATAATCGTTTCTTAGCACATTTCTTGTATGAGGGCAACTCAATTTTTGTTATTTTTTGTTGGCACATCCGCCATAATAACACATAATCTGTGAAATTTTTAACTGTCTACCTATTACGGTTCAAAAGATTCAGCACTTGGACGGACGGACAGACATACAGACGGCGTTAAAGAGGAAGCAGAGGAAAGGAAGGAAATAGCGATGGATCCCTCGGTATGTGAATAACGTTCATACTAACAGACTCTTCTATGAGGACACATCACTTATAGGTATTGAAAATAATATTTAAAACTATAATAAATAAATTCATATAAAAGTACAACAACGGCATGCCCTGTGTTCGTTCTCCACCAAAAAGGGATCAAAATTTGTTTTGTATTATTTGTGTGTTATTTTTTATTAGTTTGTCACCGAAATCTCATGCAAATACGATTGTACATATGATTTTTGTTTGTGAAATTCATAATCCGAGCTAACGCGTTGTGGTAATTTCAAACTAAACAACGTCAATAAATTACTTAATTATATTAAATGAATTAGCGACCTCGGCGCTGCAATAACTTTCCCGCTCCACTGTGTCTAAATGAATTATAGCAACTTGTTTTCGGCATTAAAATTCAGCAAGAGAAGTTATTGTGAATCGTATTATTAGTGAAATTAAAGAAAATCTTAATTAAAGTGAGTACGCACTCGGGCCCTGTTGACGTGAACTCGCGGAAGCCCCCTTCTGCCATTTAAACTTACTTCGCGAATAATAAATGGCACCGCTCGTAGCTTTAATTAGATTTCAGCATGTCGTCTCCCGGCGAAAGGAGTTTCCGTTTATTCATATAAAAATACCGCCTAAAGATGACTAACTAAATTATAAATATTTCTATGGATTACGGTCGGGTACAAGTGGAAGTGGGCTGGGCACGTCAGCCGAAGATACGACGACCGTTAGAGTAACCGTATCCTACAAAAAAACGGAGTTTAGGATGATCACTCGCCAGGTGGGACGACGACATCAATTACATCGTACGGAAAGCTGTGGTTCCGTACCGCTGAAGGCCGAGAGGACTGAAGGAGAATTGGAGAGATATATGTCCATCAGTGGACGCATACACGCTGACTGACTGCCCGACTGACAAGCTCATTTGTAAAGTTTTTACATATTTTGTTAAACAAGAAGTGCACTGTGTTTTCTATTTAGTAATTTCAGTCAGTCAGTCAGTCAGTCAACGTGTAAGGCTTTTTGTTGGACATATGTCTCTGCAATTTTTCTCCAGTCTTCCCGGCCTTCAGTGGCATAACAACGGGTTTCCTGTCTCATCTCGAATTTCAGGCGATAGTAATAATTTAATACTACATATTAATTTATTATCTTTAAAAAAATTAACTATCTGTATCTAAACTTTTTTTAAATTATTCTTAAAATGAAACGAGAAACGACAACGAACCTGGCCTGTAGGGGAAATTACTTAATAACCTGTGTATTATAAAATATTAGATTTACCTTCAGTTTTCAATCTGAAGTATTAAGTTTTGGCTCGTCGTTTGTACATTCGACACACGGGGCGCGCCAACACATAGAATTATGAACATTTTGAAAACCACAAAGCTCTCTTCATAATTTATGTGTAGGCAGCAATCTCGGTAGTATCTATAAATCTTCCCACTTCCTACCCGTTGCCGTTAATGAGTTCGTCTTAATGTTATAATAACAATAATTGCCACGAGGCCGTTGTCGCTCGGCGGTGTCGGGTGTCAAAGTCGTAACCCGAGTTGGTCTCTTCATTATCTTTCAAAATGTCAAAATGCGTCAACGGCGGAAACGCTGCGGCGCGCGGCGGCGCGGCGTCCGCGCGCTCCGGTTTCACATTTTTATCACATTTCTAGGGAGGGCACCCACCTACACGCGGAAGAGGAAAAACATCAACGAAATGTGACAAAGCTCCCATCCTATCTGCATTGAAATCTAAACAAAAATATATGGATACATTCCAATGTGGAAATGGCACATTATAGTGGAGCCGAAATGTATAATTTTTCCGTGGTTTACACGGAAGGGAGAGTAGAGTGGCGTTGGTCTAAGCCAGTTGTGACCATACTATTTTCTATGAAGATCTACCTACAAAAAATTAAAGGTTGTGAGATCGACACTTGTACCGAAGGTTTTCGTTGTTCATTAATTTGTAGTAATTTTTGTTTGAATTGAAAGCTATTTTCATTACATCCTTTATATTTGTTACTATTAATTACGGTCCTTGTGGAAGACGACACCACCCGGAAAATGTTAGTCACATCAAATATTGTGAATTCTTCGGTGTTTCTACGAGTCACTTCTTGCTCTACATATTTTTAGCGATCGACCTAAAAGCCTCTTGCGGATCACCCCTTCCCGGAGCACGTGCACTCCGCACCGCACCCCTAATCCCTACCTCCCCCCCCCCCCCCCCCCCCCCTCTGCTCGAAAATCTATTATCATTCGATATAATTAATTCAAACATATACCGCGCACACACGAATGCTCGAGAAGCCCCTCCGGAGTAAATTCTCTGAATGAAAGTTTGACCGTACACACTCTGCCTCGGTAGCTACTGACGACACGACAGTGCCACGAATATTAGCTGTGAAGTGAATGTGGTCATGGCAGCAGCGAGGGCCGCGTCAGTAATTTATTTATTTATTTATTATAGAATCAATATGTTTACAGTTTCCATCAATTAAGTAGTGTATATACTTGTACAATATTAAAGACTATAACAGATTTAAGCAAACTAAATTTAAGTACCCTACGAGGAGAGAGTGACCAAAATTTGTGTGATTTTTTTTATGTTGTTTAGGTTAGTTTATTATTAGTCCTTAATTTATTTGTTAATTTCATATTGTGCAATAAATATTAACTAAAAATTTTATTATATAAAATTAATTTTGTTTTTAATTAATTAAAATTATTAATTAATAATTTTAATTAAAATTAAAGTACATTTAAGCAAATATTAATATATTTAAGGTCTAAAGGGAGAACATTTGAATTGCATTGCAAGAAAGATAAATAATTTATAATGCTAGATAGGTGGTGAAAAATAACAATTAATGCAATTAGTAAAGAAGCTATAGGCAATGCGTAGATAAAGTCCAAAATTCGCTTCATGTAGGTAAAAACGCATTTAGATATATAGATTTACTCGTATATTAAACCAGTGTTTTTTTATGTAATCCGGTATGGGTGGCTGTGTCAGAGGGGCCAAAGCACATGCTCTGACTAACCTCCGAGAAGGTAGGTGCCATACCGGAGACTTCACTGGATTGCTGGCTATACTGGACTAGAGGAGAACACAATCGAGGCTGCTATGCGGCCATCTTACATTCAGTACAGTGGTACCAACCCAGTCGGCTACAATTTGTGCCTACCACCTAGTGAGGGGCAAGGGAAGGGACCTACAGTTTTACACCGGTCCCGAACGGTGAAGCAGCAGGTGTAGGTATGCACGTAAATTTTTTCGTCAGAAATAACTCATTGGTACACGCCGACCGGATTCAAACCTCGGACCTCTCGCATGAGAAGCCGATGCCCAAACCACTCGGCCACCCGCCGCTAAAGCTTTTTTTTATGGAAAGTGACACGGTTGGCTTCATCACCTACCTACAACATCCATGATGTCAACCCATAACACCGGGTGAACTAGGTGCCATGTTAGTGTCTCCCTTCATTTCATGTCGGCTACACTGAACTGGACGTAAAACACGAACTATTTACATAGCCGTTTCGACCGACGTTTCGCTCAGTGCGGTGGTACCAACCCGACCGGGATAAACCCTACCACACCACCTAGTAAGGCAAGAAGGGAAGGGACCTACAGTTTAACGTGGAATCCGAACCACGGTCAGCCTCCAACGGTCGAGCGGTCACCCATCCCAGCACTGACCGCGCTCAGCGTTGCTTAACAACAGTCGACTGACCGCACAACTGAGCTATCGAGGCTGACGAATTCCCTTATCCCTTAGTCGACTTTTACGACATGCGACGGGGAGAGACGCAGTGGGGCTATTCTTTTTAAGTACCGGCCCCACACGGTACGAGCTAAAGTTAAAGTAATAATATATTGTAAAACGCGGTCACGATTTTCAGCAGGGAACCGAGGTGAGGGGCTCGCGAGCTTTCGTGCAGCGCCACATGTCGTGCCGAGACTGCAACGTTTTGCTAATTAGCACGCGCACAGCGCGCGCACTAACAACCTGCATATGAAACAAACGGCAGTCAGCCAATCAAGAAATGCACCGCCATTGTTATTGGGTTTAATGCCGTTACCTAGAACGATAAAAAAGGTATGGACCCCGAACCCCATCCTCGCCAGCGTAACACGATATAAGCAAAAGCATACTTGTTTCATTGGACGGTCGCGCGCTGGCCCGTCAGTCTGTCATCGGCCGCGTTAGCAAAAACCTGTTTAAAATGCCCGCATGTTCTGTGTTTACGTGTAAAAACACTACAGCCAAGTTTAGTGTGCACAATAGTGCAATATCTTATCATCGGTAAGTACACTCCGCTCCCCGCAACTCGGCGACGCTAGTTCTCATACAAGCATTTGACAGTCCGGCGTCCATACCTTCTTTATCGTTCTAGGCCGTTACGTTAGAACCTCAGAATAATATTATGTAGGTATAGAACGCGCATGTCGGGGTATGAACAATAAGCACGGTTTGGTAGGCAAATACATTTTGCTCTTGAATTCGTCATCTTACATTCCAAATAGCAACGATATTATAGCAACAAAATTGACTGAACAAGCAATGAAAAACAATTAAAAACAATGACAAGGGCTGTACAGAACCAAGAGAGAAGACACAAATAATTAAACTGCCTTATGCTTATAGATAGATCCTACTAGGTCCTTACCTAATACTCTACTATTTTGTTAA
Source organism: Nematopogon swammerdamellus (assembly GCA_946902875.1). NCBI lineage: Eukaryota > Metazoa > Arthropoda > Insecta > Lepidoptera > Adelidae > Nematopogon > Nematopogon swammerdamellus. The sequence goes on along the minus strand of OX336338.1, from coordinate 1,265,379 downwards.
TTATATGTAGCGTCAATAAACGGGTAACACGGGTCGGGTATGTATTGCATTTATTTATTTGTGGTAATTTTATTATTATTTTTATTTCAATGAATTTCAATCTACCCTCATTCTCAGGTCTGAGAATGCCTTTAAGCATTAAGTTCGCCTTTTGTCAACAATCGAACTATTCTGTCTAATTCCAAGTTTTCCGATGAACATGGTGAATTCACGAAAGCAGGTCAGCAAAAAAATTTGATTTTCGCCCTCCGCGCGTCGTCGGGCTTTGAAGGGACAGGTTATAATAACATACCTAATTGCTTACGTTTCGCAGTATTGACAAGGCAGCGCAAACACGCGCGCACTCCACACCTACACTATTACGCTGAGGTTAAAACACTACCGCCCTATCTATAAGCCTGCAGCGTGTTGCGAAACGTGGCTAGCAGCGGATGTGAAGGCAATTGTTTTAGTGCGAGTTTATGTAGGTGCGTTGGAATGTGGCACCTGTCCCGGCGCCAACTCGAATATAAATTCGATTTAAGAGGATTCATATGGCAAAACAACGAAAATTTTTATATTTTGACATTGAAAATGTCTTTTGGTTCGTTTCAGCATAGGCCCCGATTTCACGAAAAAGTGCGATCCCCTTATATCTCGGAGAGTTGTGAAGATATGATATTAAAAAAATGGCCCAAAAGACGCGCATTCATGAGAGCTGTAAGGTGCAAAAAGAATTATTCGAGTGAAAAACGAAAAAAGTTATGGCCGAAATCGTGAAAAAAAAAAAAATCCTCATTTTTTATTTTGGCCCTCGATATTTTGGAAACGAACAATGTTATCCAAATTTGAGAAAACTCCTCTGGACAATTTAGTCAGCTACAATTTGAGCCTAAAACAAAGACGATCGGCTTAAGGGTTTGCCCTGTAGCTCAACCTTTTTGAAAAAATAAATTCACAGATTTCGTGCCACACACGACTATCGAGCACATTGGAAATGAATCTACGGAATTCGAAAAAATATTGTCGCTGAGCGACAATATTTTTGGCGTGACGTGTGACGTGTTTGGGCTCTTTGGATTTGTCTTATCATATCAAGTACATTGTCATATATGATGTCCAGGGTCCTGATGATGGAGCCGGAATGAAGCCATAGAAACTCCTAAACCACACATGATAAATCGACCGTGTTTGGGCTCGTTGGATTTGTCTTCGTAAGTACTCCAGTCCTATGTTATTTCCAGGGTCCTGATGATGGAGCCGGAAGGAAGCCATAGGAACTCCTAAACTACACATGATAAATCCACCATATTTGGGCTCGTTGGATATAGGAATATAGGTTAGGTTAGAAGATGCGTCGCATTCAAAATGAATTCAACAAAATAAAAAAAAAATAACATTTATAAGTATATTTTTTATTATTTTTCAAGAACACAAGCAGTTTAAAAAAATTAAACTAAAATTTAGAAAGAAAAAGAGATAAGCTTGAAATTATGTCTAACTAAAGTAACAAATTAATAAATATCAAATATAAAAATATAATATTAGGATATATAAAATAAGAATATATGCTATCCTATATTCCTATATTCCTATATCCAACGAGCCCAAATATGGTGGATTTATCATGTGTAGTTTAGGAGTTCCTATGGCTTCCTTCCGGCTTCATCATCAGGACCCTGGAAATAACATATGACTAGAGTACTTGCGAAGACAAATCCAACAAGCCCAAAGACGATGGGCTTATCATGTGTAGTTTAGGAGTTCCTGTGGCTTCCTTCCAGCTCCATCATCAGAACCCAACTAACCTTTTCCTTATCCCGACTTTCTCGTGTCGCTCAGCGACAATATTTTTTCGAATTTCGTAAATTCATTTTCAATGTGCTCGATAGTCGTGTAAGGCACGAAATCTGTGAATTTTTTAAAACTTTAAATAAAAATTTAGTTCTATGAAGTACAAAATATAAAAAAAAAATTGTAAAACTAGATAATATGTACTAAATACTGAAACAGGCTTTTTAAATTTACAGTATTATTTCATAGTGAAAAACATTTCGGAATGTGACTCTATTTTAATTTCTTATGTCGAGCTAGCTCCATACTGGATAATTATTTTGGAATAAAGTTTACGTCATTGTATAGGGAATTTAATTTTCTAGGCACTAAAGCAGCATTATTTGAAAAAAAAAAACAAATCCTAATAATTTTTAAACAAACAAAGACTACAAAATTCACCATATAAACGCGCGCACGGCGCTCGATTGCTCAACGCCGAAATTGCATTTTTGTTTTGCCATATGAATCCTCTTAAGGGAATAACAGGTTATTCAATGAAATCACTAATAGAGACAGCACATATTGTATTGTGGAGCGTTTGGCAAATGTTGCGGGTTTGATCATTCAATCAGTTTTGTGTTCATATGTACAATTGTTTGAAATTCTGGCGGAATGGAAATTTTCCAATAACGAGCTTTTAAACTTTTTGTCTTGCCTACATATCTATAAATACATCTCGATGTTTTACGTAACACTGTCTATGCTAGATTCATTATCATCGTCGCATTCGACATTTTTGTTAATTTTAATTTTTAATTAATAATTAATTAATTAATTATTACTTAATTTCATAAGGTTTCGTGCCTTACTTGCTGCTTGTTAGTTATTTTGTCCGAATACTTTGCTAAAAATGGTGGTCGGTGTTGAGCTGTAATGTCCCGGAGTCCTGGCAGCACAACAACGATTACTCTGCTTACCCCAATTGTCAAGATACAGCTTGTGGTATGTGTGTGTGAAAATACTTTATTGCTCCGCAAAACGCAGCCTTCTTTCTTACTTACTTTCTTCTTTTTAAATACGAATTTCAAGCGAGCGAAGCCGCGGGAAAAAGCTAGTAATAATCATAAAGAAGAGTTGGACATTTGGCACAGAGCGGGGCGGCACCGCCTCCTCCGCCGTAGGCGCATTTTCTAGATCTGGTGGCTCACCTCCACACAACCCCACAGTCTAGCCGCCTGATAGTGGTAGTGGGAGATCTTAGTCGATCGCCGCCCGCCTGGATGACACTTTTTCGTTTAAAAGGAATCCGAGCGGCAAAGAACAATGGCTTCCGGCACCGACCAGACGTTGAGTGTTTCCGCTCCCTTGCCCCGGGCAATTCCTTGGCGGTTCACTCGGAATTAGCTCACTTTGTTCACGGCCGAAATAAAACACTTAGACGCCCATTAAAGCAAGTGTATACCTACGTGCGCTGCGCTCGGCCTTTGAAATGTAAATCGGCGGCTGACTTCCGTTAGCGGAAGAACAATATCGAATCGTGGTTAACCAGTAATTATTGTGAAACCGCAGAACGAGAGGGAATGCTGCTCTCGATTTTAAGTACCTAAAGTACATACATACATAGCGTCACGCCCGTTTCTCGGTGGGGTAGGCAGAGACAACAGATCTCCACGTGCCACGACCCTGACACGGCTCTGCCGCCTCTTTCACTCCCATAATGTTCTTCATGTATGCTCGTCGGTTACGGGTACTACGCACTTGACCCTTTTTGAGCACATGCCCCTTCTGGTCCAGGTACGTGCGTCTAGGGCGACCCTTCCCGACTCTTCCACTCACATTTGCTTCATAAATTTCTTTCGTTAGTCTCCTATCATCCATTCTTTCAACATGATCGAACCACCTAAGTATTACATATCTGTATAGTTAGTAAAAGATAAAGTACGGCAGAGTCATCAGAAGAAAGATTGAATTTTCTTCTACTGTATGTTGTACTAGCTTTATGCTCACAGCTCAGGCCGCTGATGACGTACCGTAATGATTTATATCCTAAAACAATTTCGAGATGTGACAGAATTTAAAAGTGAAAACCGTATGTAAATTTATAAAGTAATTTTCGAGTTAGGGATATTCATATATTGGCGTACATTACACGGCCGTTGAAACTTCACTTTTCAAATTTTAACTGCTAACATAAAGAATGGGAGTGGGTTATATATACGTTTCGAAATAGTAATTTTTTCAAGAAATTGACATGACAAAGTATGTAACCAATGTGTACAACTAAATGTAACCTTGAAAAAAAGCTTCCTGTCCAAATTGTGCAAAACTATATAAATACTAGCTTTTGCCCGCGGCTTCGCTCGCGTAAATTCGTATTTAAAAAGAAGAAAGTAATATTAAGCCAGCTATCGTACATTTATTTCGGTGCGCGGAACAATTCGATTTGTATGAGAGCCATAATTTTATTTAGCCTATCCTGTGTCACATATAGTTAAATGTGCTTGTACTAAGTTTCATCGAATTCGGATGATCGGTTTAAGAGTTATGGAGGTACATACATACAGAAAATATTTCTAAAAATCGTCAATTTAGTTTTAGTATCATACATACTCGTAGATTCTACAAACGCAATATCTCATAAAACAAAGTAACTTACTCCATGACCATCCCTTACAGATTTATTATATTAGTATTGATGATGATCACAAAACGGACTAATCTTCCATGAGTTGAGACGATGTGGGTATTATTATTTTTAACCGACTTCAAAAAAGGAGGAGGTTCTATGTTCGGCTGTATGTATTTTTTTTATGTATGTTCAGCAATATCTTCCCCAATTGTGAACCGATTTCGATGATTCTTTTTGTGTTCGGTTCAGTCTAGCTCCAAGGTGGTCCCATTTTTTTTTTTTTTTGGTCAAGATCGGATTGGTAAGCGAGGCGCAATCGCGAGGCCGAAGGCCGAGCGATTCCGCCGAGTACATTAATAGCAAATAAAAATTACTAAAAAAACTGTGAAATAAAAAACTAACTTTTTAGTAATTTTTTCATTTATTTCTTATACAGTTTAGTTTTTTTAATATTAATTATGTTTTTTTATCTTTAGTTTAGTTAGAGGTACTTATTATATTCTGGTTTTTCTCAATAAAGATCTATTCAAATAATCTGCATTTTGCAATAAGAAACACAGAAATATGTGGTTATATAACTTTTATACACAATCGTGGAATTTTACCCACGACTGGTGATTTTTAACCGACTTCCAAAAAAGGAGGAGGTTCTCAATTCGTCTGTATGTTTTTTTTTATTTTTTTTTTTATTTTTTTTTTTATTATTTTTTTGTATGTTTGTAACACGATTTCTCCGTCAATTGAGGGCCGATTTAGAAAATTCTTTTTTTGTTAGTTAGGTCATACTTCCGAGGTGGTCCCATTTCAATTTTATCGAAATTGGTTCAGTGGTTTTCGAAAAATCAGCATAATACTATGGTGTGTGGTTACCTTCAGCAAAACTTGTGATGTGGTCGTTTTCGGCAATTTTCAGTTTGATAAATTAGTATGGTGTGTGGTTACCTTCAGCAAAACATTTGTGATGTGGACTTATTCAGCAATTTGCAGTCTGACACATATCTATACATATAATAAAATCGTAAAGGTAAGAAAGTCTGTACATTGAATGTATTCGGAAAAAAACTAACCAGGGTGGCTTAAAATGAGATACTGAACATATTAGAACAGTTTTTAAAATTTTTGTTTGTTTGTTTGTTTGTTTGTTTGTCTGTACGCGCATCACGCAAAAACCACTGAACGGAATTAGACGAAACTTTGTATAGTGGCAGTTTATATGCCGGGTTAACATAATACGTAAAAAAAATAACAAAAATAAAAAAAAAATTAACAATTATAAACATTATTGCGCGTTTAAAATCACGTAGTCCAAAGTACATAATTATATCTTGAGAACTGGCAGCAAATACAATTTGAATAAAATATTCATTCGAAATTTAAAAACAAGTAGATACAACGAAAATGACAGTTCTTCTTTTTTATAACTTGAATACAATAGTCTATACATATCTATTCTTTCTATACATATAATAAAATCGTAAATGCAAAAATGTCTATTTGTACGCTCATCTCGCAAAAACCACTGAACGGAATTTGACGAAACTTTTTATAGTGACAGTGCATATCAAATCACGTAATCCAAAGTAAAGGTAAAAAACAATTTTAAATGTCATGTTGACAACGGAGAACTGTCATCCCGACGTGAGCTGGCCGGTGACAAATTGTTTGATAAATAAAAAAATATAATTGAAAGTCGAAGTTATGTCGCTGTCATCGGTGCAATAAAATTTATATATCTGTTGCCCGCGGCTTCGCTCGCGTGAAATTCGTATTTCAAAAAAAGAAAGTAAGTAACTAAAGGCGGGCCCGAAGGCGGATCTGCGCTCACGTAAACGATTTTCTTTCTCGATGAAAGTAACTAAGGGCGAGGCGGAAGGCGGAGCTGAGTTCAGAAAGAAGAAAACATTCTTGAAGAAATTAAGTAACTAAGGGCGAGGCCGAAGGCCGAGCTCTGTTCTGGAAGACCATAAACCTTCTCGAAGAAAGTAAGTAACTATGGGCGAGGCCGCAGGCCGAGCTGCGTTCAGGAAGAAGCTAAACCATCTTGAAGAAAGTAAGTAACTAAGGCGAGGCCGAAGGCCGAGCTACGTTCGAATAATTGAAAAACCATCTCGAAGAAACAAGTAACTAGGGCGAAGCCGAGGGCCGAGCTGCGTCCAGCAAGAAGCTACGATCTTGAAGAAAGTAAGTAACTAAGGCGAGGCCGAAGGCCGAGCTACGTTCTGATAATTGAAAAACCATCTCGAAGAAAGCAAGTAACTAAGGGCGAGGCCGAAGGCCGAGCTGCGTTCAGGAAGAAGCTAAACGATCTTGAAGAAAGTAAGTTATTAAGGGCGAGGCCGAAGGCCTTGCTCTATTCGGGAAGACCATAAACCATCTCGAAGAAAGCAAGTAGGTAACTAAGGGCGAGGCCGTAGGCCGAGCTGCGTTCAGGAAGAAGGTAAACATTTTTGAAGAAAGTAAGTAACTAAGGCGAGGCCGAAGGCCGAGCTACGTTCTAACTAATGATAAACCATCTCGAAGAAAGCAAGTAACTAAGGGCGAGGCCGAAGGCCGAGCTGCGTTCAGGAAGAAGCTAAACCATTTTGAATAAAGTTAATTAATATTAAGATTGAGTTAATTTAATTTAAATTTTATTATAAAGTCCACGCTTCTGACGGCAAATATCCTAGAACCTCGCGATTATTCCCGGCTGGATGGCAAGAGGCCCGATGCTATCACCTTAGTGCCATGGACTAAGGGTAGTTCTTGGATGTGGGACGCCACTTGTGTTCTCACATTGGCTTCAAGTCACGTTAGGACATCTTCAAGAGCAGCTGGCGCGGCCGAGGCTGGGGCGGAGAGCCTCAAACGCAACAAATATAGAAATATAATTCAAGATTTCGAATTTGTTGTGTTTACGGTTGAAACCCTCGGTCCGAGGAGCAGTGAAGCCAAAAGAGGCTTGGGCCTCTGCTGGTTGACGCAACTGGTGTCCCGCCATCAAGAGCTTATGTACTGCATTCAAAGGGTAAGCCTTACCATCCAGCGGGGTAATGCCGTAAGTGCTCTAAGAACATTTGAAAATGCCCGTTTTGATAGTTATTTTAATGTTTGTTAGGTAGGTTTTAATTCTTTAGTTATTAATATTACTTTTTTATTTTTATGAAATAAATAGACTGAGTAAACGATATTATATTCTATCGAAGAAAGGAAGTCTTTAAGGGCGAGGCCAGAAGGCGGAAGAGGGTTTTTGGTTTACCTGAACGCAGGTCGGCCTTCGGCCTCGCACTTAGTTCCTTCCTTTCTTCCAGAAGATTTATCGTCTTCCTGAACGCAGCTCGGCCTTCGACCTCGCCCTTACTTATTTCCTTTATTTGAGAAAGGTTTATCGTTTACCTGAAAGCAGCTCGGCCTTCGGCCTCGCCCTTAGTTAGTTACTTTCTTTGAGAAGGTTTATCGATTACCTGAACGCAGCTCGGCCTTCGGCCTCGCCCTTGGTTAATTACATTCTTCCTTGGAATACGAATTTCACGCGAGCGAAGCCGCGGGCAACAGCTAGTGGCGAATAATTCTGTACCACTTCAATCGATTTCGATTATTCGATTTCGATTATTCTTTTTTATGTAATATTACTAAAAAGAATGAAATAAAAACTGTTTTAAAAAATATTAAACCGATTTCCAAAAAACAAAAAAAAAAAAAACTAAAAAGTATTAAATACCTAATATTTTGAAATTTTCTCTGTCCTGTTGAAATACATGAATCGATATACTAGTGATACATATTCGGACCCTTGTTTCATGAATATTCTAAATTTGAAATTTTTTTATCTTTTCCGACCGGCGTTTAATTTATTATGGTACCTGGCCAGTACCTACTGTACCGAGTACCATCGAGCTGGTTTGATGATGGAGACAGAAGGTGGCCATAGGAACTCCTAAACTACACATGATAAACCCATCGTGTTTGGGCTCGTTGCATTTGTCTTCACGAGAAATTTACTTTAGACCTAAAAGATTCTCAATTCGACGGTATGTTTTCTTTTTTTGGATGTTTGTTACGCGATTACTCCGTCAATTGTGGGCCGATTTTGAAAATTCTTTTTTTTTTATTTGAAAGGGGATAACCCTGAGGTTTTTGAAGTGAAAACTTCTTTAGCGGCTCTTGGCACTTTTTTAGGTGGGTAAAAATGTATAACTCGCGACATCGCGTCAGCGTCATTTTTAAAATGAAACCTTAAGTCATTGCGTTAAGGGTTAAGTTAGAGTGGCACGGGATCTGCCGGCACTCCCGGAGTGCAACTGTTAAGTAGGGTTCGGTAACACGTTTATGTCTGTCCATTCTACTAAGTTCTGCAAAATGAATGTAGGGTTCCGTAACAAATGCATGTCTGTCCGTTCTACTAAATTTTACAATTTTCAACCAAGGTCCTCCGACGGTTATTTTATAATAAAAGTAGGCTTCCGTAACACGTTTATGTCTGTCCATTCTACTAAGTTCTGCAACATCACCTACAACGTCTGTGATGTCAGCCCATAACACCAGTGCCATGTCAGTGCTTCCCCCTTTGATCGTGCTGACTACACTGAACTGGTCGGAAAACACAAACTATTTACATAGCCGTTTCGACCGACGTTTAATTCAGTGCGGTGGTACCAACCCGGGAAGGTTAAACCCTACCACCAAGTAAAATTACGAGGGAAGGGACTTACAGTTTTACGAGGAATCCGAACCTTGGTCAGCCTCCAACGGTCAGCGGTCACCCATCTAAGTACTGACCGCACCCAGCGTTGCTTAAAATTCAATAGCGACAGTTGACTGTCTGCACCACTGAGCTATCGAAGCTGACGTGGTCCTATTTTAATTGGGTCAAGATCGGATTGGAAAGCGAGGCGGAATCGCGAGGCCGAAGGCCGAGCGATTCCGCCGAGTACATTAATAGCAAAAAATTACTAAAAAAAACTGTGAAATAAAAAAAAAGTTTTAAAAAACATAAAACCGACTTCCTAAAAAAAGGAAAACTAAAAAACTATTCAAAATAAAAATATAAAAACCGCCTTCAAAAATATATGAAATAAAAACCTAAAAAAAAAAAACGAACCCTAGAGTTGAAGGCGGTGCTAAAGCAAGCAAAAATTATGCATGAAAGAAAACATGAGTGGATGATAATATCCTTTGTGATTTGTAAAGCAAGCAAAAATGATGCATGAAAGAAAACATGAGTGGATGATAATATCCTTTGTGATTTGTGTAGCCTTTTTAGCACCGCCTTCAACTCTAGGGTTCGTTTTTTTTTTTTTTAGGTTTTTATTTCATATATTTTTGAAGGCGGTTTTTATATTTTTATTTTGAATAGTTTTTTAGTTTTCCTTTTTTTAGGAAGTCGGTTTTATGTTTTTTAAAACTTTTTTTTTATTTCACAGTTTTTTTTAGTAATTTTTTGCTATTATTGCCTCTGAGCTCGCGACGAACTGGCCGGGAAATATCTCGTCAACAAGGAAAAAATAAAAGTAGCAATTGTTCTTCCCTGTCGAAAGCAGGGTTCCGTGGGCGCTACTCCCGCGCCCCTCGGCGCCGCCCGCCTTTCAGTCAGCCGTATCACTCTAATTCCATTACGCGTCGTGTCGAGATTCCACCCTCACCGGCAAAATTGACACACTCCGGATTATTCCATTACTCTTGTTTCTCGGGTTTGCTCGATAATCTCGTTCTGGTTTATGTAATAGTTTGTTGGCGACGACGCTCTGCCGGCCCCGAGCCGCCGCCGCCGTCGCCGCTGCCTCCCGTCACCCCCCTATCTACACTCCACACCACGAGTTGAACTCCTAGGGAATAAAGTCCGAGGACACGGATTGGTCAGATCGGCCTTTCGGTTGTAGAGGAAATGAACGCTTACATTGTTCATTTCGTTTACAACTTTCAAATCTGGAACCTCGTGTCTTGACCAATGAGCGTGATCGGACGGTTATCCTTAGTAGTTTGACTCGTGGTACATCAATACTAATAATAAATCTGTAAGGGATGGCCATGGAGTAAGTTGCTTTATTTTGTGAAATACAGCGTTTGTAAAACTAAATTTACGATTTTTAGATAAGTACCTATCTTTTCTGTAGTATGCATGTTTCTCCATCTCTTAAACCGATCATCTGAATTCGGTGAAAATTAGTACAAGCACATTTAACTATTACGGGACACAGGATAGGCAGTTCCGATTACGCTAAGATATGGCTCTCATACAAACCGAAATTTTTCGCGAGCCGAAGTAAAGGTACGTTAGCGGGGTTTCTTCTTTTTCAATGCGAATTTGACGCGAGCGAAGCCGCGGGCAAATGCTAGTACTATAATACAGCGAGGGTGTCTGGCCCCCGCACCGCCGCAGACGATTCCGCCGGACGTGCAATATTTCAACTTTCGCCATAAAAGTAAATGGCTAGGATTCGACTTGCATTAGCTCTTCTTGGAGTTGCGTAAATAAGCTGCGTTCAGTTTTGTTTGGTCACGAATGTGCTAACTTTTGGCTACCCCCAGGTCGTTTAGGCGGTTTTATTTTGGCTTCACTGATGAGGCGACGACGATTTACTGTCTCGCTTTATACTGCTTGGATGGAAGGCGTTCGGAATTTGAAATCCGGTTCGTTATAATGCTATAACGCATAAGTGCACTGTGTACTGGCATTTATCCCCGTACATGTCGTAAAAGGTGACTAAGTGATAAGGACAAGATGCCTTGCATAAGGGCGACAGGTTAGCCACCTCTCACTCTCATCTTGGTATGGTCTTTCCACCGAGTCATGCAGCAGGTGGGCATTCGTGCCTTGCTGGCTGTCTGATAGTTATCTTGTCCGAATACTTTGCTAAACTTGGTGGTGGGTCTTGTGCTGTAATTTACCAGAGCACTTTCAGCACAACACCGATTACTCTGCTTACCCCGTTTGTCGGGAAACTGCGTGTGGTTAGGGTGAGTTTGTGTATGTGTGTTAAATAATGCCTCAGAGAAATGGCTACTTACTTACATAAGATGTCTCGCTTGTCCTGACCAATGCGAAATGCGATGGAGACATTTGTCCCGCGAGCGGAGTTAAAGAAAGAGGAGGGCGCGTACGCGAGTGCAAAGTTTACTTCACCGTGTCAGCCCTCAACATAATATATTGTAATTCAGTAATTTAAAAACTACGGCTATTGGGGTGAGGTCGTAGTCACACGGAACCGGGGCTTAGCAGCGCAGTACTATTCCACTGAAGTTTTGCAGTAAATTTCTTTTAAGAGCTTTAGTAGCTTTGAGCTTTTCTTATTGCAAAGCGTTGTGAAGCTCTCATGCCATGCATGATTTAGATTTTAGAAGGTTTGTTTTTGTGGCTGCTTCATGCGGGGCCGATCAACAATAATAATAAGAAATGTGTAAGGGATGGTCATGGAGTAAGTTTCTTTGTTTTATGAGATACTGCCTTTGTAGACACTAAAGCTAATGAATCATGTATGATATTAAAAGTAAATTTACGATTTTTCGAAATATTTTCTGTATGTATGTATGGTCCTCAATAACTCTTAAACCGATCATCCGAATTCGATGAAACTTAGTACAAGCACATTTAAACGTGACACAGGATAGACTAAATAAAATTCAGCTCCGGTTACGCTAAGATGTGACGCTCATACAAACCGAATTGTTCCCGTTTGAGCCGATTTGTACGCATCCGCGGTAAGTCCAGCGTGTATGGATGCAATGCCCAGTGCGCGTGGTGCGAAGGTGGAAAGGGGACGGCGGGATCGCATTAAAAAGCTCCTCCGAGCACCCATGGAATAAGCGATAGAACACACCTGGGGAGCCGAGTAGCCGACATCCCTACAGAGTTGCAGTGGTTCTAGATCGCGGGACACCACAGCGTCACCCATCAGTCACACGGTTCGACGCTGGATCGAGTCCCTCGGCGCAAGCTGATATTTGCCTGAGTCATCCAACAAGTGCGAGCAGGACTCCAAGAAGAATCTACGATTTATAAAAAAACAGCCTTTGAGTCGATTTAATTTGCTAAACAACATAGTAGGTGGATTCATACGCATAATTATAATGTAGGTAGATACCTTCCTGTCTATATCAATTTTTTTGTCTGACAAGCTGACGTAATAATGCCAGCGAAAACCATATTCATAAGCCGTCTCAATCATATACGCCTCCAACATTTGCATCTAATGACAGATTCATTTATGCCTAAAATCTGTCTTTGTCTTTTTCCTCCGAGCCGACGTCATCCTTCCCCCACAGTCTCGCGTCGCGTCGGCGTCGCCGAATGACTCGACACTTCAATATCCGCCCGCACAATAACTGCGATCTGTTCGACCACTAAATTAAACATGGTCGGCTATAATCCCCCGTGGATTAATGGGACCGACGGGCGTCCTGTCGGTCGATTCCAAGTTAAGTGCGAACGCATGCAGCTCGTCATGCGAACGCTGCGTAACCCACTCACGGCGACCGCCACGAATAGACAAAGCTGTCGATAAAAATGTTACCATGAATTATCAAAATTGTGAAGACAATTCATGGGGAGTGTTCGGAGTGTTCGGAGGAGCTGTTTAACGCGCCGGCGTCCCCATTCCACCTCCGCACTACGCGTACTGGGCAGGGGATGCACCCCTATTCAATCGATCTACCACGGATCTACCAATCGGTTCTGTAAATCTTTTATTCACAGAACCGGGAAAATGTGGAACGCACTCCCTGCCCATCTATTTCCTCCCAAGTACAGCCTGGGGTTCTTCAAAAGGGGCGTGGAAAGGCTCCTGTCAGGCCGGCATGGCATTCGCAATCTCCGTGCATCACAGAATGTCCATGGGCATCTTTAGACACCTACTTGTAGGTGAAACGATGCCACATGTCGCATTATCCATAAAAAAAAATCTGTTTTATTGTCTTCACTTTCATAGAATTTGGTGACTGAAAATTCTGTCAATCATATATGTATCGAGTAGGGTTCCAATATCATTGGTATGCAGTGACAGTTTCAAGTGCTTGACCTAAACTCGTTAGTTTGCATTGCTCAAGTGCCTTGTTGCTTGTAGTTCCTTGTAGAACTGGTGCATTGTTGCTCGTAAAATGAGTTGTTGAGTAGAATGCGCGCAATCTATATCTGCCGGTGTAGATCGGGGTGGAGGTATTGCGCGCTCTCACACAACTCTGCCATGCCGGTGTAAACCGAGTTTGAGCATAGCGCTTCGAAACTCCATCCCGTTCTCACGGGCACAGTTCGAGTGCGCGCATTCTACCTACACATAGCGCTCACGAGATGCAATGTATCATCGTGCTAAACTTGAAATAGAACTAGGCCGGCGTAGTAGACGCCGTCGGTCAGGTCGGGAGAGACGACAAGGCTACATTTAGGCTTATACACGCTGTGACGCGGCGTTTTCAGGGGACCTTAGGAGGTATATTTTAGCATTTTTATTGGTTCTTGTAGTTAATTTAGCTTATATATAAGCTTCAGTAACAAAATGGTACCAGTGGTGAATTAAAACAGCTGTCTCCTTTGTTTTATTGAACGCGCCCAGCGGTGTCCTATGTTTCATGTTTAATAGATGATTGAAGAAAACAAATTGTAAATGTAGGTATGTTCTTAAATACATTATTTAACAACTATTACTTATTTATATGTTTTTATTTATTTATTTTTAGGGTTGCATAGGTAATTTCACGTGAACGAAGACGCGGGCAACAACTAGTATAGAAATACATACCTACCTATCTATTTGATAAACACATTTTTGTATTTTACCAACGCTAATTTCTGGTGTGTGGTGCGACATCACTGCCGGTGTACCACAAGGCGGTGTGCTCTCTCCATTACTATTTTCCATTTTCATCAACAATATTGTTGTCTCTCTTATGTGTTTCTATCATCTATATGCTGACGACTTGCAGCTCTACCGTCACTTCCGTCTCGAGAACACTCATACTGCCGTAGCCCTCATGAATATAGACCTTGAGTCTGTACTCGATTGGGCTGTGCGCTTCGGACTGCTCGTTAATCCTGCTAAGACACAAGTCATAATCATAGGATCACCTAAATTGTTGGCAAAGCTGGACAGGGATACTCGCCCCGCTGTTGTTTTCAATGGCATAGCTATCCCCTACAGCAAGTGCGTTAAAAATTTAGGGCTTATGATCGACGAAGCTCTTACATAGAGTGTGCAGGTTAATGAGGTCAGTCGAAAGGTCTTCGGGAGCATGCACTCTATCAAGCGTTTGCAAAACTTCATTCCCATTGACACAAAAATTACGCTCGCTCAATGACTCTTATTGCCAATTCTAGATTATGCCGATGTGTGTTATCTTGACCTAAATGAGGATCTCCTCAACAAACTCGACCGTATCCTCAACTTGTGCATTCGCTATATTTTCGGATTGCGCAAGTATGACCATATATCTGAATATCGAGCTCGCCTTCAGTGGCTCGATGTTCGTGGTCGCAGGAACTCTCACGCCCTCTCTCTTCTCTTCCGCACACTTAATGATCCTGCTGCTCCCAAATATTTGAGTGAACGGTTTGAATTTCTTTCTTCTCACGGTCTGGCTTTAAGATCTGCTGACAACTTACTCTTGGCAATACCGGCTCACTCAAGCTCTTTCTACACGGACTCTTTCACAGTACAAACAGCTCGCCTCTGGAATAATCTGCCCGTGCATTTACGCTCCTCTACATCTATGAATGTATTTAAGATTAATTTAAACAAAATTCTCCTCTCGTTACCAAAGTAAATGCAATGTATAATATTAGATACATATCTTTACTCCCCTTCTCTTACTCTCTTGTCATTCAGTTGGTTGTGTCGCACAACGGTACCACCGATCGATGTACATAATATGTAAGTTTATTATATACATATATATGTTTATTAAAGTATTTATGTAGTATTCGTATGTAGTTTGTAATATATATTTCTTTAGTCTTAACACATTGCCACAAACTATTCTTGTTCGCCTGCATGTACTTCTCCCACATCCCAAAGGTTAGTTAGAATAGAATGCCTCGCGGCATTAAGCTCGCCTGTTGTACCTAATTTTTATAAATTGGTGTTCAATAAAGAATATATATACATACAATTTCTTTATTTGTCAATGTTATTTCACGTACCTATAATTTGTATTTAAATGAACCTAAGGTTTTTTGCCAGCCTCGTTAGCCGTGTGGTGCGGCCGGTCGACTGTCGGTCGGATAATAAGCACACCTGGGCGCGGTCAGTGGATGCATGGCTGACCGCTCGACCGTCGCGACGGTCGACGCGTCGATTGCTGAACGAGGTTCGGATTCCACGTAAAACTGTACTGTCCCTTCTTACCTTACTAGGTTGGTACTGAATGGTCTGTTGACCTATGATAAACGGATATGTAGATAGTTCGTGTTTTCCGTCCAGTTCAGTGTAGCCGGCACAACCGAAGGTAAGCGCTGACATGGCATCTAGTTCACCAAGACGTTATGAGCTGACATCACGGATGTAGTAGGTGATTTAGCCAACCGTGCCAGTTCACATAAAAAACAGTTATTTAACTAAATTATAAATATTGAATCTCCATTTCTGCCGAGGCGCCATGGTCCCTGAACAAAATAATTTTGTGCGCTATAGACACCTGTGTATACTCACTCGTACCTGTTTTCCCACGTAAATCTGAACAAATTATTAGTGTCTAATCCGTACTACTTAGTGCTTTAGGGAGCGCGGCAAACGATGACAAATATTCGCTGAAACTTTTAACTAGAGTTGGTTTGCAGCAGCCGCTACTGGAAACTTACCTACAATAACGATATTTGAAGTTTGTGAGAATTTTAATGATCGCGACACTGGCCTCTCTCTCTCTCTCTCACTCTATCTCTCTCTCTCTCTTGTATTTATTTCCAGAGGTAGGCCGAAACTTTATTGTTTAATTGCAGAGCAGGGTGAAGTGGGTGCTTCGTGACGGCAGGACCACTGTATGAACGTAACGACAGATGCCTGCTTCCCAATCCGGTGAAAAACAGATCTCTACGTGCATTAATACATGCTCTTCGATTACGTGTATTGCGCAATCAATCCTTTTTAGGATTCCGTGCCTCAAAACAGGAAAAAAGGAACCCTTAAATAAACAATAAACATAAACCCCTATCACTTTTATGTCGGTCTATCCGTCTGTCATAGCTTATTTTCTCTGAACCTACTGGACAAGGAAAGTTAAATTTTTTTAGCTTTATAGAGTTTGACGACCCAATCACGTGCGTATAGCGTACATGGACATACATAGATACATACATAGCGTCACGCCTGTTTCCCGGTGCGGTAGGCAGAGACAACAGATCTCCACGTGCCACGATCCTGACACACCTCTGCCGCCTCTTCCACTCCCATAATGTTCTTCATGCATGTTCGTCGGTTACGGGTACTACGCACGTAACTACTACATGGACGTATTTAGATATTATATTATATAAAGTTAAAAAAAAATTTAGTGGATCATGTCAATGAAAATGACTTCATTAAGGAATACAATTAAATGCGGAACCCTCTCCATGCAAGTTTTTTTTTATTTTTGAATACACAATATGTTTTATTATAAAAAATATAAAATAAGCATTACACAAATATATAAAAAAATATATACAGTAGTAAGAAGTACGAGTACTATCTATATTGTACTGTATGTGCACTGGCCATATAGTATTTAATATGAATTTATTTAAAAATACGAAGCGACGTTCCAAAACAAGACTCGAAAAATTTTGTTTGTTTTGCTATCATTCGATTGCTGGAGTCTCGGATATGTTGTAATCTTTTTCTTTTAAGTTGTGATTGAAATAAACTACTTGTTGTTGGGCTGGTGATCCTGTGCGTTTCCTTGTTAGAAGTGTGCCTCCGCACAATATTATCTGCGCCCGAATAAAACACGAACTCATTCATTTATTTATGTGTGTATGTTATTTAGGTATTTGTACACTGTGTTACATTTTGGGTGATAGCTATCCCCTTTCACTACACCGAGAACTGATTCTGCCTATGTGAACAAAAGTTTTTTTTAAATAATCTATTATATATATTTTTTTTACTTTCATCGTAGGTACGAAAGTTCCAAAATATTTGACAATAAAAAAAAATCATTCTGTTTTTATGTTTAACATGCATAATCACTTTTTTTATGAAAATAAAAGATGAATAACACCCAAAATACAACACCGTATATTAAGTGAAAAATTGAATGATTGTGGATTTTAAGAAAAAATCTTAGTTTCCCAGACGTCAGCATGTGGCAGTCCTGCCACGGTCACGGTACGTCGCAGCACGTAGCCTTCGGGTGCCAATAATTGATTCTTCGCAGAGAAGTTCGAAGACGAAGGCTCCTCGAGACCTTTCAGATGTTGCCGGGCCTTTAATGACGACTGTTCAAACTTCAACAATTTTCGAACCGTAATATAGTTGAATGGCCTCGTTTTACGGAGTTAATTTAATTTTATCCAAAGACTCAACAGATGTAAAATTATTAATTATCCATACAATTTTGATCGGCTGGTGATGGTGATATTAATATATTGAATTCGTACCACGGCCAATTTCAACAGTCTGATGGTCATCCATTGACGATCGAATATTGTGTTCACTTTGACCAGCCAAAGTATAGCCATGGCCAAGCGGTGTAGACGACGACGTGGCAAGCGTGGGTGCACTTCCCTCCCGCTCGTTACCGCCACCTGACGCCACTTACTGCACTTACCTTATGTTGACTTCCACTCTTTACTTACGTCATTAGTTACCCTTAAAGCACACCCCTCCTCCGCCGCCCGCACCGCCCCACATAGATGCCACAGAGAAAGTAATCATCACGAAGATATGATCAAATTATTGTTCTTGGTCTGCCAGGCCGGCATAGCGTTCCCAATCCCCGTGCATCACAGAATTTTTTTTTATGTAATCCGGTATGGGTGGCTGAGTCGGAGGGGCCAATGCGCATGCTCCGACTAGCCAATATCACCTCCGAGATGGTAGGTGCCATACCGGAGACTACCCTGGATTGCTGGCTATACTGGACTAGAGGAGAACACAACCGATGTCCATGGGCATCGTTAGACACCTACGTGTAGGTGAAACGATGCCACACGTCGCGCTATCCATAAAAAAAAATGCAGGCTTAGGTAATTTTTTTTAATATTGTTGAAAAACCACGGTACCCAAAAAAAAATTGTTTTTTGCATATATTCAGATGAACATTGTTGTTTTTTATTCTGATTTCCTTATGACTTGAAAAATAAAAAATGTGATTATTGCTGACTGATATTAACATTTTTGTTCAATTATTATTTATTAATTATTTTATGATATTTTTTTAACCCATACAGTATTATTAATCTCTTTTTAAAATAATGTAAGCCTTGACATAAACGACTTAGTACTTTATACCTTTACTAGTTGTGCCCGCGGCTCCGTTCGTTGTTCTGTTCCGTGAGTGCATCGAGCATTAAATTAATATTTTATTTGTTGTACATTGCAACAAGTTTTAATAATTAGGGTTCCTTACCTTAAAAAAGGAAAAAAACTAACCCTTATAGGATCACTCTTGTGTCTGTCTATCTGTCCGTCTGTCTTATTTTCTCCGAATCTACTGGGCGAAAAAAGTTAAAATTTTGTACATAACAGAGTTTGATGACCCGATCATGGAAATGAATAAATTTTGATTTTGGGGGTCAATTATGGGGGACAAATGACAAAGACAAAAATTTGACCTGTGATGCACTTTAAAAAGGCTCGTTATAAGGGCTACATATGTATTTTTTTATAACTTAAAAATGCATAGTTTAAAATATACATGCATAGTTTAAACTAGTTTAAAGTATACAAAAAATTGAGCATCCCCCCCATTCACCACCTTATCTTCGAAACTACTGAGTCTAAAATAAAAAAAACCGACCAAGTGTGAGTCGGACTCGCGCACCGAGGTTTCCGCACCACAAAAATCCAACATTGAAAAAAAACCATGTTTCTTGTATGGGACCACCCTTAAGTTTTTACTTTTTCTATTTTTTATTATTTGTTGTTATATCCGCCAGTAATAACACATACCTAGTCTGTGAAAATTTCAACGGGCTACCTATTACGGTTCAAGAGATACAGCCCTCGGACAGACGGACGCACGGACAGACACACAGACAGACGGCGTAGGCTTAGTAATAGGCTTCCGTACGGGATACGGAAACCTAAAAAGGGAATAGGGCCTCTTTTATAGTATTCTCACGTAAAACGGAATGTTACTGAACCCTCTCCATGCGAGCTCGATTCGCACTTGATCATTTCACCCACTATCTATAGATAGATAATGCCTTTAGGAATTAAATGCGCCTTCTATGAACTTTTTGGTATTGTGCAATTAAACATACTTTATTAAATTTCATTTTACACTCGAGAGAGCCAGACTGACGCATCACTTGAGTCACTTCAATGCTTGAGTCACATCAAATTCGAGTAGGTAACTCTCAGAGGTGAAGACAGCTTTAATCATCAATAAAAACTAACTATCGACAGACTGTGCGCGCTCTAATGTAAACTTTGATCAGCGGCGACCATTGGCTGCGACGCAGCTTGCTTGTCATTCGTCATTCACTCAGTGGATGTTGAGTGGCGTATCGAACGTCACTCAATACTCGGGCTTAAGTGGCTCGTCCAAAAATAAAAAATAAATGTTGGTACTTATCCATTGTGAAATTGCATAGAAAGAAACAAGGTCGTCCCAATGGAAAATGTATTATTTTTAATTTAGGCGAAATGAATGTACAAAGGATGCTTCAATGAACGCACGCTTAACAAGACGAAAACGTTGTCCGTGAGTTGTCTAACGATGCCCATGTCATTCGGTCGCACGAGGGGGTTGCAAATGCCATCCCGGCCTGACTGGTGCCTATTCACGCCCTATTAAAGGACCCGAGACTGTACTTGAAGGGAAATATATGGGCAGACAATGGTCACGTGCCGAGGGTCCCGTAACCGCTGCTTCGCTTTCATCTAATTATATGTTATACTAGTTGGGTGCGGTCAGGATATGTTTTCTCCCAAGTACAGCCTGGGGTTATTCAAAAGGGGCGTGAAAAGGCTCCTGTCAGGCCGGCATGGCATTCGAAATCCCCGTACATCACAGAAAGTCCATGGGCATCGTAAGTCACCTACTCGTAAGTGAAACGATGCCACGTGTCATGTCGCGCTTTCCATAAAAAAAGGTGCTAGCTATGACTAGCCGAAACCACATATCTGCAAAAATTTGGATACCTATTTCGCACTTTTCATGAAGTAGCACTTTCAAATAATAACAAATTGTTATATTTTAGTAGATATGCACCTATAAAATCTATTACTCCATGTAGGTACTAGGTATCAGGTATTAGTTAACTACTTGAAAAAGTTCCAAATACTTTTTTCAAAATACTACATAGAAAGAGTTTACTTTCACTGGACGGATTGGTGACCGCTCGACCGTTGGAGGCTGACCGTGGTTCGGATTCCCCGTAAAAGTGTAGGTCCCTTCCTTTCTTACCTTAATAGGTGCTAGGGTTTAACCCGCCCGGGTTGGTGCCACCGCACCGCGCTGAATGAAAGGTCGGTTGAAAGGGTTTTCCGTCCAGTTCACTGTAGCCGGCACGACCGAAGGGAAGTACTGACATGGCATCTAGTTCACCAAGTTGTTATGGGCTGACATCACGGATGTAGTAGGTAGGTGATGTAGAAAACCGTGTCAGTTTCCATAAAAAAAATTATAATAATAATTGCATTTCGTTTACAATAGAAATCATTATTTTTACTTACATATCGAAAGCCCTGTGTGGAGGCGATTTTAATTTGTCGCTTTCAAAAGTAATTATTTTACTAACGAAAGTACATAGGTACCTACGTAAAAATTTCATGTTATTATTCCCTCGGCATTTTCCTGACTTGCCGACTTACGTGTGCAGTAATTTGATATGTTGGTAATTTAAAAAAATGTACCATTACCCCGCAGACATCGCGTGCCTAGGGGTCATAAACTAGTAACGATAAGTTACTCCGCATCGTCGGGGACTATGGTGCCTTTATAGCGAAAACCTATATGACCCCGATAATAAGTAAGCGTATATATACATAGGTACCTATTACATTAATTTAACTATACGTTTTGAGGACAAAGGACCATGACCAAAAATGTATGAAGACTGGGCTCATCCATCCACTGAGATAACTGTTAATATATAAATTATTTAGTATAAATTAAAATAAATTTCATTCACATTTTAGTTCATCAATTCCCATTTATCTATTCCATTGTAGGTATTTATTAAATTTCTCTTTTAATTTGAACTAATATGAATAATTTGATAAAACACTCTATAGATGGCGTGAGTGGCGCTGACCATGACATGGCGATACGAAATCCTCGGAGCGCGAGTTCGACTCGAACTTGGCCGGTTTTTTTATGTATAAAGCACCTGTAACATATTCATACGTACATATACACACACACACACGCACACACCACGCCGTACCCCGACAATCGGGGCAAGCAGAGTAATCGGTGTATATTCATACGTGCCTGACTAATAAACACTTTTTTATTTTATTTTATTTGATATTTATTCTAACATAAATAATGATATCAATTCATTTTTGTGCAGAATAAATGGGATTATTTTGTTATTAAATATATTTTTTTTTTATGGAAACTGACACGTTTGGCTACATCAACTACAACATCTGTGATGTCAGCCCATAAAACCGGGTGAACTAGGTGCCATGACAGTATTCTACAATAAATTTAAGGAGATAGATTTCTCTCCTTTTTTTCTACGTGCTTATCTTTAATCTGCAATGGAATTGAACTCGGTATCTTAAGTAAACATTTAAGTACAAACAGAGCCCTTTACAATGACATATGAATTATATCTGTTGGACACTGAGCCTAATATTCTCATAAGATGATACTGAGACTCTTGTCGTATGAAAACTATGAAAGATATTTTTTTTGTTTTATTTCTTTATGGGCACGTTCAATGGTTGGGTATCATCATCTTCATACAACCGTGAACATACCTTTGTGAACTAGGTGCCATGTCAGCGCTTCACTTTTGTCGTGCCGACTACACTGAACTGGAAGATCAAACGAGTATGTTTGAAATTTTAAACTTTTTTTTTAAATAATACAAATAGTCACTATATACATACGTAGGTGCCTACGTACCTACCTACTCCTTTTATAGTTCGCTTCATACATATGGATCTCCCCACGTTCCGAGGAAAACCACCTCGCGGCCGCATTCCCAGGACGCCGCCGGAAAATGTGGCGGTAAAATAGGGAAAAACACGGAAAACGTTTCAGGCAAAAGTCGGCGACTAGTTCCGCCCAACTCGACCGAGTCTTCGGGGCCACACAAATGTAAACTAAAGTATGGAAGAGGCATCGCCACACCAAGAAGGTGAAGCGTTTTTTTAAAAAGAGGTGTACACGAACACTGGGCCCATCTGAAAGCGCTATAGGTCGCCTTGTGCACCTATAGCACATGCTGAGATGGGTCCATATTGTCATTAATTGTGTTATTAATATCGGTTTTACGTGTATAATTTCATGTTTTTGTAATGTTTTCAATTTTTTTTTGTATAGGTACCTGTAATGACAAAAAATAATATTTTTCTTTTTTTTTCTTTTTTAAAACTACTTTACAAATATATCTATCTATAATTGGAAGGGCAAGGGGCCGTAGTGTACTTATCGTGTACCTACGCCTTCTTGTATTCTATCCTCGACTATGTGCCAAGAACTTTTTTTTATTGCTTTTCTTTTTATTTAATTTATACCTTAAAATATAAGATATATTACTATATCTTTATACTCATTTTCTTGTTTTTTTCTTATTATTTTTTCTTGTAATATATTTCTTTTAAAATTATCCACGACCGAAGGGAAGCTCTGACATGGCACCTAGTTCACCCGGTGTTATGGGCTGACATCACGGATGTTGTAGGTGATGTAGCCAACCGTGTCAGTTTCCATAAAAAAAATAAAATAAAGAAATCCTGTCGCTTAAAAATACTTACCAAACGCTGAGCTTAAAAACAGCTCGGCCTGTTGTAGTCTCGGCATCTTTTAAGCTGCGCCCATATAATTTTTTTTTTCCCCAAATTACTGTCAAATTTATTGTGTTGTTTATTGCGTCGTTATTGTGTTATTTTATTGTTGTATGTGCTAATTGCCGATTTTTTTATCGCGAAAAATTTACGTTTTCTTTTTTTTCGAGGATGTGTGCGCTGCGCTTTGCCGTATGTCGTATTTACCATACAGAACACTCTTAATGGTATTAAGTTCACTTAATTGGACCCGTGGTCACTGATTACTTAATAGTTACTTCGTAACAGATAAATCTCTCCATAGAAAAAGTTCCATACCTACGGGTTTAATAGCCTACTGTTTTACGTCGCCAATCGCTGCGTGCGAAAATGTACCTAAACGAAAGAGCGTAAAGTGATTATTGCTTTGCAGTCGCGTGGCCTTGAATCAAACTCGGTGACGCTAGGGCTGCTACTTTCGATAAAACTATCAATTCATTCATTACACAACTTTAATATTATAAAGAGGAAATATTTGTGAATGTTAGTTCGCGAGCTATAGCACAGATTTAAAAATGTTTTTTTTTGCTGTTAGATAGGTGCCTATATTCTGTGGTCCAATTAAGTGGACTTGCGCGCGTGTCTTTCGCCAACCCGCGTCGTCCATATGAATGGTGTGCATATATGGATTATCTTGGCGGCGGCATACAATGTACGACCAATGGCTGTTCCTTTCTTCTGATTTCCTGTTAGCCGCCATTATGACGCGACGGGGCGGGCTTATTCCAATTTGTATATACATAGGTACCACCACGGTACCACCTACCGTGCGTGTCTACCACCGACCACTGAGCTATGGTGGAGCCTGCCTACTTACCAGCGCAGTTGCAACAGCTCACGTGGTTTGTTTCATTTTTTTATGGAAACTGACACGGTTGGCTACATCACCTAAAATATCCGTGATGTCAACCCATAACACCGGGTGAACTAGTTGCCATGTCAGTGCTTCCCTTCATTTCATGTCGGCTACACTGAACTGAACGGAAAACACGAACGATTTACATAGCCGTTTCAACCGACCTTTCATTCAGTGCGGCGGTATCAACCCGGGCGGGCTAAACCTTACCACCTAGTAAGGTAAGAAGGGAAGGGACCTACAGTTTTACGTGGAATCCGAACCACGGTCCGCCTCCAACGGTAGAGCGGTCGCCCATCCGAGTACTGACCGCGCTCAGCTACCGAGATTAGCTCTTTGAGCGTCAAATGTCTAATTATAATTTGTATTTATTGAAAATGTGATATATGGCGCCGAGCCACCCATAAGGTGGCTAACGACGCTCACGGACATTCGGCCGTATGCGGAGGTTCTGAATGCCATGCCGGCCTGACAGATTCGCTGCCGATTCACTGCCCAGGAAATATGTATATGATCAGGGAGAGCTCTCCAGAGGTTACCCGTCCTGTGGGATCATACATTAAAAAACCGCCTTCAAAAATGTATGAAATAAAAAAATAAAAATCGAACCCTAGAGTTGAAGGCGGTCGGTTATTGTTGCTTGCTTTAGCACCACCGCCTTCAACTCTAGGGTTCGATTTTTATTTTTTTATTTGATACATTTTTGAAGGCGGTTTTTATATTTTTTTAAATAGTTTTTTATTTCACAGTTTTTTTAGTAATTTTTATTTGCTATTAATGTACTCGGCGAAATCGCTCGGCCTTCGGCCTCGCGATTCCGCCTCGCTTTCCAATCCGATCTTGACCCAAAAAAAAATGGGACCACCTTGGAGCTAGACTGAACCGAACACAAAAAGAATCATCGAAATCGGTTCACAATTGGGGAAGATATTGCTGAACATACATAAAACAAAATACATACAGCCGAACATAGAACCTCCTCCTTTTTTGAAGTCGGTTAAAAATATGAGGTATTGTTGAATTTGTATCGATAGTAAGAGTGTCATTCTTTTGAGATTTTTGAATATTTTTGAATTGTTTTTACTTCGGAACCCGTCGGTGTTATGATGTAATTTGCGTAAAACATCAATTACACTGATTTTTTTTTATTAAAATCACGTTTCTTGTATGGGGACACTCTTAATTTTTTAATCTATTTTTATATATTATTGGTTAGTATATCCGCCATAATAATAATAACACATATTCTGTGAAAATTTCAACCGTTTACAGTTCAAAAGATACAGCCCTTTAAATGTAGAATAGAATAGAATAGGAACTCTTTATTGCACACAATGGAAAGAAGAACAGTACACGAGTAGAATAAAAAAATACAGGAGTGCGCAAAGGCGGACTTATCACTGCAAGTGATTTCTTCCAGTCAACCTTTAAAGGTACCTAGGACAGACAGGCGGACAAATAGACGGAGCGACAGACGGCGTAGGATTAGTAATAATACAATCCCGTATAGATACGAAACCCCAAAAACCGATGGAATTTCGTGGTGGCAAATACGGAAACCTCGGTGCGTGAGTTCGACTCGCACTTGACTGGTTTTTTTTTCGCCGTTCATTCTTTGTGATTGACGATGTTAAGCTCCAGCCCGGAACTCACATCTCATTCGTTTATTGACGTGTAGTCGTATTTATCCACATGCAATGGGTTTTTGATAAGTTAAGTCGACAGATAAAATGATTTTGAGTTCACTCAACTGGATCGTTTCCAATGGCGCGGCTTGCGACATCTTTAACACTTTATTTTTTTTTTTACATTTATTGTTTATTGTATAATTTCATCCATAGGTAGGTAACCTACGATTGGAAGAGGAACTGACAAACAAACTTCGCAAGTCACAATGTTTTGTTATAAAGTATTATATTAGAGTAACTTACAAATAATTAACCCATGCTACCGCTCACAAGAGCATAAATTTTTTGTATTTTTTTTATGGATACTGACACGGTTGGCTACATCACCTACAATATCTGTGTTATGTTGTCAACCCATAACACCGGGTGAACTTGGTGCCAAGTCAGTGCTTCCCTTCGGTCGTGCCGGCTACACTGAACTGGACGGAAAACACAAACTATTTACATAGCCGTTTCGACCGACCTTTCATTCAGTGCGGTGGTACCAACCCGGGCGGGCTAAACCCTACCACCTAGTAATATAAGAAGGGAGTTATATCCCTTAGTCGCCTTTTACGACATACACGGGGAGAGATGCAGTGGGGCTATTCTTTTAAAGTACCGGCCCCACACGGTACAAATCAATACTTACAGCCTAAACATGAGTACTGATGACCCTGACCACTTTGCCTATTTACATTACCTATATCGGTGTATAGTGCCATCGTCAATTTGATACATACCGCACGTTGTATACCGACAATCGGGATAAGCAGAGTAATCGGCGTTGTGCTACAAGTACTCTTGTAAATTACAGCACAACACCGAGCACCACGTTTAGTAAAGTATTACTTAGGACAACATAACTATTAAGCAGCAAGTAAGGCACGAAGACCCATCTGCTGCATGACTCGGTGGAAGGTCCATGCCAAGGTGAGGAGTAGCTAGCCTGTCGACCTTTAGCACGGCACCTTGTCCTTACCGGCGGAGAGCAGTGGTTCTGTACCGGGAGGACTGGACGAAAATTGGAGAGGCGTATGTCCAGTAATGGACGCTTACACGCTGACTGACTGACTTGTCCTTATGTTTTAGTCGACTTTTATGACATGCACGGGGAGAGATGCAGTGGGGCTATTATTTTTAAGTACCGACCCCACACGACACGGTACTGCTAATTTACATTTATTTGGACATTAGACAATTTTAAAGTAATATTTCTAAATATAAATTATTATTTAGCAAAGCGAATATTAGTGTTATATGTAATTTGAGAAATTATCCGGAATGGTAAGTAACTTTTTATTTTAATAATAATTTAGTATTAGGTTGTGTTGTGCTTGGGTGGTATATTACTTTGAAAGGTTAATTCAGAAGACTGAAATATGGTTTTCTATTGGAGCCTGAGATTGTCGGCATCACCTACTACACCCGTGATGTCAGCACACAATATCCTGGTGAACTAGGTGCCATGTCTGTCTAATATTCTGTAGGTAGAGTATAGAACACTTTAACTAAGTACCTAAGCAAAGCGAACGTGCATACATAGCATTGGCGAAATTACAAACATGTTTCTATCTACCGATACTTATTCCATAATGTTTTATTTACAGATTCGGGCCAGCCTTGTTTAGAAGAGGTAATATTTTGGTGAAATTTTTGCTTAAGAGAGCTAGCATGGTGTGGATGGTTGATACTTTTTCCTATCACGACGTAAGTACGTTTAGAAAAGCGAACATACATACAATAATGTAATGCCATAAATTGTAGCCGACCGGTTTGGTACCATATTACTGGATAGATAGCAGCATCGAGACCTCGACCGTATTTTCTAGTCCAGTATAGCCAACAATGCAAGGGAAAGTCTTTGGTATGTCACCTACCTTATGGGCACCCACCTAGGAGGTGATATTGGCTCGTCGGAGCATGTTGTCTGGCCCCTCAGACACAGCCACCAATACCGGATTATATAAAATAAAAAAGTTAAATTACAAATTAAAAATACCCTCGACCCGTAAAAGTAAAAAATAATTTACGTTTACTTACATTAGGAGTCGGGGGACCGCTAAGTAAATAAAATATAAAAACTCCGAGCAGCGCGGGAATTTACTTAGGCCGTCCCCCGACTCCTTTAAGTAAGTAAACGGAAATTATTTTTGACTTTTTAAGAGTCGGGGAGTTTTTTTTAAAACTGTATTCTTGCAGCTGTCAGACAAAAGTACACATTTTTCTGTGCAGATCCAACTAACTGCTTTCTAATATATTCACAGAAATACCCAAAGCATATCGGTCCCCAGTGCCATCACCCTTTGTGTGATAGACCGTTTCGTTGGTTCGGTACGTACATACCAGGGTTGTTGCTGATGCGCATTTTTTCACATCAGCTGATGCTGATGCTGATGCTGATATTTTATCATTAACATCAGCGGATGCTGATGCTAATGCTGGTTTTAATTATTTTCTTTAAAAAAGGGAAAAATACTGCACTATATGAATATTATGAATTTATATCCAAAGTTTTGGTTGGTATTGAAATAAAAGTTTGTATTTTAATAATTTTGTGACATTTAATGTTGTTTAGGTTAGTTTATTATTAGTCTTTAATTAATTTGTTAATTTCATATTGTGCAATAAATATATTTTTAATTACATATGGTTGAACATTGTATTGTTTAATAAAAAAAATCTGATACCAGTACCAGTTTAGTATTTATCTTAGCAATTAAATTATTAGTATTGGATGGAACTTTCGAACTATTTGGAACTGTATGTGCTGCTTTTTCGGCTTCGAGTCTGTTCCGAGAAGGTTTGTCACGCAGACTCGAACATCGGCATTAATAATCAGCATCGACCAATGCGGATGCTGATGCGATGCTGATGCTGAAATTCCGCGGATGCTGATGCTGATGCTGATGTTCGCAACAACCCTGGTACATGTACATGCGAGTAGTAAGGGGCACACCGCCAAGTAAATTGATTCTGCGATACTCGCGAAAACGATAAGTTTGGGTGCGTTACAGCCCATTTTATGTGCGTTCGGCTCGCCATATTGCCGACCCCCAGTACTTCGGTTTATGGGCGCCATGTCGCCTCGCCCCGCCGCCACCCCTGCGCAGGTGGACGATGCATCGGCTTATGATGTCGTCTAGGTACATATATTGTTGTGAGGAATATTAGAAACCCTGACGGAAAATAATATTCCATTCAGAATGTATACGTACATATTTTATGTATAACGTGTACTTTATTCTTTCATTTTATCTTATATTTTGTACCGTGTGGGTTCGGTACTTAAAAAGAACAGCCCCACTGCATCTCTCCCCGTGCATGTCGTAAAAGGCGACAAAGGGATAAGGACAAGATGCCGTGCTAAAGGGCGACAGCCTCGCCACCTCTCACCTTGGCACGGTACTTCCACCGAGTCATGCAGCAGGTGGGAATTCGTGCCTTACTTGCTGCTTGATAGTTTTAATCTTGTTCGAATACTTTGCGAAACGTGGTGGTCGGTGTTGTAATTTACCGATTACTCTGCTTACCCCGATTGTCGGGATTCAGCGTGTGTGATATGTATGTATTTATTCTTTATTCTTTATTCATCTTCCATAGACATTACACTGCACTTGGATTCGTCATATTTAACATTTAACATTTTGCCAGTTAGATAATTACAGCGAAGAAGAACTGGCAAGAAACATCGCTGGAAATTTTTTTTAATTCCACTTAGTCTACATTTATTACTAAAATGTTTGCCACTGCCTACATAGTACGAGTCATCACTATTTCTAAAAATGTATCTTGTAAAAAAAAATATTATGTACAATATAATGTATACGCATTTATTTATGTATTTATTGTATGCTCTATTCAAGACAAATTTTAAGCAGTAAAATAATTTTAATTCCTAAAGCAAAATTTTATTTCGATTCACCAATGTTGCTCAATATAACCAAGTTTAGTTTTATTTGATCATAAAACCCTAATAAATAATATTTATATATTATTTTTATTTTTTTATTTTTTATAGTATATGTGGTGTATTTTTATAATCTGTATATTTAAAATTAATCTAAATATGTGAATGTGATAATAAATGAATAAAAAATATTTACATTTATTTCTTCAACTGCAATAATGCAACTTTTTAATTCACGATCTCACCCCTAGCCGAGCTATGCCCGCGCAACGCGAACGAACTACAATCAAGCTCGAGAGAGTTAGCGAAAGTGCTTCCCTAAATTTTAATATCTAATCATTGCTCCCCTAAAATATATTGCTCGTCATACAAAGGCATTATTGATTTTTGAAGCTCCGCTGCGCCCGGCATCCCCCGTGTGAATCATCCCTTAACTTGTATTTTTTTCATACCTAAACTTCACGGCGTCGGTGAAATTGCGGGGTCATGTATAAATTCGTGTGGCTGCGTAGCGGGTGTTGTGGGCGGTGGCGGCGCGGCGTGTCTCCGCGAGCTCGGGTACATTCTGCGTACGTCAAGTTGTGCGAAAGGTATAGGTCGTTGAGGCGTACAAATACGTTCACGCATGACGGTTAGCATAAAATTCTGCGAGTGTAGTAGTGCTCAGGCCATGTATAGGTGCATGTCAAGCATTTGTATTAATTAGAGAAATGCATTTGTGTGCATACGTGTGTTCACTTCAGTAGCCTAATCACGAGATTTAACCTACACCGCGTACTACGCTACGCCGTGTTCTCCGCATCATTTTGTATGGAGAAAGGAAGTTCGCAAATCTATCACTAGAGGCGCTGCTCCGTTTCTCCACACAAAATGATGCGGAGAACACAGCGTACCGTAGTACGCGGTGTAGGTTAAATCTCGTGATAGGGTACAGGTTAGGCCGTGCATGCTATACATACATATATATACCACACACGCTGTATCCCGACAATCAGGATAAGCAGACCGGTGTCGGTGTTGTGCTGCAAGAACTCTGGAAAATTGCAACACAACATCGACCACCATGTTAAGCAAAGTATTCATTCGGATACGAAAACTATCAAGCAGCAAGTAAGGCACGAAGGCCCACCTGCAGCACGACTCGGTGGAAGGACCGTGCCAAGGTAAGAGGTGCCTGGCCTCTCACCCTTTAGCACGACATCTGGTCCTTATCCCTTAGTCGCGCCTTTTACGATATGCACGGGAAGAGATGGAGTAAAGTACCGCCCCCACACGGTAGGTACTAAAAACTTAACAAATAACACCCAGTGAAGTAAGAGTACTGACGTCAGGAGTAGCTACCACTGCTCACGGGCTATAAATGCCGACATTTCGGTCTTGACTGTCGGGCAACTCCGGTCGGCAACGCGGCGCGGCGGCGCGGCGCGGCGGAGTCCCGACGGTCGGCGAAACAGATGGGGTGGATTTCCAAAGTGCCGTGGCAGCAGAGAGGGGAACCCAGGTGAACTGGCGTACCCACAGAACATCAAAACGTGTAGAAACGTGTCCCTTGCCCCTTACTAGATGGTAGGCTCAAATTGTAGCCGACTGGGTTGGAACCACCGTACTGGATGTGTGACGGCCGCATAGCAGCCTCGGCATTGTCCGTTCTCCTCTAGTCTAGTTTAGCCAGCAATCCAGGGAAGTCTCCGGTATGGCACCTACATACCTTCTCGGAGGTGATATTGGCTGTTCGGAGCATGCGCTTTGGTCCCTCTGACTCAGCCACCCATACCGGATTACAAAAAATTAAAATATCCTGATGGCATATTAGCATGAAGGCGTTTGTAAGCAGATTTTTTTTTTGTATTGACACATCCAAATTTAATACTTTTTGCACTGTATCCACAATATGCTATTTAATGATTTTTAGCTGGATGCTTTCCGTGACAGTACTGTACCCTATAACGAGATTTAATTTACTACGCTACGCACGCTACGCCGTGTTCTCCGCATCATTTTGTATGGAGAAACGGAGCAGCGCCTCTAGTGATCGATTTGCGTACTTCGTTTCTCCATACAAAATGATGCGGAGAACACGGCGGCGTAGCGTAGCGTT
This sequence comes from Nematopogon swammerdamellus, assembly GCA_946902875.1. Taxonomy (NCBI): domain Eukaryota; kingdom Metazoa; phylum Arthropoda; class Insecta; order Lepidoptera; family Adelidae; genus Nematopogon; species Nematopogon swammerdamellus. The sequence continues at coordinate 1,233,352 of OX336338.1, read as the reverse complement.
GCGTAGTAGGTTAAATCTCGTTATTAGGGTACTGACCGGCAGTCGACGTGTACTTATGGGTGGAGATCAAGTGAGCGGAGTTACGCTTACTTGTGGTGCGCACATCGAGTCATCGCGGCGCTTCTACTGGTTTTTACGTTCTGCGAGCGTACCTATCTTTAAATCTTCATTACGCCGCGCGGGGCGGAGAATTTATCAATTTTTCAACTTTAACGCACCTTTTGCTACTTATCTGCAGCTATTTGTTATTTCAATTTATTGAGTGAGCGGTTCTTTAAGATAAACGTTCGCGTTTTATGCCTCCCGAGTTTTGTATCGACCCGTCCTGCCGCCCCGCCGCGCCGTTACCCGCCCCGCCCCGCCGGCAGCCAGTTTTTATGCGTTCGCTTTTTACTGCTGTACACGAAGGAAAGTAATGGGAAATTAAAAAGTCGATGGAATCAGTGGGCGACTTAAGAAAACATTGTGTTGTTAATGTTAGACAGTGTTTACGAGGCTGTAATGCCAGTTGAGCATTAATGTACTGTACATCTACGCACGAGTCAGTAAGCCTGGATACGAAATACGGCATCGTTTGTATGAGAACCGAGGTAGCCGCCAAAGGGGTGTGAAGTCTGAGGCGGGAGCGGCGCATGGAACGCCGTGATTGGCCGAGCGAGTAGGTAGCCACGTGACGCCAGTCTTCCATACGTTTGAACGGGATTCATACAATAAGTCGCTCATTGTGTGGATTCGCGATGAAAAGATGAAACGGATTTAACAATATTTAACCCTTCTTTACATCAAGGGAATAATATAACTTTCTCATTAAATGAACAAAGGCAACGCCCCTTTCACAATTTTGCGAATTTGCAGATTTTCGCATAAACACGATAATAGTTCTAAGTTCTGTGATACCTCGGATACTTTATTATAAATCTACATCAAATTTCCAAAGCAATGATATGTAAGACCTCGTACATTAGTATTATCTTATTGGAGTATTTGTTATTGGAATTTTCCAAAATAAAAAAAATTATGTTAGAAAGTCGAAAAGTTTTGTAACCAAAAAAAAAAAAATTATTATATTATTAACAACTATTTGCTAATTACTTAGCCAACGATATGACAAATTATATTGCAATATGACTTCGCGAAAAATTCGCGAAAATCTACCCTACCATAAAAAATTTATGAGTACCCACCTCGATATTTAATTTTTTTACGGTAAAATGAGGTTTTCCAGGCTTTGCCTTTTTTAACAAACTAACCAGCCATACCCACCTGGATATTTAATTTTTTTAGGGTTAAATGAGGTTTTCCAGGCTTTGCCTTTTTTTAACAAACTAACCAGCCATGCAGCTAGAGCCTTATAAAATGTACCATGCGTCTCTCTGTCAGTTTGACGGTGTGAATTCGTTATATAAGGGTTAATAAAATAACAAATGAAAGGCTGTGTAGTCTGTAATAGAAACATATATTTGAAACAGAACAATAATTTACTTAATTATTTATTTATAGATCGGTATCTATATTAAAATTTTCATTTGGTAACTTTTGAACAATTGAATTCAATTTAAAAGCACAATTTACGACATTTACATTGTTACTGTTTACATTGTTGACATTTACATTGTTATTGTTGAACTAAAGAACTAAAGAACTAACATGTGTCTCGAGAGATGGTCGCGCAACAGATGGATAGATCTCACCGAGACCTAAAGTTTGAGTACCAACACGATGGGTCTAGCACCAGTGGTTCTCGAGTTATGACCAAAACAAAAGTTCATGTGACAGATGGATAGATCTCACCGAGACCTGAAGTTTGAGTACCAACACGATGGGTCTAGCACCAGTGGTTCTCGAGTTATGACCAAAACAAAAGTGCATGTGACAGATGGATAGATCTCACCGAGACCTAAAGTTTGAGTACCAACACGATGGATCTAGCACCAGTGGTTCTCGAGTTATGACCAAAACAAAAGTTCATGTGACAGATGGATAGATCTCACCGAGACCTAAAGTTTGAGTACCAACACGATGGATCTAGCACCAGTGGTTCTCGAGTTATGACCAAAACAAAAGTTCATGTGACAGATGGATAGATCTCACCGAGACCTGAAGTTTGAGTACCAACACGATGGGTCTAGTACCAGTGGTTCTCGAGTTATGACCAAAACAATAGTTAATGTGACAGATGGATAGATCTCATCGAGACGTTCAGATTGAGTACCAACACGATCGGTCTAAGTCCAGTGGTTCTGTAGATATGACCAAAACTAATGATCACGTGACAGATGATAATTCCGACCCCTCACTCGCATGATCGCATCGCATTTCGCATTTAGATGCTAGCTAGCTAGCTAGCAGCGGAGCGCAGGCGCTATATAGCATTTAGCATTTAGCAGTACCACAGATAAATAGCACACACTTCATTGCTTTGTGCGTTCCAAAACAAACGAACCAACAAAGTTTTACGAACGAAACAGCAATGCTAATTAAAATTAAATGTGATTATTGCTTAGCATTTAGCATTAATTTTTATTCATCAGGGCGCTTAGCAGTGCTAAATGCTAACGGGGTATTCATTATGAATTAATTTTGTTAATGCTAAGCATAACAAGACTAATTCCCGGTAGACGCATGACCTAAAGAAATTAATTCCTTTAGAGTCGCTCAAAAGTAAAAACCGGTAGGTACTGGTTGAATGAAAAAAGCGCGATAAACGAATATTGAACGAGGAAACCGGCTGAGGTTGACTAGAAGAAATGTCCTTTGGCAATAAGGCAGAATGCATGAAATATCTGTATACATTTAACATACATATTTATCAATAAACAAAAAAAATTACAAGAGCTAACTGCATCCAACACGATAGTCGACCTATGGTGGGTAAGCAGAAAAGAGCTCTCCATACATATTTACGCCGATGTTTGTTACTGAAATTCAAGCGAAAAATGCTATCAAATTGAATGAAAGTACTTACTCGTGAAAGGTGACTCCATCTGTGTTCAAGTTTGAATTTTTCGACGACTTTTTGCACCAAAGCACTGCACAATGAGGCATTTTGTGACAGACGCGCACGTTCGCTCCGCCTGAGCGGCGGACGGAGACTAAGATCGGTCGCCGGCGCTAGACTGACGCGCTGGCGCGTGTGCGCCGACGCGCGGCTACCCCTGTCCTCCTATGTATAGCGCCTCCAGACTTACTGACTCGTGACATCTACGATACGTACCTACCTACAAACAAACAAATATGTTATTCATAGATTTTTTTTTCAATAATGTATTATTTGATGTTATCTAAAAGCATATTTTTACCCTACAGGGTAAAAAGATGATATCTGTAAGTATTTAAAAAGTTAAATTAAAAATTTAAAAAGTAAAAAATAATTTCCATTTACTTACTTAAAGGAGTTGGGGGACCGCCCCCGACTTCTTTAAGCAAAGAAATTGTTTTTACCTTTTTAAGAGTTTGTTTTTTTTATTTTTAATATATCTTTTATTTCAAGCTTTTAAAAAAAACCGCATAAAAATCGGCATACTTTTTAAGATACTAATTGTTTTTATTACTTAATTAATTGATTACTTAATTACAAATATAGCTAAGATTCATCCCGATTAAACCAGCTTTCTGATTAGAAAAACCGCTTCCAAATCGGTCCATCCGTTTGGGAGCTGCGATGCCACAGCAGACACACCCATGCACACATACACACGTTCAACTTATAACGACCCGTTTTTGAGACGGGGGTTAAAAAAAATTTATAGCTTTTGTTTCAGATATTGATACTGTTCAATAATCAAACCAGCCAGACCTTGTCAACCTGAATTTTCTACCTGGATAGCTGTAGCTGACATTTCGACTAAGCAAATCGGCTCCAAAATTTACGATTCGATCCGCTGTGTGCAGGTGCAGTGTCGGTACCTCCCGCGCCCCCGTCCGACCGCGCTGTGTTGCACTCTGCTATATTGCGACATTACCATGCAACTCGAGTGCGCTCGCCCCGCCCCCCCATCCCTCCTAACCCTCTCACTCTACTGGCAAATCATTAGAGGTGTATAGTATAATAATAGTTTAAATACACTTTATAATATGATAATAAAAATTATATTAATTACAAAATTAGGCTTTTGAGTTTTAATTATTTTGTAATTAATATCAATTTTATTCGATTTAATTTAAATTGTATTTAATCTTTTCTATTCTAGGCTATTATGTTTTTATATTGCTGATTTTTTAATTTTGTTCGTGTCATTAAGCTATGAAATTCTCTAATATATAAATAAATAAATATACCACAGATACTCAGCATACATACTTAACACATTGCACAAGACTAATGATGCTGATTACAATGGCTGAAACACTCGCTCTTTAGTGGCTATACGTATTTGCTTAATTTTTTTTTGTGCAAGCCTGATTTATTCATTGACTTATATGCAGCGACTATAGTGGTTGACCCCGACGACGCGACGTGTCCCGCGAACTAGAACCACTGCAACTTCGTAGGGATGTCGGCTCCCTAAGTGTGTTCTATCGCTTATTCCATGGGGAACGCTCGGAGGAGCTGTTTGACGTGATCCCACCGTCCCCTTTCCACCTCCGCACAACGCGCAATGGGCGCAGAGATTGCATCCCTATACGCTGGACTTACCGCGGATGCGTACCAATCGATTCTGCAGATATTTCCTCATCAGAGCTGGTAAATTCTGGAACGCTCTCCCTGGCCACATATTTCCCTCCAAGTACAGTCTCGGGTCCTTCAAAAGAGGCGTAAATAGGCACCTGCCAGGCCGGCATGGCATTCACAACCCCCGCTTATAACCAGATGTCCATGGGCGTCGTTAGGCACCGTTGTCACATATAGTTAAATATGCTTGTAATAAGTTTCATCGTTTTCGGATGATCGGTTTAAGAGTTATGGAGGAACATACATACATACATACAGAAAATATTTCTAAAAATCGTCAATTTAGTATTAGTATCATACATAGAGTCCACAAACGCAATATCTCATAAAACAAAGTAACTTACTCCATGTCCATCCCTTACATATTTATTATACCACCAACGATTTACAAATTTTTTAATAGATAGTTTTTGGCTTTTTTTTATGTTTTTTTTAATGGATGAAATTTAATTTAGCATTTTCTCTATTTCCTTGCAGTCCGAACTTTATATTATACCCACTACTAGATATATTAATTTAATAAATACATCATGTGGAACATTTTATGTTGGCTATATACCTAATGCATGCGCTAGTTACGAGCGATAGGATACTTCCGACGGCGCTGGAGGGTTGAGGGTAGACTCGGGGAGGGGGCGAGACATCTTCCATGAAATTTCCGCTCTGCAGACACCTCTTAACGAACCTCTCTCGACTTACTTCTCCGCACCTTATGAGCGTGGAAGTTTTAAATATTTCATCTGTAGATAAAATGTTTGTGCGAATTTTTTTACAGAAGCCAACAGTTTTTAACTTAACTACATTGTATAGACTATAATTTCCATATAAAAAAAAAACGGTCAAGTGCGAGTCGAACTCGCGCACCGAGGGTTTCGTATCGCCATGTCATGGTCAGCGCCACTCACGCCATCGCGTGTTTATGAAATGCTTCATATTAGTTAAAATTTATGATTAGTTAAAATACTTCGTACTCTTTTCGGTAGATGGCGCGCATAGACTTTTTAGTTTCTTCCATGGGAACCCCCGTGAATTTTTTACTGTTTTCTTATTTTTATTATTTGTTGTTATATCCGCCATAATAACACATATTTTGTGAAAATTTCAACGGGCTACCTATTACGGTTCAAAGATACAGCCCTCGGACATACAGACAGACAGACGACGTAGGCTTAGTAATAGGGTCCCGTACTGAATACGGAACCCTAAAAAACAACTCTTTTTTTGCTCCGTCATGTGCGAATATTGCATCAAGTGATAAACTACCACAAAAGTAACAGACATACCTACCCCCATTTGAATGTTGTAATAGTAAGCAGGGGTTGACAGTCAGTATCGACATCCTAATTGTTTTTTTTTTTCCTTTGTTTTGTAACCACTTACGTACATTGCTCCCCCAGCACTCTATGATTAAAACCTACACGCACAGAAGGACGGCATCCTCTCGACGTCTTCCCTGCGCGGGTGGGAAAAGAAGACAATTACTTGGCAGTACACGACAAAAGGTACATTGTCGATACCTAGCCGACTGTAAAGGGAAGAGAAAGATCCACAGATCAGTGCAATAATGGCTAGATCCACCAAGAGCAATCTGTGCGTAGTGTACGTACGCGGACTCACCGAAATAGACGTATAGAATCGGCATAGCGGGATGATGCTAACATATGAGGAGCGTCTGTTCAAAAGGAACTATTACCGTTTCAACAAGTTGCGCGTTTTTTGGCGGATTCTCAGTCTTTGTATTCAAATACATCTCACTGTAAAATTTGAATGCTCAAAACGAACTATTTCCTATAGAAAATTACGATTGAAAACAATAATCTTGGTCAAAAAGCCTTTTTCCAATATCCTAAGTTTAATTAGCTATCAGTTTTTTGGCTTACTGAAAATTCTGTTACAATGGATATAGTACCTTTTGAACAGACTCTCCTCATATATAAACATGCTAACTGTCGCTTAACAAGTGTGCGTGCCATCACAAGCAATGTTGTGATCACGAATACATTCAATTGACAACATTAAAAACCGGCCAAGTGCGAGTCGAACTCGCGCACCGAGGGTTTCGTATCGCCATGTCATGGTCAGCACTGCTTCATACTGTTTTCGGTAGATGACGCGCATACACTTTTTAGTTTCTTGTATGGGGACCCCGTATTTCTTTTACTTTTTCTTATTTTTATTATTTGTTGTTATATCGGCCATAATAACACATATTCTGTGAAAGTTTCAACGGGCTACCTACGGTTCAAGAGATACAGCCCTCGGACAGACGGATAGATAGACAGACATACAGACAGACATACAGACAGACAGACAGACGGACAAACAGACGGTGTAGGCTTAGTATTAGGGTCCAGTACGGCGGATACGGAACCCTAATAAAAACCATCTCATTATATGAATGCGGCTCCTCACTAGTGTATTTATGGATACGAGACGATAGGTGAGTTACACACACACACACACACACACACACACGCACATAGTTTACACCAACCTCTGCCATAAGCGGTAACTCCCCGCATAATGCAGTGACACTGCGCAGACGCTTGATCTTCTATCGAGCTATTATTGTTCTGATCTTTGAAAAGATCGAAGTAGCAAAGAAATGTTCTCTTTATTGTAAAGGGTATTGGAAGCTCACATTAATTAACACACACTAGGTATAGTAACACACAATAGTATCACGCCGTGAATATGGTGACAGTTTAGAACAATAAGTCGTAATTAAAGAGTAGTTTTTAGGGTTCTTTATCCGTACTGGACCCTATTACTGATTCACGAGAGTTCCGACTAAAATTAAAAGGAATATGTAGGTAATTACTGTGAAAGTATTTTTCATTTGTGGTAATTGTGGAAGATTAAAGGACATACCAAGCAGCAGAAAATTAATTTACATTCTTCAAATTTAGATGTGAAGTGCCTACTGAAAATATGTGTTTTTCTATTTAATTCAATAAGGCTTTGTATAAAGTTAAAGAAAAATGTGGACTTAATGCTTATAGGCATTTTACACCAGCCATACATAAAGTACGTATCTACGTAAACTTTTCCTACAATATTTTTTTTCGTTTTTCTAATTGCAAATGACATGTTTATTTTGATATAGAATTACCGACATTGACACACAGATTAGACTGGGAAACTAAATATGTGTTATATTAATTTAAAATTTTACTAAGGATGAAAAATAAAAAAATAAATAATTGTACAGAATGATAAATACAATTAACAATTACGGAGATGGATGAAATTTTTTTTATTTAATATGTGTTAATTTAAGTTTTTTTTTCATTGTTATTTTAATTGATTACGTATTATATTGAAATAAGATATATTAATTCATATATTCATAATGACATGTAATAAGTGCAAATCAATGGCACGGTCACGGTCATTTAAAAGAACATTAACGATTTATACATCAGATTCAGATTCCTAAATATTTATAACGTTTTTTTTTTCAAATGAAATGTTTTTATTTGTCAGACACTGTTCCCAAGTACCTACATACACACTTATTATTTTCAACTTTTGGAAAATTCAAATATTAACCCCACAGAGCATGAAATGCGCGCGCCCGCCCCTACTAGAGGCGCCGTGCGCGCGATTTCTCTACAACGGCGTTGAAGCCTGTGGGCGTGATCTATGACTTACATATGTGTGTTGTGCGTGTGCATTTGTTTTGTGCGTGTGCCTAACTTGCTCCTCTTTGTGTGTAGTGTCGATACTAGCACACACACATACATACGAAGCGCTAGCAGCTCAGCGTACGGTTATTGGGTTTCAAATATCATCGCTTAGGGCGCCTCTAGTAGGGGGCGCGGGCGGTAGGTATTTAATGCTCTGTGATTAACCCCAATATTAAAACAGACAATGTTGCCAATGTACAAAATAAACTAAATGTATCGTGTGCGGTCGGTTCTCAAACAGAATAGTCCTCCGACGGAAAACTTTGAAAGTACAACACTGTAACACAGAGTGTATGAACGAATAATTATTACGAACGCATTCACTTGACTGTGGCTTGTTCGCTCTCTGTGTAGATCGCCGCTGTCTATGCTAGTCTGCCATGGTAGTAAACATCTAGAATATGCGTAAATTTATAGACGATTTCAATGAAAAACTGGCCAAGTGCGAGTCGAACTCGCGCACCGAGGGTTCCTTATCGCCATGTCATGGTTAGCGCCACCCACGCCATCTATGGCGGGTTATGAAATGCTTCATATTAGTTAAATGTCTTTTTGGTTTCTTGGGAATCCCCGTGAATTTTTTACTCTTTCTTATTTTTATTATTATTTGTTATTATATCGGCCATCTACCGAATAGATTATGTAGGAAGCATTTTAACTAATCATGACATTTAACTAAGATGAAGAATTTCATAACACGACACACATGGCGTGAGTGGCGCTAGCCATGACATGGCGATACGGAACCTTCGGTGCGCGAGTTCGAATCGCACTTGGCCGGTTTTTTATATATATTTTTTTTCCATATTTATGTGCATAATGGTCAAGTATGGTGGGCGAGAATAATATTACGTATGTATGTACATAGGTACAAATTGAGTGCAAGCCGAGAAAATATTGGTAAAAGGCAAAGCATTTGAATAGTATGACAATGCCTTGTGCACTTACATTCATCTAGTTGGCCCAAACTAACTGCACCCAGCCAGCAGCGCCGCCGCTGCAGTACATTGGCGCAATTAAATACACGCACCGCTTGAAGGCGGGCTGATGTTGCCTGCTCTAATGCTTTCCGCACGCAACACATCTGAGCCCCGCAGCCATTTCTCTGCCCGAGTAATCGCCTGATACAGTCGTTAATGAACGAGTTCTATTTTCAAATTACGACTCTGCACACCGCCGAGCACTAAGCCTGCAGACCACACTTAAGCGAGCTTCCCGTGAAAGTTCATTATTTATGCGCTGCGGTGTTATTCAAGCTTTTTATTTATTTTTTTATTGAAAGCGCGACATGTGGCGCCGAGCCAGCCTTAAGGTGTCTAACGACACCCATGGACATTCGGTCGTGTGCGGAGATTGCGAATGCCATGCCGGCCTTGACAGGTGCCTATTTAAGCTCCTCTTGAAGGACCTGAGACTGTATTTGGGGGGAAATATATGAGCAGGAAGACCGTTTCAGAGTGTACCGGTTCTGCAGAGGAAAGATCTGCAGAACCGGCTGGTACGCAACGTAAGTCCAGCGTGTAGGGATGCAAACGCTGCCCGGTGAGCGTGGTGCGGAGGTGGAATGTGGGATAGTAAATTCAAACCGTCCTAAGCCTTCAAGCCATAAATCATATCGACCAGTTCCCATTGAAGACAATGGATCTAAGCCACAAAACTAGCTTCAGTTGTAGTGACGTTTACTTACGAGTATTGCGGCAAGGGTCAATAAGAAATCATTTTAGTATAGCAATTCATCGCTCGCTTCTAGCAATTTCTCATGTTCCGTCTCACTCTCTCCAACGGGCTTATTAATGCGTCTAGCTAGTGAGACAGAGCTGCGGTTGCCGTCGCTCGACTCGCTTCCTTCCCGACTGCTTCATATTGCACACGATTTCAATATTGCAAAGACGCTGTGTTGGGCCTTGAGGTTCATTGGTCGGTGTTGCACACATTTATTTTTGTAAGCAAACGTTTCATATGCGATCAATTTCTTGTTTGAGATAAAGTTGAGGGTTTTTACCAAACACGAACTTAAAAGAAGGAAGTGACAAGACTCTCTTCTCAGGCAGAGCCAATTTCACCCCGGAGGAGATTATTGTTGGCGGACTGAAGTCTCTGTGGAAAGTCTATTTGAAGGTCCGTGGATTGTGTAGGGAAATATATTTCCCGGAAGATTATTCCACATTAGTCATTAACATTTCAGAACCTACCCGTAGTTTTTTTTTTCACAGACAACCACCCGGTACGGTACGGGTGGCTTTGCTCAAAGTTAAATGGAAGATCAGACACAGCCAATGACACCGTTCCTTGCGAAAATACGCTCAGAGAGGCGCCATGCCAGCTATAAGTTGGGCATAAAGGTCGATGTATAATTGATAAACACGCCATTTTGAGATCTCCAGGTTATAGGTAGTTTATATGAAAACACTGACCGGAAGACAGTTTGGTAGAGTTTGGTAAAGGTCAAACTTAATTAGCATACAGTTAACTTTCATCTCGTTCTAACCTATTGATCGCATCTTTTCAATAGGCTAGATTTTAAAAATATTAATATCGAGCGGCGGTTTGCCGAGTGGTTTAGGCATCGGCTTCTCATGCGTGAGGTCCGAGATTCGAATCATATCGACGTGTACCAATAAGTTTTTTCTGACGAAAAAAATTACGTTCATATCTACACCTGCTGCTTCACCGTTCGGGACCGGTGTAAAACTGTAGGTCCCTTCCCTTGCCCCTTACTAGGCGGTAGGGTCTAATTGTAGCCGACTGGGTAATGGTATCACCGTACCGGATGTCCCTCTAGTCCAATATAGCCAGCAATCCATGGAAGTTTCCTGTATTGGACCTATCTTCTCGGAGGTGATATTGGCTGGTCGGAGCATGTGCTTTGGCCCCTTCGACACAGCCACCCATACCGGATTACATAAAAAGCTTGACTTTTCCAACGGAGAGTCCGTTGCGAGGCGGCCGAATATTTCATTTCATTAATTTTACACAAGGCTTTTAGCAAATACAGCCGCCTCGCGCCAGTCGCAAAATTTTACGACAATAACCTCCATGAGCGTAATATAAATTTTATTGCCCGCCTCTTGGATTCTCCAAGCTGCCACCTTCATAATTCTGATTGATTGAAAGGGAGCCGTGTCGTCGTGATTATTCATTAAGGGCGCGCTGCTAGTCATAAATATGCGACACTAGTCGCGCTGTTGAGTACGGGGGCGGCAACACGGAGATGAGAGATGAGAGGAGAGTCTGTCCAAACAACCTACGTCGTCGTCACTCGGCTGCCCCGACACTGTGGGAACGCTATAGGTAAAATCAATAATTTATTTTTATCCATGTTTGGTTTAAAAAGGACTGGTCTCAAAATTTTGTAAGGAAACTGCCTGGTACTTGAGTGCATCCCACCACATCACACTACACTACACTACACAACTACGCTACACCACAATACATTACACAACACTACACTGCATTGACATTCACTACACACACACGTTTGCTGTTGTCCAAAGGTTGAAAGTTGCCCAGCGAGCAATGGAGCGAGCCATGCTGGGAATATCGCTACGTGATATGGTGCGTAACGAGGCAATCCGCCGACTCACCAAAGTAGTCGATATTGGACACCGGGTGGCTAAGCTCAAGTGGCAGTGCGCTGGGCACGTTGGCCGAAGAGACGACGACCGTTGGAGTAACCGTGTCCTACACTGGCGGCCGTGGACAGGAAAACGGAGTGTGGGAAGACCACCCGCCAGGTGGGACGACGACATCAAGTACGCCGGCGGAAATCAGTAGTTCCGTATCGCTGAAGGCCGGGAGGACTGGAGGAAAATTGGAGAGGCGTATGTCCAGCAGTGGACGCTTACACGCTGACTGACTGACGGACACGTTTGATCCCACTAAACTATAGTTTAATCAGGGAAACAAAATGTGGCCAGACTTCCTTCCTTCCTTATTATTTACCTTTAATAAAATCCAACGTCTGCTTTCTGTCTGTCTGTCTGTCTGTCCGCTTATAACTCGAGAACCACTAAACCGATTTTAATAAAACAAAATTCTACGGATAGCTTGATTCTTCCCATCAACTATAGGCTACTTACTATCACGCTAAATGGCTTATGAGGTTAGCAGTGAAGTGAAATATGAGAGCGGGCGGAGCCGCGGGCACAGCTTGTCAATGTATGTAAATAGACATCGATGTGTATGTACAGTCTTATCTGTTTGTCATTAGGCTGTCTGTTTTCTAATAAATAAATAAATAAATAAATTTACTTAGCGGTCCGTAAACGGAAATTATTTTTGACTTTTTAAGGGTCGGGATTTTTATGTAAAAAAAAAGAATTAAAACGCGTTTATTTCACAGGCCTGTATGACTGTACCTGTAGTCATGTAAATGCATAATTTTATACATAAATGCATAATTTTATACATACAATCATGCCTCCCCCCTCCGCCGCTCCCTGCTCTGGCGACACATGTTTTATACTAGAATTTGGTGCTAGCAACAAATCTTTTGACCTTCTTCTCCGTGGGCGCCAGGCGTGCGGGCGGGGCGGGCGCAAGGGTGGGCGCAGCCGGCAAGGTTAGTGAAAGCAAGCCTTCCAAATGAGAACATGCCTGCCACTGTGCGAAATCATAACTCCATTCTTTGCTTTCATTATAGAGTTATAAAATAAAACAATACAAAACATAAAAAATACAGATACACATTTTTAGGGTGTTTAGGGTTCCGTATCCGGTACGGAACCCTATTACTAAGCCTACGCCGTCTGTCTATCCGTCCGTCCGTCTGTCTTGTCTGTCTGTCCGAGGGGTGTATCTCTTGAATCGTAATAGGTATATAGCCCGTTGAAATTTTCACAGAATATGTGTTACTATGACCGATATAACAACAAATAATAAAAATAAGAAAAAGTAAAAAATTCACGGGGGTTCGCATTGAAGAAACTAAAAAGTGTGTGCGCGCGCGCCATCTACCGAATAGAGCGTGAAGCATTTTAACTAATCATTAACTAATATGAAGCATTTCATAGCACGCCATAGATGGCGTGAGTGGCGCTAACCAAGACATGGCGAAACGGAACTCTCGGTGCGCGAGTTCGACTCGCACTTGGCCGGTTTTTATATATTTGGGGCAATAAGTAATTTTCTCTCTATTAAATTAATTTCATTATTTATTATTACGCGCCTGTTTCCCAGTGGGGTAGGCAGAGACAATGGATGCCGTGCCATTTTGACAAATAAATGAATGCTGCGAATATCGCCTGCGAAAAGTGCCGCCATTTTCAATCCCTTTCTTTAAATAATGAGGTTATAAATGTTTACACATCAATAAAGTAGATTTGTCTGTTTCCAAATAGATTTTTTTTTTTATGGAAACTGACACGCTTGGCTACATCACCTACAACATCCGTGATGTCAGCCCATAACACCGGGTGAACTTGGTGCCACGTCAGTGCTTCCCTTCGGTCGTGCCGGCTACACTGAACTGGACGGAAAACACAAACTATTTACATAGCCGTTTCGACCGACCTTTCATTCAGTGCGGTGGTACCAACCCGGGCGGGTTAAACCCTACCACCTAGCAATATAAGAAGGGAGTCATATCCCTTAGTCGCCTTTTACGACATACACGGGGAGAGATGCAGTGGGGCTATTCTTTTAAAGTACCGGCCCCACACGGTACAGATGTTGTAACTATGAACAAGGTAGGTACTTAAGAGTAATAATTTTTGTTTTGTTCTCCGCAGCGGGAAAAACGATACAAATATGAACGCCTAGAACGATAAAAAAGGTATGGACTCCGAACCCTATCCTCGCCAGCGTAACATGATATAAGTAAAATTTGTAACGACGTCGTCGATTTCTATATTCGCTTATAAATCGAGAACTACTCAATCAATTCTTACACGGTTCTCACGGACGCCTTCTGGCATATCTAAGGTTATTTGGGATATTTTGCGCGAAGCGACGCCGAACAGTTAGTGATATATACAGCATGTCCCCGGACAGGTGTAGTTCCTATATGGAGGCTATTCCTTGTAACAAAAGCACCGGTGAAAATTCCCGCTGCCCGATGCCGAGAGCATTACAACTTTACGCTACATTAATAACTTTAAAAAATTATATCTCCGCAACAGGCGTACCTAGAACCCTACTTCTATTACTAATTATGTTTGTTACAAAGCGTAGAATAGCCTTCTTAAAGGAACTACACCTGTCCGGGGACACCCTGTATAAGGATTCATCAGTGTACGTACACCCGCGAAAATGTATTTCCGAACCGACAAGAACTTTGTTGCAGATCAATGAAGCTCACTTCCCAGTCGACATGTTCCCACTACTACCTACAGTACAGTCGACTTGAAAAGTAAGCTTACACGAGTAGAAATTAAATCGGAATATTTATTCATCAACTCAGTATAACTTTCTACAAGGGCGACGTGATTACGTGAAGCTAAATAGGTAAAACCATTAAAAATACTACCCATATGAAAAAAAAACTAGCTTTTTCCCGCAGCTTCTCTCGCGTTAGACTTCGTTTGATAGCAAATCCGACTTAAAAGCAAATTATTATGATAATAAACGATCGCTTCTCTTATATTCTCTTTCTCTCCCCTGTCCATACTGTACTTTCTTTGATACTGCTCAGCCCTAAGGCTATTTAGCATGATGCTATATAGCCTATAGTGAGCTTCAAGTACTACTCTTTCCATTGGTACAAACCGCATCAAAATCTGTTGAGTGGTTCCGGAGTTTACCTAAGACAGACATTCCCTTTTATAAGAAGTAGGGAAAATACGGCATTCGTGATAAATGTTTATGTAGGCAGGCACGAACAGCTGGAATACAGTCATATTGGATGTAGGTAAAGACAAACCCTTGATCGATTTTATGAGTCCTTGCACTGACCGAACCGTACAAAAAGGCGACAGGCGCGGCGGGGCGCGGCCGTCTTCCATACCAGAGCGCCGGCAGCCGGCGCGGTTTTATTACTCTGTGGTGCTGGAATATCTAAATAAATAAAAATGTTATCCCACCTCCGTTACCATCAGTGCCATTGCAATTGAAACGATACATTATTTCATCCGCATTTCCGTTACTCGACTCCGAGTATGCCACCATGAAATCTAAGACGTTGCTTCAAAACCGCTTCAATTCTCATAGTAAGAGAAGAACGAGTTATTAGTGAATCTTCACTATTATTGCCGACCGTACCTCGATGCAGGTGAGACGACACACATGAGGGTAAGGCTTTATGGCGAGGGAGGGACTAGGGAGGAAGGTGGGAAAAGGGGGGAAGATCTCAGACGTCACGACTGGAACAGCGAAGAGACGCTAATTGCGAAAGAGATGCGTGTGTTTAATTAAGATCGGAGTCAGTGAGTGTGGTTTGAGTGGGAGCGCTTAGTAGTTGCTTTGTTCTATGTGCAAATTCCAGGCGTGCACAATTATTTGGCGCGAGCATTTTAGGATCAGATCGCGAGGGGAACTATGCCTGTCTGGAGTTTACGTAGGTACCTATGTCAGTGTGAGTAGCTATGTCAGTGTGTTTTGTGACACTTGTTTTAGCAGGTCTCAAAGTGTACTTAGATGATTTGGAAGTTATAAGTAAGTTTGTTGATAACAATTGGTGAATGTATACGGTGCCATATTTTGGATCTATATTTTCTGCTACATCATCATAAGTAGACTTACGTAAATGGTTCGACTTTAGACTTTTAATTTTGTAATTAATTTAATTTTTATTAGATTACATTTTAATTTTATTTAATATTTTTATTTTGTAATTTCTATCGTTTTATTAACCGTGTATTATCAAAATGTAAACCGTAGGAATTCTATTTTAGGCTATTAAGTTTTTATATTTTCATATTTTTTCATGTGATTAAGCTGTAGAATTCTCTAATATATAAATCAATAAATAAATAAGTTTATAAAAACTCTTTATTTCGATGGATACACGGAAAACTCACCCGTAGGTATGTAAAACTAATTTATATTTTTTAAATTTTAAATTCTTAGTTCATACAAAAGTGCTGAAAAAAATACGTTAAACAAAACAAAATAATTTTCAACATTTTTCAGTCTCATACAGAATCAGTTTTCGGTGAAAAGGGGGTACCAACCACTAAAAAATTCAACATTCTATATACACTTCTTCAAATTCATGGCACCAATGACGTTATTCCAAAGTCCCGAGAGTGTCGAAATTCAGTATAATAAATTATCTAGTAATGAATCGCTATCGAATCCCATAAGTGTTTTGACTGACACGCTTATAATATTGGAAACGCGTTCTTCACAATGTACACTCTTGTCTTACGAAGACTCAGTGGCATCCCGTTTCCACTTATCAGCGATGTTCACACGAATATTACTATAACGTATGTGAGGATAACTTATGATGCTAGTTCCTTTCGACGAAAGCTGTCTGCACAGCAGCGCGGAGGCTGTGTGTGAGGGCGCGTGTGTGTGTGTGTGATCCACAGATCAGAGAATATTGGCTAGATCAGCGGTTACCAATTATATTTTAATCGGTACCCTTTAGCAAATTTTCTGGGACCCAATTACCCCTGAGTAAATGTTGAAATAAAAAAATTCATGTGTTTGTTATTTATAAATAGGTAATAATATTGTTTATATTGTTTATCCATCGTTGTTAATGGCCATTCGTGGCCATTAAGTGCGCCCACGTGTACCCCTTCTTTTGAGCCTGCGTACTCCTGGGGGTACACGTATCCCTGGTGGTACGCCTCAGCGATCACACGTGGCGGACTTCTACTGACAGCCAATGAGTGCCAGGCCTGACTAGGTGCGTATCTTTTTGTGTATTTATCTGAGAAAAGAGAATCCAGAAGGATAGAAATACTATTGGCTGACTTCATATAATCGACCCCAGCATAATCGACGAATGCAAATATAGCGGCAGTTTAAAAAAAAAAACCGGCCAAGTGCGAGTCGAACTCGCACACCTAGGTTTCCGTATCCCGCCATGTCAGCGCCACTCACGCCATCTATGTATTTGTTAAAATGCTTTATAATGTTTTTGGTAGATGGCGCGCATACACTTTTTAGTTTTCTTGTATTCGGGGACCCCCGTGAATTTTTTACTTTTTCTTTTTTTTATTATTTGTGGTTATATCGGCTATAATAACACATATTATTCTGTAAAAATTTCAACCTATTACGGTTCAATAGATACAGCCCTCGGACAGACGGGCAAACAGACAGACAGACGGCGTAGGCTTAGTAATAGGGTCCCGTATGACGGACACGGTACCCTAAGAAAAAATAATATCTGAATCTGTAAAGAACTGCATCACACGGTTCTTAAAACACATAAATACCTTGAACAACAGGTATGAGACTGAGATGGACATACAAATGATGACTCCGACTCATCATGCTCCTTTCATGCTTTTGAGTCTGATTAGTAGGTTGTGAAGCTTCCAAAGCGGTGCGCTGGACTGCTGACTGGCGGCTGGCTGGCGGGCGGCGGCGCGGCGGGCGCGGTGGGCGCGGTGGCGCGGCGGCGCGGCGGCGGCTGCGGGCGGAGCGCTACTCTCGAATGAAGCGGATAAAACCGGTTTCCAGAACGCGCACACACTCGCATAATCGACAATGAAATGAAAGACTTCGAATCCGAGATGGTGGTTAGTGAATAATGGCCTAGTGCGGAAGAAATATTGCTCTTAGAAGCCGAGGCGAGGTGACAGTGTACTCACCTCGCCGAATGAATAACACGAGAGCTTGTACAAATAATTTTAAGATCTACTCGCAAGCTTTGCGGTCGAAATATTTGAATAAATTTCAATATGGCCGGCCCGCAGCATCCGAGGCACGCTTTGGCACGCTCGTGTTTTGCGGTTAGGGGAAATATTATATTATTTATTTGAGGGAATATCAATCAATACTAATAATAAATCTGTAAGGGATGGTCACGGTCAAGTTACTTTGTTTTATGAGATATTGCGTTTGTAGACTCTATGTATGATACTAAAACTAAATTGACAATTTTTAGAAATCTTTTCTGTATGTGTGTATGTATGTTCCTTCATAACTTTTAAACCGATCATCCGAATTCGATGAAACTTATTACAAATACATTTAACTATACCTGACACAGGATAGGCTAAAATTCAGTTCAGGTTACTCTAAGATGTGGCTCTCATACAAACCGAATTGTTCCGCACGCCGAAGTACGGTAGCGGGCTTATTAAATAAGCCCGCTACCGTACTTCGTAAAAAGTAAATTTTACTTTCTTCTTTTTAAATACGGATTTTACGCGAGCGAAGCCACGGGCAAAAGCTAGAAAATGCAATAAAGTAACTCCAGATTCATAAATGTATTATTTTTTTTTATATTTTATTAAATTACCCGCAATGCGGGTGTTTACATATATTACAAACCAAATAAATCTCGCTCGCAATGATGTTCCTGTTACGAAGAGAAATCGCGAAAGATATCGAAACCATAATAAACAAAATCAGATAACATCTGATTTACCCTTCTCGGAATTCATTGGGTTAATATTATACGAACAGTGTGTACATTATGCTTATTTAATTTTTCATCAGTGCCGTGTCGGGTATCAGTTTGAATGTCAAAATACATATAGGCAGTCACGCCATTTTACATTTTGGGTAACAGCTCCCCTCTTCTTTTCCCGAAAACGAATTCTTTATCTGAAACAGATTTTGTTTATGTCAACATTTTAAATTCAGAATTCATAATCAGAATTCAAAAAACATTTAGTTATCACATTTTATACGCTAGAGGCGCTGCACATGATTTTCATATACATTGACGTTTTTTTTTAATGTAAACAAACATGGGTGGCTGTGCTGGGAGACCAATGGCGCAGTCAACAGAGCCTAAATTCACCTCTTCTCGCGAAATCACGCTCAGTTAGGTGCCATACCAGCAGATTTACGGACTATTGCTAGGATATCTAGCCTGCTAATTTGTGTTAAATTTCGTGGAGCGTTCTCTATCCCTTAGGGACTCTGGGCCCTAAGGGATGGAGAAGATGAGTACTATGGGGCTGATATTAACGAATTATTGTTAAAAACCCTAAAACTAAATTCAATAAAAAAAAGGTTAAAGGATTCGGGAAACACACACGCCGGAAGACAGTTCCCACACCCTAGCGGCACGACAAAGAAACGATTTATGTAGAGAACCGATGGGTTCTCCAAAGCCCAATAATGTAAACAACGAAAGTACGTAAACTATGATTGAAGTGTTGACACCAATGGTTGACACTAAAACCCATGATCGATACTGAACTGGAACCTCCAGCTCCAGTTCTTCTTTAGAATGAATGAAACAGTATCGACGATTCCATAACCTCGTATTCAGTATTAATATTCAAAGTAAATGTTGTAATTTCGATGTCTAGACCAAAGAGCTTTTATGTATTTATATATACAAGCTGTGCCCGCGGCTCCGCCCGCTCTCATATTTCACTTCACTGCTAACCTCATAAGCTATTTAGCGTGATAGTAAGTAGCCTATAGTTGATGGGAAGAACCAAGCTATCCGTAGAATTTTGTTTTATTAAAATCGGTTCAGTGGTTCTCGAGTTATAAGCGGACAGACAGACACTCAGACGGATAGAAAGCAGACGTTGGATTTTATTATAGGTAAGGATGATACGAGTGGAATGAACGATACGTCATTGGTCTAGACCTAAACTGAAAACAATCTTTATGCAAAGCTAGATGTCACAATAATAACTTAATAACAATCGCCTGCGAAACACTCGAGGATAACAATTTAAATTTTAAAAATCATAGATAGAGTCTATGAGCAAAAAGAATAAAATCTCGCGCTGGCTAACTGCGAGTGCAATACTTATACCTTGGTAATGGTATTATAGAGTCGTCTAGTTGCAGAATCCGCTATAATGAATTTTGACTCGAATTGGCCTATAAATTGGGTTTAAATCTATAATGTGTAAACGCAGCCAGTTCCGTCCATACAATTTGTGTCTAAATCTGCTATTTCGTATACAAAATCTATCATGAAGTTGACAGTTTGCCGCAAAATCCGCTAGAATTATAAGTGTGTTAGAACAATGATCCTAAAAAAAATAAAAATGTTTTTTTCGTTTCTAAACATTTTGCCAAACATTTATGTATTGCATGGTCGTGCAAGTGTAAGTAAGGGTCAAGATGAATGTTTGTAGGAAGTATTCATTTATGTGTGAAGTCAGTCCTCATGCACGTGCTCGCAGGATGCGACTGCATGAGTCACTACGCAAAAGCTCAAGCCGAACGCGGATAATGTTGCGGGATTCCTACAATTTGTCTACAAAATAAATAATTATTTCAGTCGGCAGTCGGTAATTGACATGTCGACTTAATCGACAATCGAATAATTTACACACGGGCATTCAAACATTGAAAGCTTCGAATATTTGTGTAAGTTAGCGAGCGAGTTAACGTCAGTAGACGCGCCTCTGGTATCTCGCTGCCCTCGTCGCTGCCTTGTACATAATGACTACAATTGTACCTAAATTGTACGTAATGACTTTTTTTTTTTTGACCCTTATTGTTTTTTTGTTATAGAACGAAACATAAGGCGCCTAGCCACCCATAAGGTACCTAACGACGCCTATGGACATTCGGTCGTACGCGGATATATATGATGTGATGATACATTTTACATATGATGTCGACATATTGCGCTCTGTCATTGACTGGCCAAGTGACTGACCAACTGAGTGGCCGCGAATCACGTGTGTTCAAGGTTTTAAGTAGATTGGTAAACTTAAGATTTTTTTTTACTCTCGTTCCCACACTAAACGCTCTTGAAGGTCCAGTTAGCCTCTCTTTTTGATTTATCTGCTAACTGCCGTGAAGCTTACTACATTTAAATTACACGAAACACGATCAAAGGGAATCACTGACATTGCACCTAGATCATCAAGATATTATGAGCTGATGTAGCCGTCGTGAGTAACTGTCAGTTTCGATAATACAATAAACATATAAAAATAGTCTGTCTTTTGAAAATGTGTAACCAAACAGTTGCATAAAGTAATAAGCAGATAGTAAAGCAATACTTATAAAAGAAAAATAATATAACAATTTAGGTAGACCTTAAAAAAAATTCACCTATCTAAAACGAGAGATTTAACCAACTAAAAAAAATCTCACTACAAATAACCTTAACTTGACATTATACATAAATTGTTGAATTCATTAGCAATTACCACAGTTAATAATTTATCAGTCGACGTATGGTGACAGAAACGCCCTGCAATAAAATCTGCTCATACGAGATATTCGTACAGCGCATGTCGTAATTACTTCACTCATTTCGGTGTGTAATTTTATTCTCTCTCCTTCTATCTCTCTTCTTTTATTTGTATGTAATTTACTCTTTTATTTTGGACTGAATCATCAATTGCATCTCTGTGAAGAGTCAAAAGAATTCATGAACTACAGAACACATTTCGATGGACGTGTGGTGCAGTTACTGTAGGGTGCTGTAGGTAAAACACCGATTACTCTGCTTACCTCGATTCTCGGGACACAGCGTGTGGTATGTATTTATGTATGTATGCCGTAGGTAAGTAGTTGTCAGTAGATAATAATATGAATAATAAAAAATGACGCCTAGTTCTCACAAAGGTTTAGTTAGGCGCTGACATCACGCGGATGCTATAGGTGATGTAGCCAACCGTGTCAGTTTCAATTAAACAAAAAAAAAACTTTAGTTAGATACGTTTTGTGTGGTACCGCCTTTTTTCATCACAGGAAAATGATTCTGTACCTGAAACTGAACAATTTGTAAAATAATTTTTAGTAGGTACCACAATTTTCAAAAGTTGTATGAAGAAAGCGGAAGCTATAATAATTTTTGACATTTAAAAATTTGTTAAAAGACGCACATCAGTTTTTAAATGAAATAAATGGGAACACCACTCAAAATTTAGTATAAGAAACGACAAAATATTTTACGTGCGAATCGACTGAAATTGATGGAAGGATAGTTATGGCCAAATAAAATATACATAATAATAATATACTCGTATGTACAAAATTACTTAAGAAATGTATTAATACAGATAAAGTAATAAATAACAAGGGAACTATCAGTGAAAAATGTTCGGTCGTAGTACAAATCTACAGAATGTGTTATTATTTTAATTCAAAATAAATCATAATGAAGCTTCTACCTTGTCTCAAAGTGAAATATGACCGTTTAAATACAAAAAAAAATTGTGAAGGGAATCAAAAACTAGAGCAGCGAACGCCGCAAAGCATCTCGTGATATTTTTTATAGTTTGTACAATTTTATCTGCCGCTGCGATTGTAAATAAAACGAATCTGGCACTTATAAAATTGTTTTTTACGATAGGCGGCGGACACGCGAGCCGCACAAAATAAATTATGACTAAACAAACAGACTAAAGCCGGGCGGGAAACATAAATTAGTACCTACATGCGTTGCGTCGAAAGCGTTTATGTTTCTCCATTTTTCAAATTAAACAGAAAAGAGATTCCGTGACAGTACACAAGATGGCTCCATGTTCCATCCTAATAAACACTGGTAATTACTCAGGCGACCCACACCAGTACAAACACACACCGTTGTGCATTAATTAACATAAGAAACTTTCACGTCCCGTCCGCTACTTTGGAACCTTTTACACGGACGCGTTTATTTAACACGATCCTGCCGAATAATTTTTGACGTAGATACAATGCCCCCAAATTTCCCCAAATGCGCCAAAATCTTCACTAGACTCAGCATAGGCTGTGTTCAGTCCTTTTTTCCCCCTTTTTCCTTCTGTATTGTTTAAATGTGTGTGTTAATTAGTATTACTTGTCTTGATTGTTTAAATGTGTCATACATAATAATATGTAAATAATAGCAAAAAATTACTAAAAAAAACTGTGAAATAAAAAAAAAGTTTTAAAAAACATAAAACCGACTTCCTAAAAAAAGTAAAACTAAAAAACTATTTAAAATAAAAATATAAAAACCGCCTTCAAAAATATATGAAATAAAAACCTAAAAAAAAAAACGAACCCTAGAGTGGAAGGCGGTGCTAAAAAGGCTACACAAATCACAAAGGATATTATCATCCGCTCATGTTTTCTTTCATGCATCATTTTTGCTTGCTTTAGCACCGCCTTCAACTCTAGGGTTCGTTTTTTTTTTTAGGTTTTTATTTCATATATTTTTGAAGGCGGTTTTTATGTTTTTATTTTAAATAGTTTTTTAGTTTTACTTTTTTTAGGAAGTCGGTTTTATGTTTTTTAAAACTTTTTTTTTATTTCACAGTTTTTTTTAGTAATTTTTTGCTATTAATGTACTCGGCGGAATCGCTCGGCCTTCGGCCTCGCGATTCCGCCTCGCTTTCCAATCCGATCTTGACCCAATTAAAATAGGACCACGTCAGCTTCGATAGCTCAGTGGTGCAGACAGTCAACTGTCGCTATTGAATTTTAAGCAACGCTGGGTGCGGTCAGTACTTAGATGGGTGACCGCTGACCGTTGGAGGCTGACCAAGGTTCGGATTCCTCGTAAAACTGTAAGTCCCTTCCCTCGTAATCTTACTTGGTGGTAGGGTTTAACCTTCCCGGGTTGGTACCACCGCACTGAATTAAACGTCGGTCGAAACGGCTATGTAAATAGTTTGTGTTTTCCGACCAGTTCAGTGTAGTCAGCACGATCAAAGGGGGAAGCACTGACATGGCACTGGTGTTATGGGCTGACATCACGGACGTTGTAGGTGATGTTGCAGAACTTAGTAGAATGGACAGACATAAACGTGTTACGGAAGCCTACTTTTATTATAAAATAACCGTCGGAGGACCTTGGTTGAAAATTGTAAAATTAGTAGAACGGATAGACATGCATATGTTACGGAACCCTACATTCATTTTGCAGAACTTAGTAGAATGGACAGACATAAACGTGTTACGGAACCCTACTTAACAGTTGCACTCCGGGAGTGCCGGCAGATCCCGTGCCACTCTAACTTAACCCTTAACGCAATGACTTAAGGTTTCATTTTAAAAATGACGCTGACGCGATGTCGCGAGTTATACATTTTTACCCACCTAAAAAAGTGCCAAGAGCCGCTAAAGAAGTTTTCACTTCAAAAACCTCAGGGTTATCCCCTTTCAAATAAAAAAAAAAGAATTTTCAAAATCGGCCGACAATTGACGGAGTAATCGCGTAACAAACATCCAAAAAAAGAAAACATACCGTCGAATTGAGAATCTTTTAGGTCTAAAGTAAATTTCTCGTGAAGACAAATGCAACGAGCCCAAACACGATGGGTTTATCATGTGTAGTTTAGGAGTTCCTATGGCCACCTTCTGTCTCCATCATCAAACCAGCTCGATGGTACTCGGTACAGTAGGTACTGGCCAGGTACCATAATAAATTAAGCGCCGGTCGGAAAAGATAAAAAATTTCAAATTTAGAATATTCATGAAACAAGGGTCCGAATATGTATCACTAGTATATCGATTCATGTATTTCAACAGGACAGAGAAAATTTCAAAATATTAGGTATTTAATACTTTTTAGTTTTTTTTTTTTTTGTTTTTTTTGGAAATCGGTTTAATATTTTTTAAAACAGTTTTTATTTCATTCTTTTTAGTAATATTACATAAAAAAGAATAATCGAAATCGAATAATCGAAATCGATTGAAGTGGTACAGAATTATTCGCCATATGTGTCAGACTGCAAATTGCTGAATAAGTCCACATCACAAATGTTTTGCTGAAGGTAACCACACACCATACTAATTTATCAAACTGAAAATTGCCGAAAACGACCACATCACAAGTTTTGCTGAAGGTAACCACACACCATAGTATTATGCTGATTTTTCGAAAACCACTGAACCAATTTCGATAAAATTGAAATGGGACCACCTCGGAAGTATGACCTAACTAACAAAAAAAGAATTTTCTAAATCGGCCCTCAATTGACGGAGAAATCGTGTTACAAACATACAAAAAAATAAAAAAAATAAAAAAAAAAATAAAAAAAAAAAAAAACATACAGACGAATTGAGAACCTCCTCCTTTTTTGGAAGTCGGTTAAAAATAGCGTAATGCTGTAGGGGAAAAAATAAATATTTCTTTCTTTCTTCTTTCTTTCTTTCTTTCAAATTTCGGGTTGTACGAAATTGTATGGATTTATAGGGTGAAATACTCTAGATTCAAGGACTACTACGGGAATGACACATGCGAGAACTATGTTTCGTTTTTTTTTAAACAGGTGTTTGCTATGACAACCTAAGCTGCGTCTTGTAAGTACTTAGTATCGTTTAGCAGTCGTGTTAAATCCGTTTTTTTTTGTCAAGAGAAAAGTTTTCTTTGTTTTCAAGTTTCAAGTTTTTTGCTGCCACTTACACATACATTAGAAATTTATCTTATTTCACCGTACAACATCGAAAGGTTGACTTGAAGAAATCTTTTTTCCATCAATGCACTGAATGTAAATTACAATCACTGAATTATTTTATTATTTTATGTTATGTTATGAACTACCTTTAATTGGCCATATAGATTCAGTGCAACCGTAAATTTTAAGTATGTAAGTTACTATAATATAATACGTATAAGGTACTAACAAAACATTGTGACTTGAGAAGTTTGTTTGCCAGTTCTTCTTCGTATTAAATTTAGAACTGCCGGAATTGCGAGCGGACTTGTCAACATGTCCAAGATATTCTCGATGTGTCCAACTCCAAGCGTAGGTTACGTACGGATGAAAATATACAATAAACAATAAACAACAATACAATTTAGTATGGAACATATTCTTAGTATGTAAAACTGTATCGGCTCTGTGCGTCTGTAAGTATACAGGGTGTTCGACACTATATACACGGTGTTGCAGTTGCCCCCGTAATATTTTTAACTGACATAAGGGGGTTATTCTATATGTGAAAAGAAACAACTTCTGTGAAGAAAAAAAAATTTTTGAAACAAAAACAAAATTATTTTTTCCATACAAATTTTAATTAAGTACCTATTCTCAAAATGTATGGAGAAAAAAAAATTTTTTTCTACAAATAAAAAAGTCGTAGAACAAAAGTTGTTCTATTTCACGTACAGAATCACCCCCTTTCGGGTTTTACGGTTGGGGTTGCAACACCGTGTATATTATTATTTTGATCTTAATGTCGCACTACCACCTAAGCCTGGGGCCTTACTGGTAGATAATGCTTCTAGGCATTAAGAGGACCTTTTGTAAACTTTTTAATTGCAATAAAGAATATTTTCGTGTCATTTCATTTTAATATATTTTCAAAAGACGTGAGCATTTTAATTCACACGTAAAATACTACGAAATAATCTACGTCTTGATTACACGTTTCATTTCAACTTCGCTCCTTAGTCTCGCTCGCTGAGAAGCCATTAGTTTTCGTCTGCAAAACAGCCACGAAGTGTTATCAAAGAAAGTGCGACGTAGAACTATACGAAAGCAGACAGCATACTTTGTCTATACAAGGTGGTAAGCTCAAATTATAGCCGACTGGGTGGGTACCACCGTACTTGCCGAAAGGGCCAAGAAATCCAAAAGTCTCCGGTATGGCATCTAATAGGAGATAATATTGCATGGTTGATCGGAGGATGTGCTCTGTCTAATCCCTGCTCCCGCGGAACAGTGCCCAGCCCCACTCATCAGTATTTGATTAGAATACAATAGAAATACTTCCTTGCACCCCGATCGCAAACTACAATAAAATAAGAAGAAAATGAAATAAAAAATGTTTAAAACCTAACTGCTATAAAAATTAAGAAAACAAGAAAATATCGAGTTGTCGGGCTATCTCTATTCGAAACCTTTTCCGCGTTCCACTGCAGCTTTTTCTATTATCTTACCTTGTTTCCTTAATTATTTTAGGAGTCGGGTTTTATGATATTAAATTCATTTTTCCAAACGATTAGGTAAGTGTGATATATAAAGAAATGCTTTTTCAAGCTTTTCACAATGTACCCCACACGATGGGGATTTGAAGTAAGTAAACTATTTTAAAATTTTGGCTATATGGCGACTACGGTTATTTTGACTTCTTGAAAAAAAAATTATAATCAATATGACACCTGCTCAATTGAGACGACTCCAACGACACCTCATAAATGTTAAAATTCATCAAGCCGTTTAGGCTACAGAGCGTGACACTGAAATACACATACATATACACTACACTCGAAAAATATTACATACCCTCCTTTTTGATTCGCGTAGTCGGATAAAAACACATAAACATAGAAATATGCAAGAATTCAGAGAGGAAGAAAGAGGATAATAGCAAAAGTAGGCGGACTTATCACTGATAATGAATTCTTTCAGTTAACCATTGACATTTTTATCATCATTTGGTTTGAGTTTACAGTTGGACTGAACTAAGAGTAACTAAGTGTGAACTCGGCCTAACTTTATTCATTTGCTTGTTCCCTCCCATCTGTAATCGGCTTGATATTCTTTCTCCGTGTTTAATAGCCACCCGCTTGGGATTAAGCCAAATGCAGTTTGAGAGTTCCTCACAAAGTTTATACGTTAAAATGTTCTTAGTCCTTAAACTTATGTTCCATTAAAAGAGTCTAATGCAATAGAAGTTCGTTAACCGTATACCGTATTGTATCAACCGTTCACTCTTATAGTGACTTAGTTCAGTTTAGTTAGTAAGTATATTATAGTTAGTGCATATCCGCCATAGTAAAGACATTAAGCAAAAAAAATTATATGCACACACGCTCTATCCCGACAATCAGGGTAAGCAGAGTAATCGGTGTTGTGCTGCAAGAACTCTGGAAAATTGCAACACAACATCGACCACCACGTTTAGCAAAATATTCGAACAAGATTACTATCAAGCAGCACTGCAAGTAAGGCACAAAGACCCACCTGCTGCACGATGGAAGGACCGTGTCAAGGTGAGAGGTGGCAAGCCTATCGCCCTTTAGCACGGCATCTCGTCCTTATCCCTTAGTCGCCTTTACGACATGCACGGGGAGAGACGCAGTGGGGCTTTAAGTACCGGACCTCACACAGTACTAAAATTATACCTAATTATTTTTATTTAGGTACATTCGTTTCAAGAAATAACATCTATGGCGTGTTTATAAAATATTCATATTAGTTCAAATTCATGATTAGTTAAAATGCTTCATACTCTTTTCGGTGGATGGCGCGCGCGCATACCCTTTTTAGTTTCTTCTATGGGAACCCCCGTGAATTTTTACACAGTTTTTTTTTAGACAGACAGACAGACAGACAGGCTTAGTAATAGGGTTCCGTACCGGATACGAAACCCTAAAAATATGTAGAACCTAATACCACAGCTAATTAATACACAGGTCATAAGCTATAGCGCTCTTGCTTATGTACTACGAGTAAGTATGTACATAGCTAAAACTTAAAAATCAATATCAGAACAATTTTGATGTAGAAATTAGGTTTTCCTGAGGGCAGGTTTTTGAAAACGTTCTTATGGGCCGACACTACAGAATGGTGACCTCTGTAGTAAATTGTGAAATTGGAGCGTCTATAAAGAGGTGATCCATTACAAAATGAATGAAATCAATGCGCTGCCGAGCGGAGGAGTGGCGCTCGGGCGTGGTCCCTGACGTCCACTAACGAGATAAAAAACAAACCGAACGAGCAAATGCATTCGAAGTGTGCCGACCAAGGATACTATATTACTAGAAGCTCTACGACCTAAAACTCCCACTACCTACAAGTCAAACTTAATATATAAAGTCTTTCATTAGTAGGTAACGATACGCTAAGGGGTGTATGTGTATCAGATACTGATCACGTTCTTATACCAATTTTTTTTTTTTACGATATGAAAAACCTACTCACTCCTCAAATTTAATACGTGAAGTGCGCGTTTTTTTATATCGTAAAAAACTTTTTATGGGAACATGATCAGTATCTTATACACATACACCCCTTAGCGTATCGTTACCTTCTATTGAAAGACCTTATATAGCATGTCCCAAATCGATCGCATAATATTACCAACATGTACTTCCGCGCATATGCTACAAAAAATATTATTATAATTTTTTCATCCGGCTTGTATTTTCGAAAATTTTCAGGATTTTATGTGAAAAGGTGGGGCGACAAGAGCGCTCTGTAGTGCAATAATGATTTTTTTTTTCAAATTATTTTGAACCGAACTCAAATGTTTTAGTATTTTTCGAAAGCTGAAATCATTTAGATTACTATAAAAAAAAATATGTGTGGAGTTCCATACAAATTACATTTGAGAACAAAAAATCTCGGAAAAAAATTATCATGTCACGACAGAATATTCTTGCCATCCCATCTTGCCGTATAAACTTGGAAACTACAAGCCGGATAAAAACATGATAATAAGCATTGCATAATGTAGATCTTTCTACATAAGCAAGTAAATACCTATAAATACATAAAAAATTGTGTTGTGAACATAAACACATATCACTAACATACACTTATGTACTTGTACCAACCTGTGTACCAATGTAAGTCCAAAATTTGCTATCAATATATTTTCAACACGTGTGGCGAAATGACCTCATTGCATGACATGGTAACGAAAAACATCTGAGCTTCTTCTCGATAAAATAAAAACATTGTCTTCATCTCTAGGCACGGTGAATCTTGATAGAGTCACTATACTATAAGTCAAGTCAATGGATAGAGTAGATATTTTAATCCCGCTAGCCACAAGTACTTAAGTACTTAGATCATACTTGAACTGAACTTAAAGAGTAATTTTTTAAAGTTCTTTTATGATTGTTGAAATGATTCACACGATGTCAGTCACTGGTTCTCCGGTCAGTGTACACCTCGGAGTAGATAGTTCAGAGGAGTTTTTGCTACTGTTTCTAGCTATTGTTTATTGTTATGGTACTGCCTTTTGCGCTCTTTGATCTATCCTTGTCATAATTTGTTCTATCCGGTCTATAATTTATAGTAAAATATGTGTCGCCAGGGCGAATTGATTTTTATTTAATTTTATTTTTCGAATTGGGAATTTACCTCTAGAACAACAAGGTAGTCATCATCAATCATCAATACTACTAATAATAAATCTGTAAGGGATGGCCATGGAGTAAGTTACTTTGTTTTATGAGATATTTCGTTTGTAGACTCTATGTATGATACTAAATCTAAATTGACGATTTTTAGAAATATTTTCTGTATGTATGTATGTTCCTCAATAACTCTTAAACTGATCATCCGAATTTGATGAAACTTCCTACAAGCACATTTGATTATACGAGACACAGGATAGGCTAACTTCCGGTTACGATAAGATGTGGTTCTCATACAAACCGAATTGTTCCGCGCGCCGAATTTCTTCTTTTTAAATACGAATTTCACGCCAGCGAAGCCGCGGGCAAAAGCTAGTACAAAATATAATTGAATATATATGTAAAGACCCAGCAACGTTTTTCACATAATATTATTCGCACACAGATTACTCGATCGATGCGCTGGTTGCCGACCACTCCGTGCGTGGACGCAACATATCACGCAAACTTCGATGCCGCGTATCATCCCTGGTTGGTGGCGACGACGTACCCAGTTTTCATAGACCAACTCCTCTGCACTCGCTCCTCCGTGGTGTAGGTATGCTTCAGCGCTTCGCTTCGCCGTTCGCGATAAATAGCCCTCCACTAAATAATTGATGAAAGGGCCCCTCATTGTGCTAGGAGGCGGCCGATATTGTACATCTCATTCTTTATTCATCGCGGCGCCTCTGTACAATCAGTCTCATTATTCCAGAATTATCTGCAAAGATCTGAGCTCGGAGGAGGCGGCGGCACGTTGCGTCTGCTTCCTATACTTACTCTGCGCCGCGAGTGGAACACCTAGGTGAAACCGTCCGAGACGCTCATTGGTCAAGAGCTATGTTCAAGAGTCAAGACGCGCGCGCGACATTAATATAACCCGTCCGTCATGATGATGTCGTGTTGGAGGGGCCAAAGCACATGCTCCGACCAGCCATTATCATCTCCGAGAAGCTAGGTGCCATACCGGAGACTTCCCTGGATTGCTGGCTATACTGGACTAGAGGAGAACACAGCCGAGACTGCTATGCGGCCATCTTACATCCAGTACCTTGGTACCAACCCAGTCGGCTACAATTTGAGCCTACCACCAAGTAAGGGGCAAAGGAAGGGACCTTGCTGCAAGCTAAGTCTCTGAGCGCTATCAGAGCGTTTCAGAGTAGCGCTACCGTTTAGCTTTAGCTCTACGTGTACAGAACTATCAAATTCAAAAAATAACTGTAACATTTTGTATAAAGGTCGCTGGAACGATTTCTGAGCGCCATAACATACGTTTTAGCGACGTTCTGTACCCTAATCACGAGATTTAACCTACACCGCCTACTACGTACGCTACGCCGCGCCGTGTACTCCGCATCATTTTGTATGGAGAAACGAAGTTCGCAAATCTATCACTAGAGGCGCTGCTCGGTTGCTCCATACAAAATGATGCGGAGAAAACGGCGTAGCGTAGTACGCGGTGTAGGTTAAATCTCGTGATTAGGGTACAGGTGCATTTCGTTTACATATAGTTTTTACAGCAACGTAGCGTCCATGTTAAATCTTGTAATTATTCCTCAGCATGCAGACGACCAGAGTCGGCCGAAAAAAAAGAAAAAGAAAAAGATCTGACGAAAGTGGAATCTGACGGACGTGTACTGGATCAGCAGAACGACCGTTTCAACATGGAAGCCTACCTTTGAAGCAGACCGTTTTCTTAGCTGTTGCGGCGGCCGCGCGTCTTAACCAATGAGGGTCTCGGACGGTTCTCCTTAGTAGTTCGACTCGCGGCACAGAGCATTTTCGCCTCCCGCCCGACGACGACGACGACGACGCGACGCGACGCCACGTCGCACGTCGAGCTCCCAGGAACTTCCGTGGGTTCAATCAGGACTAATGGAACTAAATGCGCTCAAGTGTCATGCGTGTCGTGTAATCAAGTCTCTACGAGAAATCTCAATTTATTCTAGTGTATCCGTTTTAGTGGATCGCTTCTCTGTTGCAGTTGAAAAATGTTTCTAGCTTCAGACTAGTTTTGGTTTACAGCTGTTTTAATCATACAGTTTATTGACAAAATGCATTCGCAGTACACATTACTGTGCATTCTACTTATCTATTTCAATAACGTTTACAAGTAAGTCAAAAGTAAAAATTCTTTATTCAAAAGCGGTACAGTACAATGTATGTACTGTCCCCTGCACTAGTCCGTAGACTGTGCTGCAGAGGACAGCGGGTAGTATAGTTTTTATTTTTTTATTGTACGTACGGGTACTGTTCGTTCGAGCAATACACAATATAAGTAGGTACTATCTGTATATGCTTTTAAACAACTAACTCTGAACTATATACAATTATAATTGTTTACATAACTGATGACGACATAAGTCAAAATATATCAGAAAATTTGTAAGACGTGTATTTTGTAATGTATATATAAAAATAGAAAGTTTATATATATATATATATTATGATAAATATTAAAAACACTCTCGCGTTTTTTCAACCACTATGTGGTGTTGTATTATTTTGTTTTGTACAATAAATTACACTTCTTAGATATTTCGGCGCTAGCCGTCGTCAGTAAGTAAAATTATAATATATTAATTTTTATTAATATATTAATAAAAATATGTTTTTAAACAATAAACTCTAAATATTACAAAAACTAACGTTACAAAAAAATTATATATAAATGCGCGTGTAGAGGTCACGTAAACATGACTACCAGAACAGATTGAGTCGATTTATCTGCCCGTCTATATTGTTTTCACGCTTATTAGCGGACTGAATCGAAGCGGCGATTAACGTTACATCGATCAGTTGTTTGTAATTGGGCCGTCGAAAAAAAAAACCGGCCAATTGCGAGTCAGACTCGCGCGCCGAGGATTCTGTATCTATCTATAAATTATTATGTTCAATTTATTTTTCTCAGATGTGCCTCCAATGTTTTAATTTTATTTTAATGGAAGAGGTTTTTTACTTTTATTTTGGGGCTTTTTAATTATTTACTAGTTTTCCCATAAACATGTTTATTTATTTATTTATATATTTATCTATTTATACAATTATTATTTCTTGGTAAGATTTTTTGTGGTTTAATTGTCGTTTTAGTTTCCAATTTATTTTTATACACGGTGTTGCAGTTGCCCCCGTAATATTTTTAACTGACATAAGGGGGTTATTCTATATGTGAAACTAAACAACTTCTGTGAAGAAAAACAAATATTTGAAACAAATAAAAATGTTTTTTTCCATACAAATTTTAATTACCTATTCTCAAAATGTATGGAGAAAAAAAAATTTTTTTTTCTTCAAATAAAAAAGTCGTAGAACCCCCTTTCGGCTTTTACGGTTGGGGTTGCAACACTGTGTATATTTTATCATTAGTAATAATGTTAAGTATATAAAAAAATACCCATACAATTTCCTGTCATTTTAACTGCCAGCTGCTGCGAAGAAAGGATCTGATTTTTTTTTTATTCTTAAAGTTGTGCCCTTTCAATGATATTTTATGGCACATGCATAATATTTGCATAATAGGGCACAAAACAAACTTTTTGTTAATTGTATACATGAACTATTTACGGAAGAAAACGATCATATATGTATTCTGAATTTCAATATTCTAGTATTCAGAACGACAGAAGGACGTACCGTCAGACAACGGAGTTCTCCTTCATAAGGGTTCCTTTGTACTATTTTGATACGGAACCCTAAAAATTAAGAGACATTTTAAAAGTATTCGCCGATCCCTCGGCTCTTTCATTAAGCGAGCGTTCACCGAGTCTTTTGACTGCGCTCATGTGTAGATAATGATCTTGTAATTACACGTCCCATCCGGTGGAGTTTGTAGCCGATCGCGCCCATCCATTCCGGCTGCCACGTGAAGTTCCAACTTGGCCTGGCTGCCCGTGACTCATGGCCCGTCCCATTATCGACTTATTTCGGAAACCTGTCCCACTAATATTTTAGGTACTTACTCGTGTATGAGTTTCTTACGGTTTTACCCGACTGTGAAACCAAAGAAGGTTGATGTGTTTAGATTCAGATTCAGATATTTATTTCGCCATAAAGAACACACAACAATAACAATATTTCGTTGAGACATATTTGCATATTCAGTATAGTTTGTCATCATTTTTTTTGTCATGTCCCGTTCAGCAGTGCAAATGGAAGAACCGGGTAAGAAACCTTACGGAGCTTTTTTTAAATATAACTTACATACTAAGTTTTCATTGTGTTAAATATAACATACTATATCTAAGCAAAACATAAAAAATATGAAGTCTAGATATACCCATTTAAAAAGATAATAAAATACAAAACAAAGAACATAGGGTTCGTTCAGTCAAGGTATTAATAAAATTTCAGTTTTTTATTTGCAGTAAGAAAAAAAAATCACTTAACTTATAAAATGGATTGTCTCAGAGAAATATTTTCAGCTGACTCTGGAACACATTGTCTTATTTATTGATTTTATTCATGGCCCGTCCCATTATCGACTTATTTCGGAAACCTGTCCCACTAATATTTTAGGTACTTACTCGTATATAAGTTCCTTACGGTTTAACCCGACTGTGAAACCAAAGGAGGCTGATGTGTTTAACTTTGATAATGTATGTACGTGAGTTTAGATATTCCGTCGTAACTCCAAAACGACTGAATGGATTTAAAATGAGGTGTCGAACGATTTCTCACAGTACCGCGAGTTACATAATATTTTATAGGCTTTATGAAAAAAAAAAAACTACAGCCAATGAGAACGCAAAAAGATCTCGACATCCTCTGGCGTAAGCGGTAAATCCCCGCATAATGCAGCGACACGACAGATGCCGGGTCGCCAATCTGGACATTATTCTCTGATCTGTGTTCGCACTCCAGCGGCTTCGCGAGAGGTCTCGAACACGAAATTCTTCTCGTTTCTTCAGACATTGCGCGGGAGGAAACTTTGAGAAATTCGTGTAATATTATTAGGCATGAGAACGTGGAATACGGCGAATATTTCGGAATATATGATTAAATTCGCCAAATTTTAGAACCCATAAAATGTTTACTGGCATTTTTTGGTGGAATGAACTTCACGCGTTAGCAATTAACACCGAACACTGAGCCTAGAAACCCAGCAAAGGTTATTTGAAATAAAGAAACGCCAAAAATCGATTGTGTGCAGAATAAACTGGGTATAGTTGGTTAGGGAGCGGCCCAAGCGACGCGACGGCCAATCGTATGCGGCGCGCAGTGGCGGCGCGACGCGTGTCGGTTGGTGATGTTGCGTGTTATCCAGCGCATACAAGTGCTTAGACGAGATGCACACCGATGTTTCCCCGCAGGCTCAATGTTCGGTGGTAACACAAGGTCGGCTGGGCGCAGCTCCCAAGGCTCAAACCGTTTAAACTGATTTGAGAAAAAAACTACATTCGTAAACGCATCTTATCAATATTTCAATTATGTGTGTCTGTCTGTCTGTCTGTTGGTCTGTCCGTCTGTTTACTGAATATTTTTGTTTGGTGAATGAGCTTTACCAATCATACGTCTAGTACATTTTGTTTTACATTACATATGTTTAGTTTTAAATTAAATTTTAAGTATTTGCTTTGTAACAATTTATAGTAATCTCTGCAAGCGAATGTTCACACGTTCTTTGAGATAATAAAGATTCTTTAAACCGAACTAACTTAAATCCGATGTATTTTTCATAGTCAAGATTCGTAAAATTTCAATTAAAATTAAACAAACCCCGCTCGCCTACAGCGTCGCTATTATTAGGCCAGTTATTTGGTTGAAAGCTTCCCTCTTCTTTGCACATCTCGAACAGAAATCCGTTCCCTTGAAGTCAAATCAAGGAAGTTTATTTTTAATCACGCCATTTACCGCTTCTGGGACAGCGAGTTAATTCTGCAAACGATCTTATATAATTTTATCAGACGGCACCGCACCGTACCGCTCTCTGACCGCCGCGACGCGCCGGCGCGACCCGCCGCCGCCTCAGCCGCCCCTTTGCCAAATTTCTGCTATTCCAATTTAAGCCGAAGCGGGGCGGCAAATAATTGAGATAATAGACAAAACTTACGGCATTCATTACGGAGAACGTCTGCCGGCCGCCTCACTATTCCATTCCAAATCATTTATTTTTTACCCGACTATGGCGAAACCAAAAGGAAGGTTTTGAAGGTGTCTGTACTAGTAGATATGTATTTGTGTTAATTTGTTCTTTCACAGTGCCCAAACTGCCTACC
Organism: Nematopogon swammerdamellus; assembly: GCA_946902875.1. NCBI lineage: Eukaryota > Metazoa > Arthropoda > Insecta > Lepidoptera > Adelidae > Nematopogon > Nematopogon swammerdamellus. Next base: position 1,196,734 of record OX336338.1, on the reverse strand, counting down.
CGATTTCAGAAATATACCAAACGCAATGGCTTAGTTAGTATTAACTAAAATGAAATAAAATAAGTACCTAAATAATAAAATAAAATTTTTAGAAAACCCGACTATGAAAAACGAAGGAAATAAAAAGGAAAGTTGATCCTAGAGAGAACAGTCGAAAATATATTTTTCTGTGCGTATAATATAATGATTCGAATATGCTAAAGCATTTTTTACTACTTCTTAAGATCAACTTTCCTTGTTTTTCGTAGTTGGATTTAAAAAAACAATTATTTGTTTTTTCGGTTTTATATAATTTTCAAATAACTAATCGCTGTGTTATTGATGCTTCCATTGTCCTATTAATGCGAATAAGTACCTACCTACTTTATTTATTTTTTAATTCTGAAAATAACCGATTGAGTTGGTACCATTACCATCGTATTGGACGAAAGATAGGAGGAGTAGTAGAGCCAGCAATTCAAAGAGATGACCTTCTCGGGGATGATATTGGTTGGCCAGAGCATGTGCTCTGGCCCTTTTGACCCAACCATCTCGTACCGGATTACACAAAAAAAGCCGCCAGGTGCGAGCTTCCGTTCCACCACACGATATATTTTTTTTTGTGTTATGTATTTACCAAAATAATTATTTTCGAACATCGCAGTGGATGGACTGTCTGGCACTCTTGTAGTTAAAATGTACAAAAATATATATTTTTATGTGATACAAATTAACGACTTTCGAATTTTTTTCTTTACTTGTGAGATGTGTTTCCTTTACCTTGCTTTTTGCCAAATTTCACGGTTCTACGTCAACGGAAAGTACCCTTATAGATTTTCATGAGTGAGTGTGCTAGTATCAAAATATGTGACGTAAATGGCCGTATCTTTTGATTGCGTTGACTCAGGAGGCACCTCTACCCGTTCCTGGGAAAAATGGTCTTGACAGACGGACAGACGGAAATTTCTTGAAATTTCTGTTTTATTTCTATAGTAGGTACCTACTCGCCGAATTATTACGATACGACCGAACGCTGAATTAATGATAATATAAACTTTTTTAGGGAATTTAGAAACCACAAAATTTTTCATTGTGGAGATTCTTATAGGTAGGACACACTTGGGATATTTGTATGTTTTTCCAACAACAACAAAAACAGGTCCCGTTTCCACCTCTTTGAGGAACATAAGCTAAAATTAATATAAGTTCCTAACTTCTTAGACATGGATAATAAATGTATAAATGAAAGTAAACGCCTGTACTCCCTTAAGTGCTTTTGGTTTGAAGGAACAGATTTCACGGGTTCGTTAGCAAATTTTTAATTTCTCTTCATTCGTGGGTAATGTGGCGTGAATGCTTAAAACTGTCTGGTAATTTGTCGCTATCCGCCCACTCCCTGGAGGCCAGTCACATTGCAGCTTCATTATTATGCCCAGTCGAGAAGATCTCGCTTAAAATGATTACTTCGATAAAAAATATACAAGAAATTACATTGTATATTTTAATTTTAAAATTTTTACTGATTTATTATACGACTTATGTTCAGTGCATGCAATGTAACTTGTTACGATAAATATAAGGAATATAAATTAAAAAACACGTACATACTTCAGTATGAAAAACATTTTGAAAATATGAAAATAATAATATATACCCACTAAAACAAGAAAGCGATAACAAGAAAGAAACTGAAGTAGAAAAAGGAACCAACTGAGCATTTTGTGCTGTAGGAACGTGCCCTACAGCGCTGTTTTTCGGTTGGCCCCTTTTAACATTAACAACTAAATACATAAACATGGATACGGAACACAAAATAACACATTTATTAATATGATGGATGACACAACAAAAAATTTCATTAAAAAATCGAAGAATTGCTCTGTTACTTGAGTGGTTTAGACTATAGAACGATTGTTGCATACTATGAAAGAAAGAAAGAAATATCAACAAACAGTGATAATCCATTTTTAAGATTAATGTTCGACAGTGATGCGGTTGCAGTTGAACTCTATGTCTGTCTTTTCGGAAATATGTGCAAAATATGAAAATATGAGTTATAAAAGCTGTAAAAGTAGTTATTTATGTGTATTATATTATGTATTTTATTTAGTTTAATTTCACGTTTTGTTTTGTTTTAATACTAACTCAATTTAGAAATGTTTAATTATAAAAATAATAATGGAGATAAATTTGACTATGCATAATCACAAGCTATCTTTTTATACCCATATGATGAAGTCTATTTCTTTTTATCTATACACATTTTTAACGATTGAAATCTCCAATGCTCGCACTTACTTTAAAGGACTTAAGAGCGAAGGGTTGAAGTTCTTCAGTGGCGCTTGGCATGTAAGCCATCGTGTGTCGTGAGCACGTAACACACTCTTCTGTAACGACACCAATAATATAGGTCGTGTCGTACTGATTTAGATGTGCTTTATGGAGAAATTCAACTGAATGCTAAGGAAATCCACTCATCGTATCGCTCTCGAGTTTCCACAAGAGACGCAGTGTGTCTCTATTCAACGAGATGTGTACGACAGGGACAGACATATTTTGCGCCCTCTGCGTCGTATCCTATTGAAATGGGATCGCGCATTATGGTTGGTTGAATGTGGACAAAAACCATAACACAATTCGCATAGTGAATTACAACGTCATCTCGTTTAGTTTGTGACGTTGAAAAAAAGGATAAGGGATTGTGTAAGTACCTATGCTTGCTCAAATACATTATCATTCCCAGCTGTACACATTTCAAAACATATCATCACATATGATTAAGAATTTGTTCCATACATAAATACCTACATTACCTACCTCCTTTCGCGTAAGAGTATCTATTCTATTCTATTCTGTTCTATTCTATTCTAAATTATGTATCCATTCCATTTATTTATAAGTTTGACGCCGCCGTCAGTCTGTGTGTCTGTCTGTGGCATCATAGCTCCCAAACGGATGAACTGATTTGGATGTTTTTATTAGAAAGCTGGGTTAACCGGGATGGTTCTTAGCTATGTTTGATGAAGATCTGTTCAGCCGAAGACCGCAGCACTTTTCGTAAATTGTTGAAGGGATATCTGCTGTAAAATTGAAATTTATTACAAAACTAATTTTGTAATTGTAACCTATTATAATCTAACAACATTATTACAAGTTCAAATTATGTCTCTTAAAAAGCTTGAAACAAAAATTCAATTACAAATTAAAAAAAAAACCCCGACACATCAAGATTATTTCTGCTTAGTTAATTAAAGGCGTCGGGGGGCCGCTAAGTAAAACAAATCAAACTCGTTAAAAAATCAAAACCCCTGAATATCCCTGAGTACCGTGTGGGGCTGGTACTTTAAAAGAATAGCCCCACTGCAGTACCGTGTGGGGCCGGTACTTTAAAAGAATAACCCCACTGCATCTCTCCCCGTGTATGTCGTAAAAGGCGACTAAGGGATATGACCCCTTCTTATATTACTAGGTGGTAGGGTTTAACCCGCCCGGGTTGGTACCACCGCACTGAATGAAAGGTCGGTCGAAACGGCTATGTAAATAGTTTGTGTTTTCCGTCCAGTTCAGTGTAGCCGGCACGACCGAAGGGAAGCACTGACGTGGCACCAAGTACACCCGGTGTTATGGGCTCACATCACGGATGTTGTAGGTGATGTAGCCAACCGTGTCAGTTTCCATAAAAAAAAAAATTTAAAAATATTTTATCCCCATACAAGAAATTCTTGATGAAGATGTTTTTTCAACGTTTTCTTGTTTTTACTCTATCGTAAAAAGGGTAATACACACAAGCGTCAAACTTGGTTAAAAATACGGCAACTAGGTAACGGAACTCTCGGTGCGCGAATCGGACTCGCAATTGGCTGGTTTTCTTGAAAAATGTCCTATCGACTCATTCCAGCGGTGGTTATCGTAACGAGGTACATACTGTTGAAAATGTCCTCGAAACAGATTCCCCGGGGTGGAGCTGGAACATTCAATTTCCAAGTTAGTTACTTATACACAAAATATGGTTAAAAGCTTCCCTCCTAAGATCCCCTCGCAGTGACTAGACAAATGGCCTGAGAGAACCCTCGAAAAACAAATTCATGCAGCCCAGAAAAACAACATGCAAGACGCCTATAAAACCGCGCCGTTAAGGCAAAAGATACACGGGTCCTACATGACTGGGGAATATTTATCATTTTTAGGGTTCCTTTTAAACATACGGAAGCCTATTTCTAAGCCTACGCCGTCTGTCTGTCTGTAAACGTCCGTCTGTCTGTAAAAGCAAAAAGTAAAAAATTAAGGGGTCACAAATACAATAAACATAAAATTTCAACGTGCTACCTTTTACGGTTCAAGAGATACAGCCCTCGTCGAGACAGACGGACGGATGGACAGACAGACAGCGGAGGCTTAGTAATAGGCTTCCGTACGGGATACGGAAACCTAAAAAAGAAGTGAGATGAGATCTAACTGGATACCAAGCTCTTTCGAAGTTCCTTAAATCATAGCTCCTGTTATGCATAACGTTATTCAGTTGCTTTTTAAAGAATTTTTTTTATGTTCTTTGCTACTCAATAGTGCGTCTTGGCAAGTTTATATCCACCTACTTTAATCTTTGAGTTTGAGAACAATTTAATGAAGTATTATCATTGACAAAAATTAGTTAAATTTGAATAAGAGAAAACTCTCAAGTTTTCAGAAATTTCACTCAAAATTAACACACTTTATATCACACATGTAATGAATAAAATAATAAACTTTAATGCAATTCCCTTCCACAGATGGATATGCTAAAAGGGTCCTAGCGCTGTTAAGAGAAGGGGACGGTAGTGCGGGAACGTGACCGATGGAAAGACATAAGTTATTTTCCACTTTCCTCCGAGAGAGGTCACCCTTCGCGCAGTCGCCATACCTGGGGAAACTTCGTTACCAGCTCGAACCGCCAGCGTTTGAGGACGTTCGAGGATCGGCACCACTTAAATATAAATCAAATTATTGAACACCGGTTACCTACTTATGTTCTCGCGTGCTCACTGCGTCAATCAACCGATGCTGTAGTGCTGACAGATGTACGTTGTCCTCTTTGTCGTGTAACTAGAATAATGCAGCTTTATAAGTTGGTTATATTTGCGATGACGTCACTATTCGTATTATAATAAAAATATGAAATAGAAAAGTATGAATGGAATAAAATGGAATAGAATAGAGCAGAACAGAATAGAATAGAATATAATAGAATAGAATAGAATGGAATGGAATGGAATGGAATGGAATGGAATGGAATGGAATGGAATGGAATGGAATGGAATAATAGAATAAAGCAGACCAGAATACAACGGAATTTAAGAATATAATAAGCTTTATTTCCTATTTTTATCATAGTATTACTAGTAGTTTTGTTTCAAAATGCACCTTACGTTAATATTTGAAATGATAAAAAAAAAATAATGAAAATTCTTTCCATAAGCACAGCCGATTTCCAATCAGAGCAGATAGATATAAGGCAAACCTAAAGAAATGTTGAGAAACTTGCTGTGTGCCCGGCGGGAACGTTGACAAAGAAACTTCAACCCCCCTCCCCCGGTAGGTATCGAACCCCACTCTCCCCGTCGGCGCGCCTCACTCCCCCATCCGCCGCCATCATATTCAATTAAGAATCACCCTGGAGAGCGGCCGCAATAGAACCACCAGTAAATGTCCTGGAATCTTATTAAACCTCTAGCCACTTACAACACTCGCACAGTGTAGAGCGGCCGCGACAAAGCGAAGCTTCCTTAGTCTTAGTGAATAATTAGTTCGTTTGTGAATTCACGTTCTCCAATTAGTCGTATAACTAGAACCATTCAGCTTTATTCGTTGGTCAGAATTGCGGTTGGGTCTACCTTAGATTTGCCCTCTTGGGTTCCAATTCTTGTAATGGCGCATTTAAAAGCTAATAAAAACAACATCGCCGCCGTCTTGATTTCAAAGTGTGGCTATATATTATTGATTTATTGGTGGCTTTTGCGAGCGGCTTCGCTCGCGTGAAATTCGTATTTAAAAAGAAAAATGTAAGTAAGCCCTCTACGGTACCTTTAATTCGGCGCGCGGATCAATTCGGTTTGTATGATAATTTATTGCCTATCTTGTGTCAAGTACAGTTAAATGCATTTGTACTAATTTTCATCGAATTCGGATGATCGGTTTAACAGTTATGTAGGAACATACATACATACAGAAAATATTTCTAAAAATCGTCAATTTATTTTTAGTATCATACATAGAGTCTACAAACGCAATATCTCATAAAACAAAGTAACTTACTCCATGACCAGACTTTACAGATTAAATATTAGTATTGATATACGAGTAGTTTCAAAGTGTGGCTATATATTTCTTTTTTCATATAATTATGTCTTATTGTCTCGCGGTATCTTTATCGAATAGCATATTATACATACACATACATAGATACATATCGCTAAACCTGTTTCCCAGTTGTATAGGCAGACTCAACGGATCACCACGTGCCGTGAATTCACCTTAACGGAGATTTTAATCATACTATTGTATGATTGAAATCTCCGTAAGGTAAGTGGCCAGTACACTTCTCCGTACACTTGAGGAAAATATAATATTATTAATATTCTTTGCTGACTCCCTGCCATTTAATAGACATTGAATGGCTTTCCTTATTATGGTGAAATTGCCGTACAAACCCCCCCAACTAAGACGAACTGTTAATTAATTTTTTACCGCCGACCCGCCCGCCGCGCCGTCCGCTTCTGAAAGAAGGACATTAAAAAAAAGTTTTAAAAAACATAAAACCGACTTCCTAAAAAAAGGAAAACTAAAAAACTATTCAAAATAAAAATATAAAAACCGCCTTCAAAAATATATGAAATAAAAACCTAAAAAAAAAAACGAACCCTAGAGTTGAAGGCGGTGCTAAAAAGGCTACACAAATCACAAAGGATATTATCATCCACTCATGTTTTCTTTCATGCATCATTTTTGCTTGCTTTACAAATCACAAAGGATATTATCATCCACTCATGTTTTCTTTCATGCATAATTTTTGCTTGCTTTAGCACCGCCTTCAACTCTAGGGTTCGTTTTTTTTTTTTTAGGTTTTTATTTCATATATTTTTGAAGGCGGTTTTTATATTTTTATTTTGAATAGTTTTTTAGTTTTCCTTTTTTTAGGAAGTCGGTTTTATGTTTTTTAAAACTTTTTTTTTATTTCACAGTTTTTTTTAGTAATTTTTTGCTATTAATGTACTCGGCGGAATCGCTCGGCCTTCGGCCTCGCGATTCCGCCTCGCTTTCCAATCCGATCTTGACCCAATTAAAATAGGACCACGTCAGCTTCGATAGCTCAGTGGTGCAGACAGTCAACTGTCGCTATTGAATTTTAAGCAACGCTGGGTGCGGTCAGTACTTAGATGGGTGACCGCTGACCGTTGGAGGCTGACCAAGGTTCGGATTCCTCGTAAAACTGTAAGTCCCTTCCCTCGTAATTTTACTTGGTGGTAGGGTTTAACCTTCCCGGGTTGGTACCACCGCACTGAATTAAACGTCGGTCGAAACGGCTATGTAAATAGTTTGTGTTTTCCGACCAGTTCAGTGTAGTCAGCACGATCAAAGGGGGAAGCACTGACATGGCACTGGTGTTATGGGCTGACATCACAGACGTTGTAGGTGATGTTGCAGAACTTAGTAGAATGGACAGACATAAACGTGTTACGGAAGCCTACTTTTATTATTAAATAACCGTCGGAGGACCTTGGTTGAAAATTGTAAAATTTAGTAGAACGGATAGACATGCATATGTTACGGAACCCTACATTCATTTTGCAGAACTTAGTAGAATGGACAGACATAAACGTGTTACGGAACCCTACTTAACAGTTGCACTCCGGGAGTGCCGGCAGATCCCGTGCCACTCTAACTTAACCCTTAACGCAATGACTTAAGGTTTCATTTTAAAAATGACGCTGACGCGATGTCGCGAGTTATACATTTTTACCCACCTAAAAAAGTGCCAAGAGCCGCTAAAGAAGTTTTCACTTCAAAAACCTCAGGGTTATCCCCTTTCAAATAAAAAAAAAAAGAATTTTCAAAATCGGCCCACAATTGACGGAGTAATCGCGTAACAAACATCCAAAAAAAGAAAACATACCGTCGAATTGAGAATCTTTTAGGTCTAAAGTAAATTTCTCGTGAAGACAAATGCAACGAGCCCAAACACGATGGGTTTATCATGTGTAGTTTAGGAGTTCCTATGGCCACCTTCTGTCTCCATCATCAAACCAGCTCGATGGTACTCGGTACAGTAGGTACTGGCCAGGTACCATAATAAATTAAACGCCGGTCGGAAAAGATAAAAAAATTTCAAATTTAGAATATTCATGAAACAAGGGTCCGAATATGTATCACTAGTATATCGATTCATGTATTTCAACAGGACAGAGAAAATTTCAAAATATTAGGTATTTAATACTTTTTAGTTTTTTTTTTTTTGTTTTTTGGAAATCGGTTTAATATTTTTTAAAACAGTTTTTATTTCATTCTTTTTAGTAATATTACATAAAAAAGAATAATCGAAATCGAATAATCGAAATCGATTGAAGTGGTACAGAATTATTCGCCATATGTGTCAGACTGCAAATTGCTGAATAAGTCCACATCACAAATGTTTTGCTGAAGGTAACCACACACCATACTAATTTATCAAACTGAAAATTGCCGAAAACGACCACATCACAAGTTTTGCTGAAGGTAACCACACACCATAGTATTATGCTGATTTTTCGAAAACCACTGAACCAATTTCGATAAAATTGAAATGGGACCACCTCGGAAGTATGACCTAACTAACAAAAAAAGAATTTTCTAAATCGGCCCTCAATTGACGGAGAAATCGTGTTACAAACATACAAAAAAATAATAAAAAAAAAAATAAAAAAAAAAATAAAAAAAAACATACAGACGAATTGAGAACCTCCTCCTTTTTTGGAAGTCGGTTAAAAATATGTCTTCGCAACTTTTTGCCGGCGAATGCTCCGTCCCATTTTTCAAATTGGCTATTCGTTGTCTCGGCGTGTCGGCTGTCGGAAACTTGGTAAATTTCTCGCTGATGAACAAAACAAACTAGGAATACATTTTGATCTGTTTGTAATTATTCGTGATTGATATTGCCTATCATGGAGCCGGTGGTCCGTGAAGCGGAGACAAATCTTTAAATTATTTTCGCTTTATCTGGCCGGCTATAAATAGCAGTTTAAAAATGATTGACTGGCGACTTGTATTTGTGTAAAAAGTTATGTACATTCAGGTCTTGCTCAACAGCTTCATAATTATGTAATAATAATTAATTTCAATAAAGAGATGGGGGAAAAATAGTTGATCCGTTACAGTTGGTCAGTTTAGTTGGTCGGAGTGGTAAACCTGGTTGTGTGTCCCCGTAGAAATACCTACATTTAAGTCAATGGTTTGTGTCAAACATTTTAAAAATTTACCACTCTAAAAATTACCTATAGCTGCATCGAAATATAATTTATCCTGTGACAAAAACCGTATTGATAAAACTAGAACGCATAGCACAAACAACACAAAAGTAGGTATATCAATTTATCATTGTGAATTTAGCAACTACCACGAAAATCCACAAAGATCCGACTAGGTTCCTTCAATACTATTGAAATATATATTTTCTCTCAAATTATTTCGTGTTATGTGAACCATGGCCTGCGTGGTCGTATTTTGTAAGTGACAACGGAGTTTTATCTCTTTATAATAAGCATAAATCCTCTTTCAATGTTCTTGGCATACATATTATATCTATTAAATTATTATGTTTTCAACTAGGTACATACAGAAACTCTATATTCTAATTTCACGTTACGTACGATATTCAGACTGTGGATGTTTTATGAATATTTCCAGTGTATATTTCATATCATTTAATTTTCTTTTACCAAATCTCTAAAATATGTTCACCCTTCCCTTGCCTCTTACTAGGTGGTAGGCTCAAATTGTAGCCGACTGGGTTGGTACCGCCGAACTGGATGTAAGATGGCCGCATTTTTTTATTTTTTTTATGTATTCCGGTATGGGTGGCTGAGTCGGAGGGGCCAAAGCACATGCTCTAACCAGCCAATATCACCTCCGAGAAGGTAGGTGCCATACCGGAGACTTCGCTGGATTGCTGGCTATACTGGACTAGAGGAGAACACAACCGAGGTTGCTTGCGACCATCTTACATCCAGTACGGTGGTACCAACCCAGTCGGCTACAATTTGAGCCTACCACCTAGTAAGGGGCAAGGGAAGGGACCTACAGTTTTACACCGGTTCCGAACGGTGAAGCAGCGGGTGTAGGTATGCACGTACATTTTTTCGTCAGAAAAAACTCATTGGTACACGCCGACCGGATTCGAACCTCGGACCTCCCGCATGAGAAGCCGATGCCCAAACCACTCGGCCACCCGCCGCATAGCAGCCTCGGCTGTGTTCTCCTCTAGTCCAGTATAGCCAGCTATCCAGGGAAGACTCCGGTATGGCACCTACCTTCTCGGTGAGATTGGCTGGTCGGAGCATGTGCTTTGACCCCTCCGACTCAGCCAACCATTCCGGATTACCTACATAAAAAAACCCCTATAGAAACTGTTTACGACCCAAAATGTATTACGTGAACAAGATTGGAAATACATACGTATTTAAAAAACACAATATATTTTTTTGTCATTGAGCAAGTTAGAAGATTTCTCAGAATGCATCTTGCGAAAGTTACTCTTTCAGTTGAAAACTTTTTAAATTATCTCCCGGTGAATCCCAGGAGTTCGCTGTCTGGCGATTAAAGTAACGCCGTGCGCTGTTCGCACCACCTGCGACATCTCTGAACGGTCACCTTGTTATCGGCAATTCTCGTTACAATTAAATGGAGAGCGAACTGGTGCTGCAACTCCCTCGCGAGGAGTCATTAACTTTTTATTGATATTATCAAATGTAATTATTATCGTTTCAATCAATTTAATTGTAGTATCTATATAAAAAAATTTAAACACTTTTGGTTCTGATTACAATGCGATTTGGTATACTCAAAATTGTATTTTAACATTGAAAATGTTTATGTTTTCGTGATCGAATATAGTGCCCCGATTTATGAAATTGTGACATTTGCCTGTAGTCGCAGATATGAGAGGTACGCGGATGGGCCATATGTTAAAATGTGCGTCTGCCGGAGGGCTTCAAAGTGCAATTTAGATTCACAAAATCGGTCGGTAACTTTTTGAGATTTTCCAAAAATTTTCAAACATTAAAAAAAAAATCGCCGACTTGGATCTAGAATTTCCCAATACTTTTTTTTGAGCTCGCTATTCAAGAAACGGAAAAAATTGAATCTCGGGATTGAGTTAAGCTACAGTTTGAGCTATCTTAGGAGGCGGGTGGACAACAACTGTAGACGGGAGCGGGTCCCTTACGCGCGAGGTCAGCCTGCGCTCCGTACACGTTATCGTCAGTACGATAAAGAATGAATTCCTATTAACTATGTAGTGAGCCTGGACGACATAATATTGTTCTCGATCGTTTGTAAGATCGATCCTTTCTTTTCGTTGAATAAAACAAAAATTTTCAAATGTAAAATTCAATTGTCAAATTTTATCATGTGCTTTATTTCTAAATTACATTTTCAATGCCTTTGATAGTTGCGCGTAGTGTGAGATCTGTAGAATTTGATCAAATGAATGTTATTGTTATTACTTTCCTGTCCTAATTATCTGCATTACCTTACTATCTTACTAACGTATTGGTCCACTGCTGGACATAGGCCTCTCCCACGGCACGCCACCACCCGAGGTCTTCCGCTCTTCTCATCCATCCATTACTTATGTACTGGGTGGAAACTATTCATTTAAATAACATTTAAACAATTGTATTTACTGGAGATAAAAAATTATATAATTATATACACATTTCACTAATGGTAGGGGCGGAGCGGGAGCGGGGTGTTCCAATAACCAAAGCCTTACGCAATGTGATCGCTGAAGTATCTTTCCGAACGAGGATCGCCTGAAATAATTTTGAATTTTTAGCCTAAAACGTGAAGTAGGTTTTTTTAGGGTTCCGTGTCCGTCGTACCGGACCCTATTACTAAGCCTACGCTGTGTGTCTGTCTGTCTGCCCGTCTGTCTGTATCTCTTGAACCGTAATAGTTAGCCCTTTGAAATGTTTACTGAATATGTGTTATTATGGCCGATATAGTTATTATAGTTTTCGCTGAATAAACGTTTTCATTCTTTCTTTCTTATATAACAACAAAGAATAATAATAAGAAAAATAGAAAAAATCACGGGTCCCCATACAAGAAACTAAAAAGTGTATTCGCGCCATCTACCGAAAACAATATGAAGCAGCGCTGACCATGACATGGCGATACGGAACCCTCGGTGCGCGAGTTCGACTCGCACTTGTTTGCTATTATGTACTTTTATATTTAACACACAAATAAATACATAATACGTAGCTGGTACCTACATACTTACAGATTTATTTACGTTTGACTAAACCTAAAAATATCAGAGTACCTAAGCAAACTTGGTCTACATAGGAACCCGCATTTGTAAACTCGAACAAACAATTTTATTGCAGCGTTTATGCAAACATGCAAAGCCGAAACAAACCGAGCCAAACATCCCGTAAATAATATTTAATCGCTTTTTAGATAAATATTAATTATCTTTATTGAGCAGTGGGCTGCCCACATTATCTCCATACATACATACCACACGCTGTATCCCGATAATCGGGGTAAGCTGCAAGGTGTTGTGCTGCAAGTACTCTTGTATCTTGTAAACCAAAATGTATTTGGACAAGATCTCATTGTCTCCCTTATAGACGGTTTTAGGTTTTTAAGTATTTATGTTTAAATTTTAAGTTGTGTTTAAATAATATTTTTTAATGTTTAAATTTGTACATGCACCTAATCAATAAAATTATACTCTCACCATTGGCAGACTAAACAGTCATAAATAAATTCCATAAATCACCATTTAATCCAAAAATATTTAAATATTAGAATATATTTGATTTCAGATAAGACACGACCACGCAATATTGTTAATTCAATCTACACTAAAGAGGTAAAATTTGTTACGTAAACGATAATCCCTGGAACTACTGAACCGATTGTAAAAAATATTTCACTAATAGAAACCTACACTATCCCTGAGTATCATTAGGCTATATATTATTTTGACAAAAATAAGATTTCAGTTCGAATCTCAATATTTGTAAAATAAGTGTTAGTAAGTGTAAATCAAGTAGGATAGAGGGATGAAGAGGGGAGAGAAGGACGGAGGGGTTGGGCTGCGCGGGGAAGGAGGAGAGTGAGGGGAAAGGAGGGGGAGCGAGGGAGGGAGAGACAGAAAGAGAGAAAATGAGAGAAGGGATCAATTATTATGATATTTGCATTTAAATCGCATTTGCTATTAAACCGATTCTACCGCGAGCGAAGCCGCGGGCAAGAGCTACTGTAAGAATAAAGTAAAACGTAGGATCGTGCAAAGGCATTTGACTCATCAAAAGCTTACTCCACTTACTCAGCCGAGTCGCACGACTGGATTCGCGAGTCCCATTTCTCCTTTGTCTTGTCTAATCCGGAACAAAAGCTCATAACATCACAAACATGGCTTGTTGCCCGTCGTCGAATGCAGCGAGCCGTGGGCTCATATGTGGCGCAGATCCCCTGACATCTGCCAGACAAACAATGACACACGTATTGTTTTGTAATAGAAAAGTTAGTTTTCCCGTGTGTGGTTGGCTCTCTCTCTTTCTCTCTCTTTCTCTCTCTCTATCGCTCTGCATGCTCGGCTCGACACGGAGCGGAGCGCCCGTTCACATCGAGCGTATCGCGAGCACGAACGAACTAACGATTACGTTCGTAAGAAGATAACTCTATCATTAAAATAAAACCGTAGTAACTTGTATCTCATCCATCTGTGATAAAACCGCCCACTGAACATAAAATGAAGTTAGCTAATTATAAAACCGGGCTACAAAGATGTAATGAAATACCATGCAAAGTTTATCTTATGCAGCATGTGCGCTGAAATCCTTATTTCAAAAGAAAGAAAGAAAGTAACGAAGGGCGAAGCCGAAGACCGAGCTGGGTTCAGGTAAACGATAAACTTTCTCGAAGAAAGTAAGTAACTAAAGGCAAGGGCGAAGGCGGAGCTGCCTTCACGTAAACGATATTCTTCCTCGATGAACGTAACTAAGAGTAAGGCCGGAGGCGGAGCTGTATTCTGGAATAAACCTTCTCGTTTAACAACCTTACATAGTTGCTTCGGCCAACCTTTCTTAGTGCAGAGGTATCAGTCCGGCCAGATTAAACCCTACCACCTAGTTAGGTAAGAATAGAAGGGGCGTGCGATTACAGTTTAACGTGGAACCCGAACCACACGGCGAGCCTTTTAAGTGGATTCATATGGCAAAACAAAAATTCGAGTCGGTGGCGGCACTGAGCCATCGAGCGCAGTGCGCGCGTTTATATGGAGAATTTTGTAGTTTTTGTTTGTTTAAAAATTATAAGGATTTGTTTTTGTTTTTTCAAATAATGCTGCTTTAGTGTCTAGAAAATTAAATTCCCTATACAATGACGTAAATTGTATTCCAAAATAATTATCCAGTATGGAGCTAGCTCGACATAAGAAATTAAAATAGATTCACATTCAGAATTTTTTTTCACCATGAAAAAATACTGTAAATAAAAAAAATACCTGCTTCAGTGTTTAGTTCATACTAGCTGAGCCCGCGGCTCCGCTCGCGTGAAATTCGTATTCCAAAGAAGAATGTAAGTAACTAAGGGCGAGGCCGAAGGCCGAGCTGCGTTCAGGTAATCGATAAACCTTCTTAAAGAAAGTAACTAACTAAGGGCGAGGCCGAAGGCCGAGCTGCTTTCAGGTAAACGATAAACCTTTCTCAAATAAAGGAAGTAAGTAAGGGCGAGGCCGAAGGCCGAGCTGCGTTCAGGAAGACGATAAACCTTCTGGAAGAAAGGAAGGAACTAAGTGCGAGGCCGAAGGCCGAGCTGCGTTCAGGTAAACCAAAAACCCTCTTCCGCCTTCGGGCCTCGCCCTTAAAGACTTCCTTTCTTCGATAGAATATAATATCGTTTACTCAATCTATTTATTTCATAAAAATAAAAAAGTAATATTAATAACTAAAGAATTAAACCTACCTAACAAACATTAAAATAACTATCAAAACGGGCATTTTCAAATGTTCTTAGAGCACTTGCGGCATTACCCCGCTGGATGGCAAGGCTTACCCTTTGAATGAAGTACATAAGCCCTTGATGGCGGGACAGCAGTTGCGTCAACCAGCTCAAGCCTCTTTTGGCTTCACTGCTCCACGGACCGAGGGTTTCAACCGCAAACGCAACAAATTCGAAATCTTGAATTATATTTCTATATTTGCTGCGTTTGAGGCTCTCCGACCCAGCCTCGGCCGCGCCGGCCGGTCTTGAAGATGCCCGAACGTGACTTGGAGCCAATGTGAGAACACAAATGGCGTCCCACATCAAAGAACTACCCTTAGTCCATGGCACTAAGGTGATAGCATCGGGCCTCTTGCTATCCAGCCGGGAATAACCGCGAGGTTCTAGGATGCACGGTATATTTGCCGTTAGAAGCGTGGACTTTATAATAAAATTTAAATTAAATTAACTCAATCTTAATATTAATTAACTTTATTCGAGATGGTTTAGCTTCTTCCTGAACGCAGCTCGGCCTTCGGCCTCGCCCTTACTTACTTGCTTTCTTCGAGATGGTTTATCATTTGTCAGAACGTAGCTCGGCCTTCGGCCTCGCCTTAGTTTCTTACTTTCTTCAGATGCTTTAGCTTCTTCCTGAACGCAGCTCGGCCTTCGGCCTCGCCCTTAGTTCCTTGCTTTCTTCGAGATGGTTTTTCAATTATCCGAACGTAGCTCGGCCTTCGGCCTCGCCTTAGTTACTTACTTTCTTCAAGATGGTTTAGCTTCTTCCTGAACGCAGCTCGGCCTGCGGCCTCGCTCATAGTTACTTACTTTCTTCGAGAAGGTTTATGGTCTTCCAGAATAGAGCTCGGCCTTCGTCCTCGCCCTTAGTTACTTACTTTCTTCAAGAATGTTTTTCTTCATCCTGAACTCAGCTCCGCCTTCCGCCTCGCCCTTAGTTACTTTCATCGAGAAAGAATATCGTTTACGTGAGCGCAGATCCGCCTTCGGGCCCGCCTTTAGTTACTTACTTTCTTTTTTTTAAATACGAATTTCACGCGAGCGAAGTCGCGGGCAACAGATATATAAATTTTATTGCACCAATGACAGCGACATAACTTCGACTTTCAATTATTATTTTTATTTATCAAACAATTTGTCACCGGCCAGCTCACGTCGAGATGACAGTTCTCCGTTGTCAACATGACATTTAAAATTGTTTTTTACCTTTACTTTGGATTACGTGATTTTTATTATATTTTTTAATTATTATGTTCATCCGGGATATACACTGTCACTATAAAAAGTTTCGTCAAATTCCGTTCAGTGGTTTTTGCGAGATGCGCGTACAAATAGACATTTTTGCATTTACGATTTTATGATATGTATAGAAAGAATAGATATGTATAGACTATTGTGTTCAAGTTATAAAAAAGAAGAACTGTCATTTTCGTTGTATCTACTTATTTTTTTTCGAATGAATATTTTATTCAAGTTGTATTTGCTGCCAGTTCTCAAGATATAATTATGTACTTTGGACTACGTGATTTTAAACGCGCAATAATGTTTATAATTGTTAATTTTTTTTTATTTTTGTAAATTTTTTTTACGTATTATGTTAACCCGGCATATAAACTGCCACTATACAAAGTTTCGTCTAATTCCGTTCAGTGGTTTTTGCGTGATGCGCGTACAGACAAACAAACAAACAAACAAACAAACAAACAAACAAAAATTTTAAAAACTGTTCTAACATGTTCATTATCTCATTTTAAGCCACCCTGGTTAGTTTTTTTCCGAATACATTCAATGTACAGACTTTCTTACCTCTACGATTTTATTATATGTATAGATGATCTAGTTTAAAAAAATATAATAATTTTTTTCATATAGCAAAAATTCTTCATAAAGCAAAATTTTTGTTTGTTTTTTTTTCAATTTTCGTTGTTTTGCCATATGAATCCTCTTAAAACAAGATTAATATCGGTATTGGTTGTTCTGCGTTGTCTACATGCAAACGCGGCGGCGGGGTCGGGCGGGGAGCTGTTGCGCGGGGCTGCTGGCTCGTCGCCAGGTAGTATCCCCGTAGGATGTGGACTCCGCCGCCTTCCTCCGACGCCAATTTCGTCGCACGCCGCCGCCGCCGCGCCTGCGCCACAGCCTCCGGGCCCCTGGAGCCACAGGACGTAAATAACGAGCGGAAGTAGCATGTTGATTGAATAGTCTGAAGACCAGTGCGGTGTAACCTAATTCTCATACAATAAAACCCGACTACAAAAAACGAAGCAAACAACAACGAAAATCCATCGAAAATGATGTATTCGGGCTAATTTATCTTTTTGAATACTTCTACACGCTCGACTATAGCAACTTCGATAAAATTTGATTGTTATTACCTATTCGTTTTCGTAGTCATTTTCAAAATTTATCTCATGGAGCCTGGCGGCCGTCATTTTGAATTTTAAATAATCTATCCTGACACGCGGAATAACGTGACGAATTCAACAATGCCTCAAATGTTACACAACACACATACATACATACCAATATCATAACCCCGGGTAAAAATGCGTTTTAAGGTGATGTGGGACTGCGTCTGACTCGAATTTCAAAAAGTTTACCGCCAATATTACTTACGTGACAGATTCAGTTTTAATATATGTAAAACTTCATCTATCAGCGCAGACCGATAGCTTTTTGAAAACGCGATTTGATTAACTTCGCTCGATAAAAAAAAATCATGAACATGCCACTGAATTTAGTTATAAAAACGTATTTAAGGCAACGTGACCAAATCAAGACTTTGGAAAAAATATATTTTATTTGTTGAATATATATCTAAATCCGTTGCTTTTTACTTTTTTGTTTCGATCAATAGTTTTGGAATAAAAAAATAAAAAACCTAATTGTTGATTGATTGATTGTGTTGCATCCTACTCCAACCAGCGAAAGCGGCGCCTTGAAAGAGGAGTACGGGTGAATGCGGGTTGACAGGGCCTTAATACTCGTACCGCCAAGTTCAATTACCACCTTCAGACAAATTCGTTGTGCGACTCTTGTTTTTACACTAAATAGAACAATAATACATTTATGCATTGTTTCAACCCTGTTGGTTGCCGTAACAGTAACGACAGGGTGACTGGTATTACTTAGTTGAAGTGCGCGGAGCTACGATTACGCACAACGTGTAGAGAGCGTTCCAACTAAAAGTTCCCTTCGCCGTTATGTTGGCTCCACTGTCTATCTGTCAAAACAGCGTTGAGGGTTGCTATGTGTACAGATTTACCCGTAATTATCAGTATTTACCGTATTTTTTGTATGGTTAATACCTATTACATTATTAGTTAATATAATCTTCACAATCTGGCAGCACGAATTTAAGCACTGACAGTGACACTGACAGTGGAGCCAACATAACGGCGAAGGTAGTTGGAACGCTCTATAATCACGTCACTTATTTGTATTATGTTCTGTGGATGGACTGGAACGATGCGAGGAGATTCCGCGGCTAAGAGGATTTCAGGCTACACGTGTTGTGTGTGCGGTGTGTTCTTGTTTCGTTGGGAATTGTGTAAACTGCCCGCGTGTGGCTCGATTGCTCAGGACACTGCGAATGATGGTTTGTTAGGGTTCCGTATCTGTACGGAAGCCGATTACTAAGCCTATGCTGCCGTCTGTCTGTCCGTCTGTCTGTCCGAGGGCTGTATCTCTTGAACCGTAATAGGTAGCCCGTTGAAAATTTTCACAGAATATGTGTTGTTATGGCCGATATAACAACAAATAATAAAAATTGGAAAAAGTAAAAAATTCACGGGGGTCCTCATACAAGAAACTAAAAAGTGTATGCGCGCCATCTACCGAAAAGAGTATGAAGCATTTTAACTAATAAATAGATGGCGTGAGTGGTGCTGACCATGACATGGCGATACGGAACCCTCGGTGCGCGAGTTCGACTCGCACTTGGTCGGTTGTTTTATAGAAAGCGCGTCATGTGGCGCCGTCACCCATAAGGTGTCTAACGACGGCCATGGATATTCGGTACTTGGGGGGAAATATATGGGCAGGGGAGAGCGCTCCAGGGTTTAACGATTCTGTAGAGAAAAGACCTACAAACAAAATGTCTGTCTTGTCTCTAGTTGATTGACTTCACTCAACTGACTTAAGCAAAATTTTTATGATAATGCGCGAGTTCAACTCGCATTTTGGCGGTTTTTTTTTTCAGTTCGGTTTTATATGAATTTTATTTTTACTTAGAATAGAATATAAATTATTGCTTTCCAATACAAACATTTTACAAAAGGTGGAATTATTACCTAAGGCAATCTCTGCCAGTCAACCTGACTTTTATGAACATGTGGTGATAGCGACACCTATCCCACAACTGAATAATCAAGATCGATAATATAATAACCTACATCGCTTCGCGACGTAGAAATAGAAAGATTCACTAGCACACCAACAGGTGGCGAATAACGAGTAATTAATATTTCCATACATACATATACATACATATCACACACGCTGAATCCCGACAATCGGGGTAAGCAGAGTAATCGGTGCTGTGCTGCAATAACTCTGGTAAATTACAGCACAACACCGACCACCACGTTTCGCAAAGTATTCGAACAAGATTCAATCGATCAAGCAGCAAGTAAGGCACGAAGACCCACCTGCTGCATGACTCGGTGGAAGTACCGTGCCAAGGTGAGAGGTGGCGAGCCTGTCGTCCTTTAGCACGGCATCTTGTCCTTATCCCTTAGTCGCCTTTTACGCCATGCATGGGGAGAGATGCAGTGGGGCTATTCTTTCTAAGTACCGACCCCACACGGTACACTTAACACATTGTTGGAATATCAAATACGCCTCGCATAAACACAGATCGCTTGGCAAGAACAACTAGGCACTAGACCCCATACAGCATCAGCTGCAGCTACAAACACTTATTTATAAGGGTAGCAAAACAGAGAAGAAGAATGACACAAACTTAATATACTAACAAAACAATAAAACTAAGTGAACAAGACGCCGGGCATACTCGTATATAGGTAAAATACTAGAACATATATTTACTTACTTATATTTACATACTCAAACATCTAAAATTTGGTTACAAATTATATACAAAGAATCTAAAATCATTGCTAAATCGTCATAGGGCAGACGAGACGAGCGAGCGAGGGCGGACGAGGGCGGGCGAGGGCGGACAAGGGCGGTGGCGGGCGGGCGGCGGCGGCGGCGGGGCGGATGTAAGTTCTGCTCAAGTGCTACTGTCTAACTTTGTTGCGGCCGCTTTGATCAACGAAGCTCGTCGACGATTCGTTCTACTCTCCCCGCAGCAAAGGATTTGGATACTTAAAAGAAGGTCGTAATAATGTTTTTGCGAAAAGGATTCGTGCGGATCGCCTTTAATAATGTCCCTTTTGATTTAGCCAGAAATTATACGGAATGACTTTTGGAATGGCGGACGGATGAAAAGTGAATTAACTTTTAGAACTGGTAAGATCATTTGAAGGGAACATAATGTTATCTTTTTAATTAAGTAAAACACATTTTGCGTATAATTCATTTTGAATTTAGGAAAAGCCAAATCGATAATCGATGACAATGGGCTGGGCACGCCAACCGACGACCGATAGAGTAAACCGGTCTTACAATGTCGGCTGCCGACAGTGAACGGATTGTAGGAAAACCACCCGCCAGGTGGGACGAGACGATCAATGGTTCCGTACCGCTGAAGATCGGGAGGGAGGACTGGAAAATAATTAGATAGGCGTGTCTCTATAGGTTCAGTGAGAATTTTTTTTTCTACTAAACTGTTTAGTAATTTAGTTTTTTACTCAAATTTAGTACGTACTAAATAAAGTTACCTAAACCGGGTTAGTTGCGGCAACTAACCACAATTTAGTAAAACCCTCTTTTGTAACCAACTAGGTACCGAAGTTCAGCTATACATTTCAAATTTAAGTAGGAAGCAACCAAACTGATTTACTAAACTCGGTTTAATTCTGGTAACTGCTAGTTTTGTAGTCACCACAGCAACTAAACTGTTTTGTAACATATTACACAAAATTTAGTTACTGACTGACCGTTTTTTCAGTGTAATATGTAGTTAGAATAATGAGTAGTCGATATAATCGTTCTTCCGCCGCCGCCGGTCATATTTCATAATAATACTTCATAATAGCGATACATATGTACACAGGTGTCTAAAGACGTACTGCGAATGAAACCTTCGCCTGCATGTTCGCCAGAGGAAATAGGTTCCGTATCCGCACACGACCCTATTACTAAGCCTGGCTGTCCGTCTGTCCTCCATCCGTCTGTCTGTCCTATCTTCAAAGGGCTGTATCTCTTAAACCGTAATAGGTAGCCCGTTTAAATGTTCACAGAATATGGTGTTATTATGACGGATATACTAACAAATAAAAAAATAAGTGGTCCCCATACAAGTAACGTGTTTTATAACGTGTTATTATTTTAGCTCTATAGTAAAAATGCTAATTTATTCAAGCGTCAAGTTTGGTGTGATTTGATCATAGTGTAAACTCTAAAGTAAAACAAATTATAAAAACTGGCCAATCACGTAGTGGTACGGAACCCTCGGTTCGCGAGCTTTTCGAGATATGAATTGTAAATTTTTTTTTTTGTATGAAAAATTACAAATACACCTTTATATGCAAAAAAGTCATCTCAGAGAAATGTTTTGTCTAGATTTGAAAAAGCCTTGGAGAAAGGTTCGCGGTACGCCTTTATACGCCCGGTATATATTATATTAAAGGCACACAAGACCTGTAAGGGTGTTAATTTATTTATGAATTTTTCAAAATCTTGCCGGCAATGCAGGTAAGAATATTTACTGGTGGCTGAGCGTGAACAGAACACGTTTGAGATGTTTCCAAACTCAAAAGCGAGTCTCCGAAAGATCGAAGCAATTACGTAAGTAGAGTTAACAATGAGCTTTCACTCGAAAATGGAAAGTAAATAGAATAACTAAAAAAATTAAGTCTCCGAAAGAACAGTGATGGATGAGTCGAGTGGCGCTCGCATCGCGTGCGGCGGTCGATTAATTAGCATAGTGTTGTTACCCTCAACCCCGCTACACCCCCCTCCACCTGCCTTACCCCGACCTCCCCCCACCCCCTTCTTTACACCATCCCGCGATTGGGAAGAGGGGGGTCTCAGCGGCGAACTCGCTCGGCAACTAGTGATAAATTAAATAGTGGCGGATAATTGCAAGTTTTTCTAACCATAACAAATAATAGAAACCGCATATCAATCAGATGGATTATTGTTTATTGTATAATTTCATCCATAGGTTACCTACCTATGGATGAAATTATATAAGAATACCTACGCTTGGACATGTCGAAAATTCCGCTAGTTCTAAATTCAATGCGAAGAAGAACTGACAAACAAACTTCGCAAGTCACAATTTTGTTAGTACCTTATAAGTATTAACAATAAATTAACCCATACTACCGCTCACAACCGAACATTAATATTTACAGCATATACATGAATACTGATGAATCTGACCACTCTGCCTATTTATATATTACCCGATGACATTATTCCGATGAAACAGCTGATACACATATACATACCTACTGTACTAATTTTCTGAACGTGTCCCATAGGTATTTGTGGGAATTATGTGGGTTCAGTACAATGCACATAATATTTTAAAAAGTATTCTGAACATATTTGGCCAAGCAAGATCTATAGAAATACATATATATATAGTATATAGAAATTGTACAAAATTGTATGTTAAAATATCTCAATTCGTTCTATATATCGATATAACTATTTAGAGAAATAATTAGTAAATAGGGCGAAATATAGATTTTTTTTTCAAATACGTGCGTTTGGATCACCTCGAATGTAGCTTACACTAAAATAAAATCGTTCAATAAATTTTGTATTCTCAAAGAATAAGTTACATTTATTATAGTTGAAGATGCACTTAGAAAATGATCTTAAAATCGTCATGTCTTAAAATTATCCAATTTATTTATTAAGACTATGTAGCTTTTCGATCCTTCGCCCCCATCTCGCTCGCGCAAATTTAAGTGGGAACGCCTTGCTGAATATTCCAGTACAAAAGTCTACAAGTCTGCCTGTGCAATTACGTGCCTATAGGGGTGGGGGGAGGGAGGGGACTGTATTCGTAATGACGCCATCGCGTTTATAGCACCTTCCGCCGATGAAATTACGTATTGCAGCGCATTGCTTCATACAATGGCGCCGCTTCGCCGCCGCCCACGCCGCGCCGCCGCTCCGGGGCGGCACCACCGCACCGGTTGCCCTGTGCTTTGCTCGGCTTAGCCCCGGATCGGCCCCGAACACGCTAAGGAGCTTCCGCGGGCCCTACATGCAGTGTTCTAAGGCTTAAACCACCTTAAACGCTCTCACGAAATTCGGGTCAAACAATGTTACCGCAAGCGGACAAAGGGATATTGTCACAGAGTTCATATTAGCATTACGCAGTGATTTTGTGAATACCTATAGCGTTTCAGGGTGTGTAGGATTATTTACCTCAGACCAGACAGTTTTTGCGAAATCATTGGGTCTCTATCTGAAATACCTTTTTTCAGGTCAAATTTAGAAAAAAGTTTTATTTGAAATTTTCTATATATATGGGAATAATAGGTATACCTAACTATACATATTTTTAATCTTCAATGACGTCAATATTGTTCAACTTTGAGATACGAAAACAGAATCATTCCCTGAAACACTCTAGGCATTCACAAAATAACTCGGTGGGTAAATGCAGTAAATGCGACTATAAAAGTACTTCTGTTACCTAATCAAAGATTTTTTTGTCGTTTGAAACAATAAAGTTAAATATAAAGAAAGGCGATGTATCTATACATATAATAAAATAATTTGTATATTGGGAAAATAAGCAACTAAGAAAATTTCTAACTGAACAATTCTTAAAATTAATTGTATCTGTACGCGCACTGAACGAATTTTGACGAAACATTGTATAGTGACATTGTATCCCGGAATAAAATAATATAAATAAAACTACAAAAAAAAAAGAAAAAGATATATATCCGTAGTAGGTACTCGAGATTCGAATTCGTGTCCCCACCTGCGCGACACTTGTGTTCTATGAAGAAGACAACTTTTAAACCTCAACGGCCACGCATGATGACTGAACGAGTTACCGCTTTTTTATCGGGCAGCACCGCGAAATTCCAAATATTTATCTATCGTAAGTTCGTTCGTCTTAGGTGTTCCTAAACCGTTCATCCGATTATGATGAAACTTTGGTAGCCATTAGTACCTTAATCTCTTCAAGAAGTTCTATCTTCTTCATGAACGCAGCTAGGCCTTCGGCCTCGTCCATTGTTACTAACTTTCTTCTAGAGGGTTTATCGTCTTTCAGAATACTTCGGCCTCGCCCTTTGTTACTTACTTTCTTCGTTTGAAATACGAATTTCACGCGAGCGACAGCTAGTTTAAAAATAAACCTGCCCGGAAATGTAATTGCATTTTTAGTAAAATTGTCCTCCGCCCAAATGTTGTCCAGCGTCGCGTCGCGCGCCACAACAAGGGCCCGCACTTGTCCCGCGTGCATTAAGAGAAGCTTTAATTAAAATTACCTGGGCGTCAAAAAAGTTACGAGCCCCGAGCAAACAGAGTGCTCGCGGATGTGGACAAAGGGCTGTAAATGAGCGCTGTGTGCAGTGGCCCGTATCGTGGCGCGCAAACACGGCCGAAAGGCCTGTGCAAACACTCGGAACTCGACGAGACGACGACGGACGGCGTGCGTTGACGCCAATTTTATATGTGGTTTCGTTGCTGACGCACCGCGCATTGATGTGCATTGTGTACCTTTTGGCCGTCTGATCGACAGATTTGCACGCAATCGTAAATCGTACTGTCTCTATTCGCGCTGCACTGTTCGCAAGACGATGACAGGAAATAACGTACTGCAGTAAAATTGTGTCACAGCGACCTATTCCAAATTCAAATATGATAATATTCTTTGTTTGCTGGTGATTCGTTTATGATTTTGAGTGATTGTGTAGTTTTTAGGGTTCCGTACCCGGTACGGGACCCTATTACTAAGCCTACGCCATTTCTGTCTGTCTGTCTGTCCGAGGGCTGTATCTCTTGAACCGTAATAGGTAGCCCGTTGAAATTTTCACAGAATATGTGTTATTATGGCCGATATAACAAACACTAATAAAAATAAGAAAAAGTAAAAAATCACGGGGCTCCCATAGAAGAAACTAAAAAGGTTATGCGCGCCATCTACCGAAAGTATGGAGCAGTTTAACTAATCGTGAATTTTAACGAATATGAAGCATTTCATTAACACGCCATAGATGGCCTGAGTGTCGCTGACCATGACATGGCGATACGAAACCCTCGGTGCGCGAGTTCGACTCGCACTTGGCGTTTTTTATGCAGCAAAATTTAATTTCTTGGTTCGAAGTTGAAACTCAGGCGCACAGCCAATTTCACCCCAAAAAGATAATAGCTAATCTGGTGTATTCTTGAAAGAAAATATATATGTTTTTCGCACATGTAAATATGGAAAAAGTGTTTGCCTGGAGACGTTTCCACTCTTTTGCAGTATGAAATATTTAAAAAAATTGTGCAGTATCGTGATTGATGATGTTGGTGGTTTGAGTAGTAGGGGTACGAATAGGGTGTACGTTGAATATAACAGTATTAAATCGGGAATACATATTCTGTCTTTGCACACAACACAGTATAATTAGTATTATTGCGTCTGTTATGATATGAAATTGGGACAATTTCTGTTGTTGTGTAAAGTGTCTGTGAAAATAATAAATCAAATTTTGAGTTTTGAGTTTTTGATTTATCTATTTATTATTTTATTTACGAGGCAATCAGAATTGTCTCCTTCAAAATACTTTCCTTTACTACTGATACAACGCGCCGCTTGCAACATGATTTCCCAGTTGCGGAACGAGTTTCGCGGGATGGCGCGAACATCTCGCAGCGAATTTTCTTTTATCTCCTCTGCTGTCTGAAATCCGCGTCCTTTTAGGGTGGGTCTAAAATTTTGGAACAAGAAAAGTTCTCTGAGAGGGGTGGCTGGAGACCTACGGCACCCGGATAAAAGCTTCACGTGAACGAAAATTTTGGAGAAAAATAGTTTTTTGGTTTTTTCTTGCCGTTCATCAAGGTTTTACTAAGGATTCATTAGAAGCCGCCTTGTTAATCAATACTAATAATAAATCTGTAAGGGATGGTCGTGGAGTAAGTTATTTTGTTATTAGATATTGCGTTTGTAGACTCTATTTATGATACTAAAACTAAATTGACGATTTTTAGAAATATTTTCTGTATGTATGTATGTTCCTCCATAACTCTTAAACCGATTTTCCGAATTCGTTAAAACTTAGTACAAGCACATTTACCTATACGAGACACAGGATAGGCTAAATAAAATTCAGTTCCTGTTAAGCCAAGATGTGGCTTGCATACAAACCGAATTGTTCCGCGCGCCGAAGTAAAGGTAACGCAGGAACACAGCTCGGCCTTCTGTCTTACTTACTTAGTAAGTACGAATTTCATGCGAGCGAAGCTGCGGGCAAAAGCTAGTTATAAATAAACACAAAACATTAATATGAAATGAACTGTGGTTTTTATATTTTATTGTGTTCGTTTAGTGAAGCGTTATAATTAAAATATATACTTTCTTATTGATGGCGCTTTTGCACCTCATATATCTACTCTTAAATTTATTGTCTGTTTTTTTTTCCTGTAAGGAAAATGTTTTTGTGCAGCTATAATATCATCTCCCCAACATTTTAATTATGTTTTTTATTTAAAGACTGCAACTTCATACAACAACTGATATTATGATTTTTTTTGTATATTTGACATTAGTAATGTAATTGTTTTTGTTTACACATCTTTATTGTAAGTTTAGTTTTAAGTAGGTAGCTAATAAGATATTGTAGTGTAAGTTTACTGTTCGCTTCAAACCACAATATTATTGAAACGTTTTTATCCATTTTGTAATGGACGAAAGCTATTTTTGGCTCGATGCGCAATACCACATTATATAATTATTTTTAAATACACTAAGACTTGTCCGAGTGTGCACAGACACCTAATGGATGCATTATATATAAATTAAATTGCGTGCAAATCTGTCGATAAGGCGGCCAAAAGTAGCGTTAACGCAGCGTACACAATGCACATCAATGCCGGCACGATCAAAGGGGGAAGCACACTGACATGGCACCTAGTTCACCCGGTGTTATGGGCTGACATCACGGACGTTGTAGGTGATATAGCTAACCGTGTCAGTTTCCATAAAAAAAAAAAAATTATAATAATAAAAAAATAATAAAGTTGGCCTACATAAAACATTTTACAAAATATACTTTTTTTATATATTATAGTTTTTAGTTAATTGTCTATTTAGTACCTATTTTTGCTGTTGAATAAATATTTTCGTCACTTTTACAAAACAAGTACCGAATTTCGAGTGCATATTAAAATGTTCACGCTCATATATGCACGCTTGTACTCCTAGCATATAAGGTATTTATTTACCTATAAGCATTTCCATCGCTTCCCTAATCGCTAGATAACCCCACACCCCATCAACTGGCGCACGACAGCAAGCAATCAAACGGCCCGCTTCCGTAGCGCACGCAAACCTACGTGCTCGAATTGCTATCATGACTTCGGCTGCGTGAGTTTGGTACAAAACTTGCGCTTATAATCTCTTATGATTGAACGAATACTGATAAAGTTTTGATTTTAATAACGTAATCTGTATTCCTACTAACAACCTACAAATAACCTACTTAGCAATGTCCTGTCGTCAGTCTGTCTGTGTGTTGTTTACCAGAAAAAAAAATTGGGTACAGAATATAATCTCCATCTCTATGTCTATGTCTACTTCTAATATAAAAGGGAAGGTCTGTCTTTATGCATGTATGTTTGAGGTATACTCCGGAACCACTGAACATTTTTGTGGGTAGTAGAACTAAGTTCTAGGAATCTTTTTTACCTAAACAGAGCTTCCACTTCGGCCCAGCAAATTAATAAAAAAATAAATACAAAAATCTGAAAAAAAAAATGTTTTATTCTCGTGTCTGTCTTCATTTTTGATTAAAGAAAAACGGGCACCTACGATGCATCGAACAATTAATTGTACATAGTTTTTTTTATAAGAATTTATTTAGCTGTTTCAATCAACAAGGTCACTAAAACTTTGAAACAAAAAGTAATCGAAATTGATATCTGGGAGTTTTTACTCAGAAGTAGCGGGCGTTTCGGTATTTCGCGAATAGGCTCTAAATTTCACGCGAGCGAACACACAAACACTGTTAAAATATGCAACACGGGTAGGGTATGCACGTACATCCAAAGAAAATAAGCTGTCAAAATGTCGGTTAGATCGAAAAGGGATCAGGGATGCATCCCATTTGCCTCGTGTTTGTTTTAACCCATGATTAATTGGCTGCTTGTGAGGCCCATTCTTAATTGAAATTTTAATTGCATCTCCCCAACTCATCGTTCAAGTAATGACCTAAATATTTTCTCATTTCCGAATTCATATTTGTTGTTTAATTTATAAATTAAATACCTTTTTACACCAATATTTGGTTATTGTTTTTATTATTTATTATATCCATTTACTTACACATTTCTTTTTATATAAATATAAAAACAAACGGGAGTTGCCACCACAGCACAGGCGGCAGCGGGGCGAGCCCAGGCTACCGATGATGGGCCGGTCCAAAAGAGAGAAACCTCAGAACTATTATATGATTTATATTATATAATAAAAAACATATAGGTATGTTTTTATTATTTTTTCGACAAATTTGTCGTCTTCAGATAATTTTCTTTATATATATTTATATGTCAAATAATGAATGATAGGTGGCGTTGTGATGAATCAATACTAATACTAAATCTGTAAGGGATGGTCATGTAGTAAGTTACTTTATTTTATGAGATACTGCGTTTGTAGACTCTATGTATGATACTAAAACTTAATTGACGATTTTTAGAAATCTTTTCTTTATGTATGTATTTATTATGTTCCTCCATAACTCTTAAACTGATCATCCGAATTCTATTAAACTTAGTACAAACACATTTTACTGTATGGGACACAGGATATGCTTTATAAAAAATTATGTATTTAAAATTATTTTGTCAACCCTGCTGATATCGTGGAGGCCGGTCACGAGCTATCTGGAATTGAAATGATGTCACATTATGTTAATTTTTTTAATAGAGTTAAAGCGTTCGGCATTGCGGTAACTCAAAATAAGTCGCATTCCCGAATTACATGCGCTCGTTGGGACATATTGTAGCCACGTGGCCGTCTCTAGGGGCTTTTCTACAGTATACACTTTTATTTTTGACAAACTGGAACTTGTAACATTATTACCTTAGTGCTGGCTGGTTTGCTTGCCGTTTCGGCTCTGGCTCGATTTATACGACCCTGTTCCCGTGGTTATCTTAATTTATCGCCATCGTTTGAAGGAACCAGAAGTATTTTGTTTTTAAAATATGCAACCGCCGTTCTTATATAATTCTTATGTAAGAACGGCTGCAAAAATAAAGTCCATTTAATTATTCAACGATTTTTGAAACGAGGCCTGAATATAAGAAATTCGATATAAGAAAATAATGAAACAGAAGTTAACACGAAATTGTATCACGATTAAAAAGGTAAATTTAAACTTGAAAAGTTTTCACTTGAAATAAGATATTTTATTTACACAATTAAAATTTACTCCGTCTACGCCTGGCTAACTTCATTCGCTGATTTGGCCATACCTAATTACGAACAACAAGAAAATAAATTCAAACAAGAGGCCGACTTGGTAATTAAACAAAATAAAGCAGCTCGCCGAAACATTGTTGCTACCAAAATGTCTCATAAACAGTTAATATTCGCCGTCTGTTGAAATTAAAATATGTTCAAAGTTTCATCAAGAGTGGAATTAATCTGCCGCTGACCCATTTGAGGAGGAGGATGAAGGACGAAGGGGCGGGGAGGGATGAGGAGGCGGGGGAGGGGGGCTAGAATGGAGAGGGGAAGGAAGAAAGAGGGGGAGGGGCGTTAATAATTCAGGTCGACTGGTAGCGGACGCTGAAACACGATATAGCATGCAACTGTGGACTAGAATCTCGGCTGTAAAGCTGTTTTATGATCCCATTATCCGTTTTCGAGTGAGTACACACCGGTTTGTGTGGAACTGAGTACATTTTCTTTAAAACCGGCCAAATGCGAGTCGAACTCGCGCACCGAGGGTTCCGTATCGCCATATCATGGCCAGCACCACTCACGCGATCTATGGCGTGTTTTATGAAATGCTTCATATTAGTTAAAATTCATTATTAGTTACAATGCTTCATACTGTTTTCGGTAGATGGCGCGCATACACTTTTAGTTTCTTGGGTCCGGTACGACGTATACGGAACCCTAATAATAATTATGCAACTATATTCCTCGTGTGTGCCTGAATATCTGCACATCATAATTGTGTCGAGGGTGTAAAGCCGTTGATCGTAACTCCCAGTGCGGTCAAAATAATTCCTAATTTGCGATTCTCTCGAGCTGTATCGAAATACTGTTCAATCGGGTACTAATCCCACTCATGCGATTGCCTTTTGATGCATTGCATACCCACCCGAAAATCCACCCGATTTTTCAATAGCGCTGCGACAGGGCTTACATGTATGTATACCACCTATGATATGTTTTTTTTACCATATATCTTATAATTTATAGCTATAGTCATTTATTTTAATTTATGTAAGTACTTTATTTATTCATCTAACATTATTTATTATATATCATTATTATTTTGTACACTGTTTTTTAATGTTAATTTCAGTTCATGCTTTACATGTGGTTAAGCCAGTTTGCACGCGTGCAATAGATTTATTAATTTCTTATTTAATTTTCTACTCTTTACTAAAAAAAATTGACTTGCAATGATATTGAAAATATTTGGTCCATTCCAGAAAATAGAAGTCTTAAAATGTGTTCGTTAATCCATTAGCCACTAATCAAATGGAGACTTCTCCGAAAACAGCATTCGCCGCCGTTTGCCTGCAGAATAGATCGTTCAGTGTGGGCGCACCAGACCAATGGAAACTATATTTACGTAGAACACGTCGTCGTTTCAGTGCTTCAGCTTGAGTAAAACCGTTTATAGCCCCTTGCTTAACGTTCTTGCTTAACTTAAACCTATCTGAATATGTCGCGTGTGGCAAAAAGCCGGAAGCAAGCATGTTGTCAGTCAACTAAACATCTACACTAATCTCTACACTTACAAACTGTACCTATTATAAAGAGGTAAAGTTGGTAAGTTTGGATGTAGGAAGTAAATCTCCGAAAATGCTCATTCGATTTTAAAATGTCTTTGAACAATATTTAGAATGGACTTTCATGATGGACTAACGAGTAGGCTATACAAAGCTAGTTTTTCATAAACATCAAAATGTTGATTTGTGTGATTGTGTGTTTTATCGCCATTTTTAACGTGCAGCGGGTTTTGGAGGAATCCAACCAAATGTCGGGGTAAGCAGAGTAATCGGTGTTGTGCTGAAAGTATTCCTTTAAATTACAGCATAACATTGACCATCACTTTTAGCAAAATAATAAGACAAGATAACTATCAAATAAAGATAGTTTCACAATGTAATACCTTCGGTTTACTACATAGAAGAAAATATGAGAGTACCTATATACATAGTGGATATTGAAATAATGACTATGAGAAGAATACATTTGACTCAAATTTAAATTATTCCAAGGAGGTCTCCGGTATGGCACCTACCTCCACGGAGTATTGGCTAGTCGGAGCATAGGCTTTGGCCCCTCCGAGTCAGCCACCCATATCGGATTAAATAAAACAATATACCTATATATTTTATGTTTCAAATCTTGATGTAGATCCAAAAAAATCACAACTGCGGTTCTGCCAAAGATTTGGATACAAAACATAAAAATGTGTCGTGTATTGAACATGAACTGCCTGAACCTGACGTCTTGACAATGAAGAATGAAATCAAAGTGAAGACGACAAATAAAAATAATACAATGTTTGGGAATGAATACAATGGAATGACTAGGAACATAGAATATAGAGGTAATGATTCCATGAGAAAGAGCGAGAGGGATTTCAAGAATGAGAAAAATTTCCGAATACGCCCCGAGTTCATACTTTCATTAAATTCTTCGAAATGATCTTGCTTCTAAAACATATTGAAATTATTCCGCCGGCGACAAGATTGTAGAGAAGATGCATCTCACTATAATACTCTCAACATTTAAAAGGAGACTAAGAGACAAAGGCGCGGTGGTCCCGCTTTTGTGCACGCCCAGACAGCATCATCCCCTTGTGCGTTTGACATGATAGGAAACTGTGTGATATAAAAAAAAAAACAGAAAAGGATTTATTTTTATTTTTCGTACCTAAATGCCAAAACATTTAACGGATGTGACTCGTGTAGGTAAAATCTTCGAAAAAATATACCTATAGAAATACTTTATTGCTCCGAAATCATTTTCCAGAAACAATCTCGATATTGTTATTGTTATTGTATAATTTCATCCATAGGTAGGTAACCTACGCTTGGACTTGTCGAAAATTCCGCCAGTTCTAAATTCAATGCGAAGAAGAACTGACAAACAAACTTCGCAAGTCACAATGTTTTGTTAGTACCTTATAAGTATTATATTATAGTAACTTACAAATAATTAACCCATACTACCGCTCACAAGAGCATTAATATTTACAGCATAAACATGAATACTAAAGAATCTGACCACACTGCCTATTTAAATTACCTATATCTGGTGTATAGTGCCATCGTCAATTTTGATATTTCATATTATATCAAGTCAAATAAAACAATTAGTTTACGTTTATTACAAAGAAATGTAATAAGTCATATTAAAAATCAAATGATACAAAGTGTATCGAATTGTCAAAATTTGTTAGTGGGAAAAATAGTAGTCAGACTCTTAGATAAAATTACGGTCAGTTAATGCATCCTTAATACTGTAATAAATCTTTTCAATTAACATTATTTTAATCCGTCGTTTAAAATTATTGTCATCTAATTGTTTTATGTTAGGAGACAGTTTATTATAAAATCTAACACTATTACAAATAAAGCTTTTTGTAGTTTTAGCTAATCTATGTCTTATTAGTTGTACATTATATAATTTACATGATACTCATTTTTCTCAAAGAAAGTCGAGGCCGAGCTATACGTTCAGATAAACGATAAACGCTTTAGAAGAATGTAACTAACTGAATCAATGAACAATCATTAGCGTCTGTATTTCAATAAGATTTCAATGCATTTTTCTGAAGATATTTTATTAAAGCAAAGCAAATATTACATTTATTTATTCGTAGACACACTGATGACATAGATGACATAGTAGAAACTGATATCGTGATTGGAGTGGTCTATCTGGCGTTATCCGTTTTCACACGGAACGGTTCATACAAGGTTCATACTCGTATGATCAGTTTCGCCACCTCCCACTATACCGTGGATTTTTCAGGGCTTGTCGTTGAGCCAAGGTAAAAAAAACTGTAATTTTTATAAAATTTCGAATGAAACGTTTTATTAAAATTGTATTTGCTGCCAGTGCACAATTGACAACGGAGACACAGATGATACGAATGGTCACGAAAATAATTCCTTAAATTAATTTCTAGGCGTTAAATGTGGGTAATATTGACACGTATAAGCCAAGACCATGGTCTAAGCTAAGAGATATCGAGGAGTTGCTGAAAACAAATTTCACCCCTTTTCACCCCTTATGGACTGGCTTTCGAAATACGCCCTTCTTAAATGACGTCTCCACTATGAAAGGGATATCCTCCCCAATTTTCAAGTTTCTAGATTCAGTGGTTTGGACTGGACATTGTTGAGTGAATTACGATTACTAACAATGTTTGATGTCTATGTTCTGAGAACCGTCATGTATATAAAAACTAATCCCGCAGAATATAACACTGCCAATCATAATTATGGAACACAGGGAGAACATTCAACAAAGAAAACATAAGACGGAAAAATTAAAAAATAGTATTATATTTGAAAGTACAAACTTATACAATAAATTACCGAGAGAATTGCGTGAAGAGGAAACCGAAAGGCCAGCTTTCAAGAGGAAATTGGTTAAATGGCTCCAAGGTAAGACCTGCTACGACCTTAAATTCTTTGCGGTCGTTGTATGATTTCTGGTCCGTCAATATGATAAATTAGATTATTATTATTTAAATTTGAAAATTATTATAAAATATGTTTTGAATTGTATTAATATGTATTGACGATGTAAGTTTATTACTAAATAAAAACTTTGACTTTGACTTTGACTTTGAACGAGTGAGTCAGCCAGGACTGGTTCTTATAATCGGCCAGAAACGTCTACGTAACCTATAATCATCCTGTTTTATTTAAAACACATGGTGTATTGTTACAGGGAGGCGCTCCTCAACGGAGATGGTGAGGTGAGCAGTGTCGGCAGGATGGCGGCCGCGGCGTGGGCTGTGGGCCTACTGCTGGCCGCAGTTGGGGCTTCTGCGCGGGCGCTGGATATCTGTGAGTTTTACACTTTTAATAAATTCTTTGTCTAATTCACGTCAATTTTATGTTAATTATCGGTTTATTCCATAAGTAATATAATTTAACTGGTAAAAAGTAAATTTATAACTTAATTCAATCAGATTCAGATTCAGATATTTATTTCGCCATAAAGAACACATAACAATAACAATATTTCATTGAGACGTACCTATGGATATTCAGTATGGTTCGTCATAATTTGTTTTGTCATGTCCCGTTCGTTCTCGTCATCTTACTAAATAAATTAAAAGCAAAAAAAAAAATACGTAGCCTTTCAAATCTTCCTTAGTCTTGGATATTCCCTTGGACTATAGCTGCAGCAGTAGATTTTTGTCGCTCCGCATTATGTGACCGAAATACTCAGTTTCCTTTTGCGGCGGGGCGAACCCCGGCTACCGATGGTCGGGCCCCAAAGAGAGAAACCTCCGAACGATGCGTGCAGTGTCGAGCAGGGCTGCCTTCTGGATCTGGCCCTTGACCCAACCACTCAGCGAGAGCCTCTCAAGGTGGTCGTCGAGGCTCTTCGCTATCAGCCCATGCGCCGAAACGACTATGGGCACAACGATCGTCGAGTCGACGGGCCACATTTTGGTAACCTCGTGCTGTAGATCCAGATACTTTAACATCTTCTCTGCTTCCTTACTGACGAGGTTACCATCATGCGGCACGGCGATATCGACGAGCGTTGCGCGCCTTGCCTCCCGGTCCACTATCACAATATCAGGTCTGTTCGCAAGAATAGTCCTGCCTGTGATAATGGACCGGTCCCAGTAGAGTGTGACATGACCGTTCTCGAGAACTGGCGGCGGATTGTACTTATAGTAAGGCACCTCGGTTACTACAAGGTTGTACTTTAAGGCAAGTTGCTGATGGATGATCCTGCCTAGTAAGTCGTGTCTATGCAGATATTCGGTGTTGGCAAGCTGCGAACAACCGGAAATCACATGTCTGAGGGACTCGCCAGGTTGATGGCAGGCGCGGCAGATGTCAATGGTCCCGTCCTTCATTATGTGTTTCCTATAGTTGTTCGTCTTGACAACCTCATCTTGTATTGCAAAGACAAAACCCTCGGTTTCCCCGAAGAGGTCCCCGAAGCGTAGCCAGTGGACGGAAGCAAGTTGGTCTACATCCGGTCCCGTGAGAGACCGGAAGTACCTACAGTGCAGCTCCTTGCCTTTCCATACATCCATGCGGTCCTCGGTGCTCAGTACAACCGGCTTCCGTCAGTCCTCTTTTCCCATGCTTAGCGGGGTAAGGCCTTTATCGCTGGTGACGACATCGCGGTGCATCTCACAAACATTAGTCTTTTCCAAAAAAGTACTGACGGAGATTGCATACCTCGCGGTTGTGTAGGTTCTTGGCATTTAACTATTGTTTTTTTATTATTAATTAATTAATTACGAAATATAAGTGTATAAGTGACTAAGTCTCGGTAAATTTCAGAAGAACATCTTCCTGCTAAATTTCTTAATTGCTTTTGCCAATTGTCAACATTAGTCAAACCTCTTGAAATACCATTTTAATAAATACTTGGCAATGGATGGATATGCAATTTCCTAATAGCATACATACATCGAAATGTTCATTGGTTGTTTCGTTAGAGCTTTTTCTTTATGGAAATGGTCACTTAACGCCTCTCTCATCATAAGTCATACATGAACATACATAACACTCACGAACACAACAAAGGCCCGGGTCAAGCCACTATCTGCAAATGCAAATGCTGGTGTCTCAGGAGATAAGTTAGTCATTTTGCCATTATTGTGATAGCAGTCGCCCAGCGTGAGCCAAGTTATTTGCCACCGGACAATAGGGCCCATTGTCTCAATTGGTGAGACCCGCGCGCGCGCGTCTGCGTGAGTCTCGCGCACTGCCAACTCACTAATCAGTCGTTTAATTCTTTATTCATTCATCATCCATAGACAGTAAGTACACTGCGCTCGAATTCCTCATCATATTTTAACGTTAAATATTTAGCCAGTTCGATTATCACAGCGAAGAAGAACTGGCATGAAACTTCGCAAAACTTTTTTTTACGTCCACTTAGTACTCTATATTTCCAAGATGGTGTTATCATTATTCTTGTACAGAGACAAGTATGTATTTTTTTTTTGTAATCCGGTATGGGTGTCTGAATCGGAGGGGACAAAGCGCATGCTCCGACCAGCCAATATCACTTCCGAGAAGGTAGGTGCCATACCGGAGACTTCCCTGGATTGCTGGCTATACTGGAGAACACAGCCGAGGCTGCTATGCGGCCATCCAATAGGCTACAATTTGAGCAAGGGGCAAGGGAAGGGACCTACAGTTTTACACCGGTTCTGAACGGTGAAGCAGCACGTGTAGGTATGCACGTAAATTGTTTCGTCAGAAAAAACTCATTTCTACACGCCGACCGGATTCGAACCTAGGACCTCTCGCAAGAGAACTCACTCGGTCGTCCCCCGCTTTTTACATAGTTTGTTTATCATACCTTTAAATTAAACTAACTTTTTAACCGACTTAAAAAAAGGAGGTTATCATTCGTTGATATTTTCTACTCGGCTAATGTAACGTAGAGCGAAGCGAAGTGTCTTCTAAAGTCAATTATCTTTATTAATTTTTAGGGATTTTTATGAAGATTTTCCCGCTTTTCAAACTTTCCCAAGTATTGGAATGCTCAATTTCACGTTCCTTTGCTTCAGTGGTTCTTCGAGAAGTCTGAGTGGTGCTTAACAAAAAGGTGCCGACAAAAAGTATCGTAACGGTTTTATTTCGTACAACTATCATTACCTACATGTGGGTGAACCTTGTGTGTCTGGCACTCTTTAATATAATAGTCACACTGCATCTCTCTCCGTGCATGTCGAAAATAAGGTGACTAAGGGATAAAAGACCAAGGTGTCGTGCTGACGGGCGACGGGTAGCCACCTCTTGCCTTGATATAGTTCTTTCACCAAACCATGTAGTAGGAAAATATGTGTGCTTTGATAATTATCTTGTTCTACCCTATCATCCATTCTTACAAAATGACCAAATCTTGTCATAATACTTTGTATGACGTTCGGTGCTCTTGCAGCGCAACAGCGATTACTCCCTTACCCCGACAGTTGGTATATAGCCTGTGTATTACGTACCTATGTACATGGCATGAGCAACGAAAGAATATTTATAATAAGGAACCCCTACGCCATGTCAAAATATGCAGAAAAAAAATGTTTTTTAGACAATATCTAAATTGTGATTTTAGGGTTCCGTATCCGTCGTACGGGAACCTATTACTAAGCCTACACCGTCTGTCTGTCTGTTTGTCAGTCTGTCCAAGGGCTGTATCCCTTGAACCGTAGTAGGTAGCCCGTTGAAATTTTCACTGAATACCTATGTGTTATTATGCCCGTAAT
The DNA here is from genome assembly GCA_946902875.1 of Nematopogon swammerdamellus. Lineage (NCBI taxonomy): Eukaryota > Metazoa > Arthropoda > Insecta > Lepidoptera > Adelidae > Nematopogon > Nematopogon swammerdamellus. The sequence goes on along the minus strand of OX336338.1, from coordinate 1,158,521 downwards.
AACAAAAAATAATAAAAATAAGAAAAAGTAAGAAATTCACGGGGGTCTCCATATAAGAAACTAAAAAGTGTACGCGTGCCATCTACCGAAAAGAGTATGAAACATTTTAACTAATCATGAATTTTAACTAATATGAAGCATTTCATAAAACACGCCATAGATGGCGTGAGTGGCGCTGACCATGAAATGGCGATACGGAACCCTCGGTGCGCGAGTTCGACTCGCACTTGGCTGTTTTTTTTTCGCAAGATAATGAATGATAAATTTGTGTTCACAGCCCAGTGCATCGCGCCTCTCGGCGTCGGGACCGGTCTGATCTTGGATAACGACATAACGGCCAGCTCGTCCTTCGACGACGGTAACGTGGGCCCGCAAAATGGACGGTAAGTGATTCATTTTATTCACTACCACGAGCTTCTCAGTCGTGTCCGCGGCGGGACGACATTTTCATAAACTCACTAAAATCGTTTGCCATTGATCCGAGGAACTATAAATGGTTCCATTTTAAGGCCGTATTAAATTTTTCATCTCACAATGCAAACATTGAAGCAGTATTTTTTTCATTTTATTTCTATTACTAACGCCCGGTTTCACCACCTTCGTTTAAAATTTGACTGCCAGTTAGCTCTGTCAAATGTATGAGAAGTATCACTATATCCGACAAATAATCGTTGGTAACTACAGTTGTAAAACAGCAGTTGTTATCGGATAATTATCCAAAGTAGCCGCCACGTTTAGGCAGCGGTTGACAACCGGTTGTTTATCAGACTTAATGCCAAAAGGGCGTAACATTTTTAACATTTTCTGAGCCGAAATTGTTTGGATTTACGGTCTGATAAATAGAAATAAGTAATTTACACTAAATACCTACTCCTGCATGGTGTAAAAATTACAATTGATCAAAATAAGTAAATAATTTTGCAATGTCATTCCATAGGTAAAATTAAATAATTTAACACGTATATTTTAACGTATACCTATGCAACTATTTGTAATGAATGCAACATTTATTCATTATTATGTACATGGTAAACGTTTTAGCGGCTATTTTGGATAATTATCCGAGAACAACAGCCACCAAAAATAAATAAAAGTAATCGCACAGGACATAAAAGGGGTTCACTAAAATATAATTACACGTTTTTATCCGTAGCCAGCCGTCGTTTTTGGTTGTCAACGATAATTCGCGAAAAATGCCGTTGTTATCGGCCCGCCTGTAATGATAACAACCGCCTTCTCACATCTATAAACTTTGAAATGAAAATAAATTCGGTCTCGTACTGACTGTAGGCGAGTTTTGTTGACGGTACGTTTTGCCGTCCTGATAGAGTGGCCGTATATAAAAATATCTTTCACGTGTTCAGGTGTAATATAGACAGAGGTGCCAGAAAACGTCCGAAACCCTATCTGAATTGACTGAGTAGTTCTCGAGTTATAAGCGAACATAGGAAATCGACACGTCGTCGTTACAAAATTTTGCGATTTTTATTTAGGATTTTATTATCCTAAGTATTATAGTGGAAAATCTGTAGCGATGTAACAAATTCAATCTTATGTTCGCTTATTAATCAAGAACTGCTTAACCAAATCACACTGTATGTATAGGACATGTGGCACAACGTAGCCGCGGGAAAAGCTACTGTGATACCTATGCTATGTTACGGGGAAAATATTAAACTTTTACGTACAAAAATTGTTTACGTATGGCAATATTTTGTGTACATTTTCCTGCACCGTTTGAGTTGACGCGGTAAAGCCTACAATAGTGACAGGTTCAAACGCAGCGTTCGCGCGATGAGTGAAGTTTTGAAAGTGTTTCCGTGTTCGCGGCGGCGGCGTCGTCGGATGCTGCACTAAGCGTTTTAAATTATTTACTCGGAGGTACTGTACTCGGATGCTCCCTGACTCGGGCATGAAACCCGCTGAATTTTATTTATTATTCAGGAGCACGTACGCTGAATAAAAATAACTCTTGAACGGCGACACAATAAATTCCATTACACTTTTATGAGATCCGATCGATGTTTGCACGGGGCTGCTCTTGCCGGCTGCGAGGGGGCGAAGGGGGGGGGGGGGGGCTAGGGCGGGGAGAGAGTTAGCAGCGGGAGGGAGGTAAATAAATCCGGGAGGTTTTTTTTCGACTACCCCCCCCCCCCCCCCTCGCCTTTAGACGCGCTGTCTTCCAGAAGCATTCTGGAAAGCAAAGGGAGAGGGGGGGGGGGGGGGGGGGGGCGCCGGAACGGCACGTCATCGCGTCGCCGAGACGTAGGCTTATCGAGACGAGACCGCACCTGAATCCAAGGAGCAAAGAACTCGAGCGGATAATTTAATTAGTCAATATTGTTATGAGATACCTAACAGCACGTGCATTGAAGCTTAAAAGTGCGTTTCCCGAATTCTTGGGCATATTCACAACGTCGTAATAGGGTGCGGTGCGTGAACATCCTTATTTTAAATTTCATAAAACAAAAACAAAAAATCATAAAACAAAAAGTATTAGCGATATCAAATTTAATTATTTTTTCTTTACATTGAGGCGCATTTCTTAAAGTTTTATTTAATTAGTTTGATTTAACATGATATCTTGAAGGTGACCTCAGTTCTGATCAATACATTTGGAGAGTCGAAATCAGAAGTTTCGGTCCACTTTGTCCATCATGCCTGTGTCTATGTTGGCAATAGCAGCACCAATATGGTTATTCGTGCTGCATTATTTATTTTAAAAATTTTGTATGTAAATATTTTTTTTAAATTTCAAATGGTAAAAATATAATATTAATCACCTCCATTGTATTTACATTTATCTAAATTGTATCTAAATTACCTAATGCTCAACAAACAATTAGAGCACAATACATGATAAAAAAAAGCTAATAGAAGAACAAAAAACTAACAACTAAATAACTAGCTTTCCTGTTATTAAAAACTAACAACATAATGTCAATCCCATCTTAGGCCCACTTGCACCAACACGAATTTAACGATATAAACCAGTTTAACTCGTTAAGCTAGTACCCGTTGACTGTGGGAACCGCGTTTAAATCCATAACTCGCTACTTAACTCTAAATTCGTGTTGGCGCAATTGGGCCTTAGTCTTAATTATATGAAACTTATTAAACTCAATAAGAGCGCCATGATGTAATTAATAAATTATCTATGCACGTTTTATTCAATAAATCAAGTCTTCCTGCAAGACAAGAGTTTCTCTAGAGCAGGAGACATGATTACATGTAAATAGGCTTAGAATTTTTTTTAAATAAATAATTTGTCATTCATTTTCATTTTCATTTCACATACTTTATTAAATTGACAATGTTTCAAATGTATGTAACATTATGCAGCTCGTTTATCTAAAGTTATCCGAAAGTAATAGATGAGACACTATACCTACAGACGAAGTCTCGAGCGCGCTGTAAATATCGGCGGTATTATCCTGAGTGGTCATTATGCGTCTAAACCTTATCCTGCATTAGCCCGATCAGAACCCAGGTGCCTTTCGTCCAGTCACCCTTACCGTTGCATAGGTATTAAAACATAAACATTTCTCTGTAGGTATTCATTATCGTTTTATTAGAGTTTCTTATACGTACGGGACCCTATTATTAAGCCTACGCCTTCTGTCCGTCCGTCCGTTCTACCTTTTAAGGGCTGTATTTTTTTAACTGTAATAAGCAAATTAAATTTTCACAGAATGTGTGTTATTTATTATGGCGGATACACTAACAAAAAAAAAATTTAAGGGGGGGTTAGATTATCAAGAGGAAATCAAGAGGGGCGTGAATAGGCACCTGTCAGGCCGGCATGGCATTCGCTACCCCCGCATACGAGGGAACGTTCATGGGCGTCGTTAGACACCTTATGGGTGGCTCGGCGCCACATGTCGGGCTTTCAATAAAAAATAAATAAATAATAAACAGTGGTTCCGTACCGCTGAAAGCCTGGGGTGGACTGGAAGAAATTGTATAAAACATATAGAAGACTCTATGAACGATTCATGGCTCCAGGACTGAAGACAGACTTCGCCGTCTCAATTAGCCGCTCGCTCCGTTAACAAAAATATGGTATTGAATCAGTGCAGTATTGAAATAAGGTTTATTTGTTCCTCAGCTCGGGTGCGGGGGGTTTTAGGTGGCATTGTTGGGCACCCTGTAGCAGCTTAGACTATTCATCTGTGTTCCCGTTTATTTGTTGAAATAATTTTACATATTATGCACTATATAAAATATGTTTTTTTAGGGTTCCGTATCCGGTACGAGAACCTATTACTAAGCCTACGCCGTCTGTCTGTATGTCTGTCTGTCCGAGCGCTGTATCTCTTGAACCGTAATAGGTAGCCCCTTGAAATGTTCACTGAATATGTGTTATTATGGCGGATATTACAACAAATAATAAAAAATTTAAAAAACTAAGTGGGTTCCCATACATGAAACGTGTTTTTTTTCAATTTTTTTTTTGTGCTGCGGAAACCTCGTTGCGCGAGTCCGACTCGCACTTGGCCGGTTTTTTTATATTATTCACTATCTACATAGTAAATGGTCTTCGCCTAAAAATAATAGCCCCACTTCATCTCTCCACGTGCATGGCGTAAAATGCGACTATGGGATAAGTACAAGAAGCCGTGCTAAAGGGCGTACCTTGCTAGACGTGGTGGTCGGTGTTGTGCTGTAATCTACCAGAGTCTCTGCAGAACAACACAGATTACTCGCGCTAAAGGACGTACCTTGCTAAACGTGGTGGTCGGTATTGTGCTGTAATCTACCAGAGTCTTTGCAGCACAACACAGATTACTCGCTACAGCAGTAGGACAGACAGACAGACGGTGTAGGCTTAGTAATAGGCTTCCGTACGGGATACGGAAACCTAAAAAGTATTTTAAAGCCTAACAGTCTTGTCAAAAGATGCAGTGCATTTCTCCTAAGGCTGTATCAAGCCGCGTAATTTCCAAACTGAATTCCCGGTCGCCCGCCTCTACATCCTAATCAATAATAAATAGGGTAGCCGTTTACATTAAAATATCTCTCTCGATAGTTGAAGATGAAACGGCGACGCACAAAAATCTAACGTAAACATATGCATGAGAGAGCAAGAAAAGACGAATCCATCTTATTTTCCACAGACGAGGGTTTGCTGGTACATTTACATCCAAAATCTGAATGAAATGCGTCCGGCTCAAAGGGAGGGCACAGATGATAAACTAGGGTACTGCCGAGGCCCTCTGTGGAGAGAGAGGGTGATTTATTTATTGGCGTGCCGGATCGCGGTTCGCAGCGAGACAATAAATACTAGACGCACTTATAAATATTCGTTCTCCTCCGTCCAGGTTAGGGGCTACCTACCTGCCCCCTCCATTGCCCTCCGCTTAACACTGGAACGCAGTCAGCGGCGCTGCTACCACTGAAAATAAAACAGGAGTAGAGTGGAAGTAGCGCGATGACTGGTGCGTAGCACAAGTAAGCGCATCTCCGCTCACTTGGTCTCATCTCATTTCTGTCGCCTATTATTACTGTCACGGAACAAATAAGCTACAAAATGCATAAATGTCTTAGATAAATGGCTTACAGTACAAAAAAGGTTCGTCTGTCCGTCTGTCTGTCTGTCCGAGGGCTGCATATCTTGAACTGTAATAGGTAGGCCTTTGAAATTTTCACAGAATGATGTGTTATTATGGCCGATATAACAACAAATAATAAAAATAAGAAAAAGTAAAAAATTCACTGGGGTCACCATACAAGAAACTAAAAAGTTTATGCGCGCCATCTACCCAAAAACAGTCTGAAGCAGCGCTGAACATGACATGGCCATAAGGAACCCCCGGTGCGCGAGTTCGACTCGCACTTGCCCGGTATTTTTTTTTCAACCGTTCTTCATTCACTGCAATGCAATCCGGACCTGCTCTTTTTACGTTGAATTCGAACCACGGTCAGCCTCAGCTGTAGCACCACCAAGCTAACGAGGTCGACAGCAATAAATGTTCGGGTTATTATTAGACGATCAACTAAAAAAACCGGCCAAGTGCGAGTCGTACTCGCGCACCGAGGGTTCCGTATCGCCATGTCATGGTCAGCATCACTCACGCCATCTATGGCGTGTTCATGAAATGCTTCATATTAGTTAAAATTCATGATTAGTTAAAATGCTTCATAGTCTTTTCGGTAGATGGCGGGCATACACTTTTTAGTTTCTTCTATGGGAAACCCCGTGATTTTTTAACTTTTTCTTATTTTTATTATTTGTTGTTATATCGGCAATATTAACACATATTCTGTGAAAATTTCAACAGGCTACCTATTACGGTTCAAGAGATACAGCCTTCGGACAGACAGAGAGACAGACGGCGTAGGCTTAGTAATAGGGTCCCGTACCGGATACGGAACCCTAAAAACAGTAACTACTAAACAACTTACGACTGTTTTATTCATGTCATTCATCACCGAGCTGTACCGAACGAAGCAACGTTCTCACGCGGATGGGTGCAATTTTGCAAACAGCTAGAAACCGAGCCTCGACGGCCGCCGATCGCTGCTCTGTCCTTAGTCCAGTTACTATCAGTGACTCCAGGAGGTGAATTTTCAAAATGGTTCATTAAGTACTTTCAAAGTTTATATTGAAGCCAATTTTATACCGCGTGGGGCCGGTGCGGTACTTAAAACGAATAGCCACACGGGGGCTATGGACAAGATGCCGTGCTAAAGAGCGACAGGTTAGCCACCTCTCACCTGGCACGGTCCTTGCACCGATTCATGCAGCAGGTGAGTCTTCGTTCCTTGCTTGCTGCTTAACACCTATCTTGTCCTATACTTTGCTAAACATGGTGGTTCGTCTTGCAGCACAACACCGATTACTCTACTTACTCCAGCTGTCGGTATACAGCGTGTGGTATGTATGGAAATTTATACCTATGTAGAAATATTGCAGTACATACCATTGTTATATAATGTATAGCTAATGACCCCGTAGTACGCCGGGTCAATGTGAGTCAAGGTAGTGAATGCTTCTCCCCCCCACTACTCGCCGAACCCTTCGCTGGTATTCATAGAAATGGATATTTACAATTCCGAAAGGAATCGCTGTAAACTTGTCTAGGTATACATTTGTATGCAGTGTGAGTATTTTATTATCTTCGGAAAAAGAATAAATTGGTTTCCAAAGTTGGGGACTTTTTTAGGGTTCTGCAGAGCTTTCCTCTACAGAACCGGTAAAATCTGGAATGCTCTTCCTGCCCATGTATTTCCCCCCCCCCCCCCCCCCCCCCAAGCCCTTCAAGAGGGGCATGAATGGGCACCTGTCAGGCCGGCATGGCATTCGCACCCCGCGCATACGACTGAATGTCCATTGACTTCGTTTTGTCGGATTCCATCAAGAAAATTCGCGTTTCTCATCTTCTCAGAGTCAGTCGCGCTTTCAATAAATATTAAAAAGTATGTTCTAATGCTCTTTAAGATCAACTTTCCGTCTGATTTTTTATCATTTTTATTTTTATTTATTTTTTATTTATTTCATTGACAATTCGCTTAATTAGGTAAGTGTGTATGTTATTGTTTAGGCTAGAATTATTAGTCCTTTGCCAGGGTTGACCCAGAAAGTTACAATTGTTAAAATTTTTGAATAAAATGTGACGAACTAATGTGTACCGATGGTACCTATGACCACAGCATATATTTGTATATGCTGTGCTATGACTGAAATGAATAAATCAAATTTCCTTAGTTTTTAGGTTTCCGTATCCCGTACGGAAGCCTATTACTAAGCCTACGCCGCCGTCTGTCTGTCTGTCTGTCCTTCCGTCCGTCTGTCTCTCCGTCCGTCCGTCCGTCTGTCTGTCTGAGGGCTGTATCTCTTGAACCGTAATAGGTAGCCCGTTGAAATTTTCACAGAATATTTGTTATTATGGCCGATATAACAACAAATAATTTCGTAGTATTTTTTCGCAAATCGCCCAGTATAGGCACAGCATATATATGGCTAAAGCAGTATGGAAACTACGTACAAAACGATCGAAACGACGCACTCACACACACGCACGCCTCAACAAGGTCCCGAAGCGAATGTCGCAAACAATCAGTCGCGGGTGCCGCGTCCGAGTGGTCGAGTTTGTTTTTGTAGCATGACAGTCCGCGATCTTTTAGAATGCAAAAAAATGTTTACAAACGTTTGTCGACTGTTGTCACTTTATATTAACTTTTGACAAATGTTGACAACTTTTGTCAACTTTTCTCATCTTTTGCCTACTTCTGTCACATTTTGTCAACTTTTATCGACTGTTGTCAACTCTTGTCAACTTTTCTTATCTTTTGCCAACTTCTGTCACCTTTTGTCAACTTTTATCGACTGTTGTCAACTCTTGTCATCTTTTGTAAACTTTTGAGAACTTTTGTCAACTGTCGGTAACTTATGTCAACTCTTGTCAACTTTTCTCATCTTTTGCCAACTTCTGTCACCTTTTGTCAACTTTTATCGACTGTTGTCAAGTTTTGTAAACTTTTGAGAACTTTTGCCAACTCTCGGTAACTTATGTCAACTCTTGTCAACTTTTGTCAACTTTTCTTATATTTTGACAACTTCTGTCACCTTTTGTCAACTTTTATCGACTGTTGTCAACTCTTGTCAATGTTTGTCAACCTTGGTCAACTTTTGTCAACTTTCGTCAATATTTGTCAACTTTTGTCAACTTTTATCGACTGTTGTCAACTTTTATCGAGTGTTGTCAATGTTTATCAACCTTGGTCAACTTTGTCAACTTTCGTCAACATTTGTCAACTTTTGTCATCTTTTGTCAACTTTTATCGACTGTTGTCAACTCTTGTCAATGTTTGTCAACCTTGGTCAACTTTTGTCAACTTTCGTCAATATTTGTCAACTTTTGTCATCTTTTGTCAACTTTTATCGACTGTTGACAACTCTTGTCAAGTTTGTGAACTTTTGACAACTTTTGTCAAAAGTTGTCAAATGTTTACAAACGTTTGTCGACTGTTGTCACTTTATATTAACTTTTGACAAATGTTGACAACTTTTGTCAACTTTTCTCATCTTTTGCCTACTTCTGTCACATTTTGTCAACTTTTATCGACTGTTGTCAACTCTTGTCAACTTTTCTTATCTTTTGCCAACTTCTGTCACCTTTTGTCAACTTTTATCGACTGTTGTCAACTCTTGTCATCTTTTGTAAACTTTTGAGAACTTTTGTCAACTCTCGGTAACTTATGTCAACTCTTGTCAACTTTTGTCAACTTTTCTAATCTTTTGCCAACTTCTGTCACCTTTTCTCAACTTTTATCGACTGTTGTCAACTCTTGTCAAGTTTTGTAAACTTTTGCCAACTCTCGGTAACTTATGTCAACTCTTGTCAACTTTTCTCATCTTTTGCCAACTTCTGTCACCTTTTGTCAACTTTTATCGACTGTTGTCAAGTTTTGTAAACTTTTGAGAACTTTTGCCAACTCTCGGTAACTTATGTCAACTCTTGTCAACTTTTGTCAACTTTTCTTATATTTTGACAACTTCTGTCACCTTTTGTCAACTTTTATCGACTGTTGTCAACTCTTGTCAATGTTTGTCAATCTTGGTCAACTTTTGTCAACTTTTGTCATCTTTTGTCAACTTTTATCGACTGTTGTCAACTCTTGTCAATGTTTGTTAACCTTTGTCGGCTTTTGTCTACTTTTGTCATCTTTTGTCAACTTTTATCGACCTGTGTCAACTTTTATCGACTGTTGTCAACTCGTGTCAATGTCAACCTAACCTTGGTCAATTTTTGTCAACTTTCGTTTACATTTGTCATCTTTGTCAACTTTTATCGACTGTTGTCAACTCTTGTGGTTGTTTGTCAACCTTAGTCAACTTTCGCCAACATTTTGTCATCTTTTGTCAACGTTTGTCAACTTTTGTATACTTTTCTCGACTTTTGTGAACTTATAGCCACTTTCGTAATCTTTTGTTAACTTTTGCCAACTTCTCTCAGCTTTTGTCAGCTTTTATCATATTTTAACCACTGTTGTCAACTTTTGTCACTTTTATGAACTTTTGTCAGCTTTCATTAACAAGGAGTTGAGAAAAGTTGACAAGAGTTTACATAAGTTGACTAAAGTTGACAAGAGTTAACGAAAGTTGACAAACTGGACAAAAGATGGGAAAAGTTGACGAAAGTTGACAAACAGCCGACATAAGTTGACAAACGTTGACAAAATATGAAAAAAGTTGACATTAATTAACAATAGTTGACGAAAGTTGACAAACGTTGACAAGAGTTGACAAAAGTTCACGAAAGCTGACAAAAGTTCATAAAAGTGACAGAACTCGGCAAAAGTTGACAATAGTGGTTAAAAGTTGACAGAAGTTAGTAAAAGTTGACAAAAGATGACGAAAGTTGACAAAAGTTGAAGGAAGTTGGCCTAAGTTCATAAAAGTGACAGAAGTTGGCAAAAGTTGACAAAAATTTCCGAAAGTTGACAACAGTCGTTAAAATTTTACAAAAGCTGATAGAAGTTGGCAAAAATTGACAAAAGATGACGAAAGTGGCTATAAGTTAACAAAAGTCGACAAAAGCCATAAAAGTAGACAAACGTTGACGAAAGTTGAAAAAAGTTGACAAAAGTTGACGAAAGTTGACAAAAGTTGACAAATGTTGACAATTGACATAAGTTACCGAGAGTTGATAAAAGTTCTCAAAAGTTTACAAAACTTGACAAGAGTTGACAACAGTCGATAAAAGTTGACAAAAGGTGACAGAAGTTGGCAAAAGATGAGAAAAGTTGATAAAAGATGACGAAAGTGGCTATAATTTCACAAAAATCGAGAAAAATAGACAAAAGTTGACAAACGTTGACAAAAGATGACAAAAGTAGACAAATGATGACGAAAGTTGACAAAAGTTGACCAAGGTTGACAAAGAGGGGCGGAGGGAGGGGAGACCGACCCTCCGTACACGCCCTCTTTAGACAAGAGTTGACAACAGTCTATAAAAGTTGACAAAAGATGACAAATGTTGACGAAAGTTGACAAAAGTTGACCAAGGTTGACAAACATTGACAAGAGTTGACAACAGTCGATGAAAGTTGACAAAAGATGACAAAAGTTGACAAATGTTGACGAAAGCTCACAAAAGTTTACCAAGGTTGACACACATTGACAAGACTTGACAACAGTCGATAAAAGTTGACAAAAGATGACTGAAATTGGCAAAAGATGAGAAAAGTTGACAAACATTTACAATGGTTGACAAGAGCTGACAAAAGTTGTAAACAATTTACAAAAGTTAATAAAAGTTGACAAAAGTCGAGAAAAGTTATATCAATTCATATTTATAGCAACCACGTTTTGAACTTATTATTGATGATTGATTATATTGATTATTTGATCATTACATTACAGAACCTAAATAAATGTTTTAATAAATAATAATTTTACAATTTTACAAAAAAAATTATTGACATCCCTAACGCTCCAATGGAGCGTAGGTACTTATTTTAACAAATAGGCCTAGTTTCCATACTGCTTTAGCCATATATATGCTGTGGTATAGGCTCTGCAACTTTTCTCCCGACACCCATACAATCGCTTTCGTTCAGGCAAAACATCAGTCGATTCCACTTTAGAGAAGAAAAAAAACTCCTATTTGATGCTTATGGGCAAACATGACGGATGTTTTAACGCCCGATGTGAATTTTATTCGTTATTGCGATAAAAATTGTTTGAATCCCAAAATTTAAAACGATGACAAGCATTAACTGTCGAACATAGTCCTAACGCCAACACGAGATCGACAATAAGAAGAGAGCACCAGTATCACAAAGAACCGCATTCCGCGCGTTCAACGAGTGTGCTTTTTCGTTTCTTTGTTTTTTTGTTACACGCGTTGATGTTTCTAATTCTTTTCTTTTTCGAGCGTATCGCGTGTCGGCTAATTTTAAATTTCGAACACTGTATAAAACAAGTGGAGAAGACTATCGTTGGATTCTGATACCTTCTATCGAAATTAGTTTATGTATTGAGAAACAGAAGTAGGTACCGTGTGAGGCCGGTACTTAAAAACCGGCCAAGTGCGAGTCGAACTCGCGCACCGAGGTTGCCATGTCATGGTCAGCGCCACTCACGGCATATATGCTTCATACTCTTTTCCGTAGATGGCGCGCATATACTTTTTAGTTTCTTCTGTGATTTTTTTTTTAGTTTTTAGGGTTCCGTACCTCAAAGGAGGAAAAAACGGAACCCTTATAGGATCACTTTGTTGTCCGTCTGTCTGTCAAGACCTTTTTTCTCAGGAACGGGTAGAGGTATCACGTTGAAATTAATATCAAATACTAAGGTCTACGTTTACTCGGAGGTGTAAAAAATTTAAGCTTCTAGGTCAACGTAATCACTAGATACGCCCATTTAAGTCACATATTTTGCTACCGGCAAATCAATTCAAAACCTATAGAGTACTTCCCGTTAATCTAGAATCATGAAATTTAGTAAGAAGCAAGGTCTCATAGCACAAGTAAAGGAAAAAATCCGAAAATTGAAAATTTATAGTTATGTGACATTAAAAATTTTTTTTGTTTGTTTTGTATGTCAAGGTCCCTTTTTCTCAGGAACGGATCAAGATAACAAATTGAAATTAATACGAAATACTAAGATCTACGATATCTATTATAAGGTGTAGAATATTAAAGCTTCTAAATCAACGCAATCAAAAGATACGGCCATCTATGTCAGATTTCATACTCGCAGACTCACTCAAATCAAATCAAAACCTATAGGGTATTTCCCGTCAACCTAGAATCATGAACTTTGGTAAGAAGCAAGGTCTCATAGCACAAGTAATGGGAAAAATCCTAAAATTTTAAACTTGTAGTTATATGACAATAAAAAAATTATGTTTGTTTTGTAAGTCAACCCCCTTTTTCTCAGGAAGGGGTCAAGATATCAAATTGAAATTAATATGAAATACTAAGGTCTACGATGTCTTTAAGGTGTAGAAAATGCAAGCTTTTGAATCAACGCAATCAAAAGATACGGCCATCTATGTCAGATTTCATACTCGCAAACTCACTCCAATCAAATCAAAACCTATAGGGTATTTCCCGTCAACCTAGAATCATAAAATTTGGTAAGAAGCAAGGTCTCATAGCGCAAGTAAAGGAAAAAAAATTTAAACTTGTAGTTATATGAGATTTAAAAAAATTTGCTTGTTTTGTGTGTTAAGACCCTTTTTCTCAGTAACGAGTCAAGATATCAAATTGAAATTAATATGAAATACTAACGTCTGCGATCCCTTAGAGTTATAGAAAATGAAAACTTCTAAATCCATATAATCAAAAGAAACGGCTATTTATGGCAAATTTTAATACTTGCAAACTCACTCAGATGAAATCAAAACCTATAGGGTACTTACCGTTGACCTAGAGTAAGGAAATTTGGCAAGAAGCAAGGTCTCTCATCACAAGTAAAGAACAAATCCGAAAATTGTAGATATGTCGTTATGTCATATAAGAAATATATTTTTGTATATTTCAACTTCACGAATGCCCCACAGTCAAACCATTGCTGTAGTGTTTATTTAGGCGGTTCGTGATTTTCCAAAACCATTGTTTTTGTACATACTTAACTGTATCAAATATATTGAGTGATGCTGATGATACGGAACCCTCGGTGCGCGAGTCCAACTCGCACTTGCCGACTTTTTCTTTTTTTTTATAATTTTGTTGTTATATCGGCCATAATAAGACATATTCTGTGAAAATTTCAACGATCTACCTATTACGGTTCAAGACATACAGCCCTCGGACAGACAGACGGCGTAGGCTTAGTAATAGGGTCCCGTACGACGGATACGGAAAAAGGAATAACCCCACTGCATCTCTCCCCGTGCATGTCGACTAAAGGCGACTAAGTGATAAGGACAAGATGCCGTGCTAAAGGTCGACAGGTTAGCCACCTCTCACCTTGGCATTGTCCTTCCACCGAGTCATGCATGTCTTAGTGCCTTACTTGCTGTTAGATAGTTATCTTGTTCTATCCTAATACTTTGTTAAACGCGGTGGTCGGTGTGTGTAATTTACAAGAGTGCAGCACAACACCGATTACTCTGCTTGTACCGACTGTCGGGATACAGCGTGTGGTATGTATTTACCGAATGTCCATGAGTGTCGTTAGACTCCTTATATGTGTCTAAGTGCTACATGACGCTCTTTCTATAAAAAGAAAAAAATATTATGTAAATAAATAAATGAAGTGATTAAAATTTAAATAAACGTATGCCTACATAACTAGCTGTACCAAAAACTTATTATACGAGATACGAAATGTAGGTGTGGCTTGCGGCTTGCCTACAGATGTGTTTATTCATCAATCAACGCGTAGCCACGGTCCAGCGCACGCGTTCATCTAACTCGTGATTCAACTTTCCAAATAACACAAGTCGCTCTTATAAATAAAACCGGCAAAGTGCGAGTCGAACTCGCGCACCGACGTTTCCGTATCGCCATGTCATGGTAAGCGCCACTCACGCCATCTATGGCGTGTTTTACGAAATGCTTCAAATTAGTTAAAATTCGTGATTCGTTAAAATGCTTCATACGGTTTTAGGTAGATGGCGCGCATACACTTTTCGGTTTCTTTGTACAGTAAACGGTACAGCTATGGGGCCTCGATCTGGCATACATGATCACTGTACTCGCAAGAGTGCAGGTGTAGACGTCTGGATTTTGTAACCGCAAGGTTGGTATCTCTGGACGTCTATAAACCAAACGTAAATCAATAACAATGATAGTAAAGAAGTTTTCGGTTTCTTGTATGAGGACCCCCGTGATTTTTTTTACGTTTTCTTATTTTTTTATTTGTTGTTATATCGGTCATAATAGCACATGCATACTTATTCTGTGAAAATTTCAATGGGCTACCTATTACGGTTCAAGAGATACAGCCCTCGGACAGACAAGCGGACAGACAGACAGACAGACTGACAGACGTCGTAGGCTTAGTAATAGGGTTCCGTACGACGGATACGGAACCCTAAAAAGCAGTTCCTGTGGTTATACCTAGTCCTACACTTAACGATTCTTAGATGTATCATTCATCTTTTTGCTTATTTCCTCTATATCATCATCATCATCATCATCATCATCATCAGCCTGTATCGGTCCACTGCTGGACATAGGCCTCTCCTCTATATATTTTGTTATTTTTGTTACTCTCGGTAGATACATGTTGATTGATAACTATTTCATAATTCTATTCTAAATCCTTCA
This sequence comes from Nematopogon swammerdamellus, assembly GCA_946902875.1. Lineage (NCBI taxonomy): Eukaryota > Metazoa > Arthropoda > Insecta > Lepidoptera > Adelidae > Nematopogon > Nematopogon swammerdamellus. The sequence goes on along the minus strand of OX336338.1, from coordinate 1,143,293 downwards.
GCCTTTTCGTTAGTTATGGAGGAACATGCATACAGAAATTATTTCTAAAAATAGATAATTCAGTTTTATTATCATAGGTACATAAAGTCTACAAACACAGTATCTCATAAAACAAAGTAACTTACTCCACGACCAATGACCATCCCTACCAGATTTATTATTAGTATTGATTATTACATGTAGAGTATATCTGAATCCACATACATAGTGAAACATATTACCCTCCTTTGCGTTCGCAGTCGGGTAACAATGCATAGATTATAATATAAAGGCAGTTTTACACTGAGTGTTGACTCGGTTCTGCTATCGTGTAAATTATTTTCAAGTCAGTTCAGTGCTGACGTAAATAGAGCGTGTTTCTATTTTCGATGTCACCATGCTCCCAAACTCTGCATCCTCCCCGAGCCAGTGGCCGACACTGACTGACCTCGTGTCAGTCGCTGACGCTTCTGATTTACGGAACGTGTAATACACCCAAGGAAACACTTCTTGGTAAACATAGTTGTAGACTCTTGGAAAGAACTACCGCAACGCAATAACTTGACTGAAACCTATTTTCTTTGTTTTGTATTTTATTATCTTTTGTAATGGGTATATTTTGACTTAATATTTTTAATTTTTTGCTTAGATATAGTATGTTATATTATTTTAACATAATGAAAACTTAGTTAAAGTTATATTTAAAAAAATATCTGTAAGGTTTCTTAACTGGTTCACATTCCTTCCTTATTAATTGCACTGCTGAACGGGCCATGACAAAAAAAAATTAATGAAATATTGTTATTGTTGTGTGTTCTTTATGGCGAAATAAATATCTGAATCTGAATCTGCAGGAGGACACTGGCGCTAAAAGTGTAAATGGATTTAAAAACCAGTTAGATAAATACCTATAAGAAAAAAAAAACAAAGGAATAAATTGCTACAAAAATTTTCATTACAATATTAACAAGGGATATGACTCCCTTCTTATATAACTACCGCACTGAATGAAAGGCCGGTCGAAACGGCTATGTAAATAGTTTGTGTTTTCCGTCCAGTTCAGTGTAGCCGGCACGAGCGAAGGGAAGCACTGAAATGGCACCAAGTTCAGCCGGCGTTATGGGCTGACATCACGGATGTTGTAGGTGATGGAGCCAACCGTGTCAGTTTCCATAAAAAAAAGTGCACTCCGGAGAAAAATAAGTGAAATGCACGCATCAGCTTCAAGCTGTAAATAATAATTAATAAAATTATAATATAAAGCACAACTAAGTAATTGACTAAAAGTAAATGCAAAAACGTAGCGTGGGACGCCCCCCGGCTAGGTGGACAGATGACCTAAAAAAGGTAGCCGGGAGTGGATGGATGAGAAGAGCGGAAGACCGCGTGTGGTGGCGTGCCTTGGGAGAGGCCTATATCCAGCAGTGGACTGATACAGGCTGATGATGATGATGATGATGATGAAATGCAAAAAGTGTCAGTTCTCGGCGTCAGCAGTGACGTCAGTGACATACTCAATGTAAACCTGCCTTAAAAAGCCGCTAGCCGTGCGCCTGTCTGTTAGCTTAAAACTCGATAACCACTGAATCGATTTCCCTTCGATATTCGTTTTTTATAGCTCGGTTCCACCCATCTAAATCCAATTCGTTTTTGATTTCGACGTCAAACTGCGGACCGACACGAACCTATACCTGTGCGTGTAACATACTGGAAATATGCCGTAACCATTGCCGTAACAATCTAGCGACTATTGTAAACTGCTTTTGTAAACTTACTTTTAGGCATCTCACTCGTTATATTTTCATCTATAAAAATACTTAGGGACCAATTGAAAAGTGCTTTCTTTTAAGTTGGTTAAAACCCGAAAAAAGAAGTAAACAAAGAAAGTTGCTGTAGTCGAGCTCCCGACTACTTTTTTAATTCCGCTTTTTGTCACTTTGTATTTATAAAGTTTATTTTTAAAGTTTTGTGCAATAAAGTAATTTATTTTCATTGCATTTAATTTCTTCACACCCGACTACAGCATTTCTACTGTTCCATAAGATAAACTTCCTTGTTTTCTTCGTTTTTCGTAGTCGGGATTTATAGATTTTATTTTATTTGTAGTATCTATTTAATTCCTTTTAATTTGAATATTTTGGCTCTTTTAACAAGGTTAGGCCACTCGAGCGGGTTTGGAGAAACAAAATTTTCAAAATTTTACAATACGGCGACCGCAATTTGGAATAGAAATCGGCCAAGTGCGAGTCGCACTCGCACACTGAGCGTTCCGTACCAACACGTAATTAGCCGGTTTAAATTATTTTTTGTTTTACTTTAGAGTGTGCACTATAATCACACCAAGTTTGACTGTTGAATGTATTACCATGTTTATGATAGAGCACACACAAAAAAAAAACCTTTAAAAAACACGTTTCTATTGCGGGGATGCCCCTTAATTTTTTACTTTTCTTTTTATTTTAATTTTTTAGTATATATATATTTTTTATGTGCCAAGGTGTGAGGTAGGTCGCCTGTCCCTCTTTAGCACAGCATCTTGTCAATATAGCAAGATCGGGAAGCGGTCCTCTATAGAAACATTTCAACATGTTCGCTTCGTACACACTCTTGGACCCCGCAATGATCATGTCGATCTAAATGTCACTTCAAATATTCTCAGGTCACATGAATTGAACTCTGAATATGGGAACGTCGTGGCTGCGGTCACTTTCGAATAGGTCACTTTCAAGTGGCGGTTTACCGAGTGGTTTGGGCATCGGCTTCTCTCGCGAGAGGTCCGAGGTTCGAATCCGGTCGGCGTGTACCCGTGAGTTTTTTCTGACGAAAAAAATTACGTGCATACCTACGCCTGCTGCTTCACCGTTTGGAACCGCTGTAAAACTGTATGTCCCTTCCCTTGCCCCTTACTAGGCGGTAGGCTCGAATTGTAGCCGACTGGGTTGGTACAAACGTACTGTATGATGGCCGCATAGCAGCCTCGGTTGTGTTCTTCTCTAGTCTAGTATAGCCAGCATCCAGGGAAGTCTCCGGTATGGCACCTACCTTCTCTTTGGTTTTGGTGGGTTGTTGGATTGTGCCTTACTTGCTGCTTGATGGTTATCTTGTCTAAATACTTTGCTAATGTCCCGTCTTGTAAACACTGCCCCCTAAACTAACAAAAACCTAATATGTACAGCTGCACTCACATAAAAGAAACATTTCCTTTAAAAAAACTCACATGATTTTTCACTCATAAAGATTCACCCTACGATCAAATTAAATTAAGGGAAGCGCTGACATGGCACCTAGTTCATCCGGTGTTATGGGCTGACATCACGGATGTTGTAGGTGCTGTAGCCAACCGTGTCAGTATCTTTAAAAAAAAATCTATGTAATATGTATGTAAAACAAAATACTGAAATTTTAATAAAGCTGTGCATTTTCCATTCAATATTTCTCAAAAAAAGTACCAATATGATTTTTTTTTTCATGTTCACACATTCGTATGTGACGAACGTTGGTTCATTTGAGAGGTACATAATATGTGTTACTGACATCCCCGTCGTGTAGGCGCCGCTGCGGGGGTGGTACCTAGCGGTCGGTCGCCCCAAATCTACTTGCGTATGGTAATTCGATGAAAGAGTTGTGGGCCTGACAGAGATCCGTCGCGATGATGTGAATATCAAGCAGACAATAATTTAGCAACACGCGCGCATTGGCTAATCAATAAGTCTTTCATCGCTCTAAATCCCATTACTTACGTAATACTTTAGATACACAACGAAAATGTATGCCATAAATTGTGTGTAAGAGAGAATATGTATGTAGATAATAAATTAAAATGTTTAATCTATACATATAATAAAATCGTAAAGGTAAGAAAGTCTGTACATTGAATGTATTCGGAAAAAAACTAACCAGGGTGGCTTAAAATGAGATACTGAACATATTAGAACAGTTTTTAAAATTTTTGTTTGTTTGTTTGTTTGTTTGTTTGTCTGTACGCGCATCACGCAAAAACCACTGAACGGAATTAGACGAAACTTTGTATAGTGGCAGTTTATATGCCGGGTTAACATAATACGTAAAAAAAATAACAAAAATAAAAAAAAAATTAACAATTATAAACATTATTGCGCGTTTAAAATCACGTAGTCCAAAGTACATAATTATATCTTGAGAACTGGCAGCAAATACAATTTGAATAAAATATTCTTTCGAAATTTAAAAACAAGTAGATACAACGAAAATGACAGTTCTTCTTTTTTATAACTTGAATACAATAGTCTATACATATCTATTCTTTCTATACATATAATAAAATCGTAAATGCAAAAATGTCTATTTGTACGCTCATCTCGCAAAAACCACTGAACGGAATTTGACGAAACTTTTTATAGTGACAGTGTATATCAAATCACGTAATCCAAAGTAAAGGTAAAAAACTATTTTAAATGTCATGTTGACAACGGAGAACTGTCATCCCGACGTGAGCTGGCCGGTGACAAATTGTTTGATAAATAAAAAAATATAATTGAAAGTCGAAGTTATGTCGCTGTCATCGGTGCAATAAAATTTATATATCTGTTGCCCGCGGCTTCGCTCGCGTGAAATTCGTATTTCAAAAAAAGAAAGTAAGTAACTAAAGGCGGGCCCGAAGGCGGATCTGCGCTCACGTAAACGATTTTCTTTCTCGATGAAAGTAACTAAGGGCGAGGCGGAAGGCGGAGCTGAGTTCAGAAAGAAGAAAACATTCTTGAAGAAAGTAAGTAACTAAGGGCGAGGCCGAAGGCCGAGCTCTGTTCTGGAAGACCATAAACCTTCTCGAAGAAAGTAAGTAACTATGGGCGAGGCCGCAGGCCGAGCTGCGTTCAGGAAGAAGCTAAACCATCTTGAAGAAAGTAAGTAACTAAGGCGAGGCCGAAGGCCGAGCTACGTTCGAATAATTGAAAAACCATCTCGAAGAAACAAGTAACTAGGGCGAAGCCGAGGGCCGAGCTGCGTCCAGCAAGAAGCTACGATCTTGAAGAAAGTAAGTAACTAAGGCGAGGCCGAAGGCCGAGCTACGTTCTGATAATTGAAAAACCATCTCGAAGAAAGCAAGTAACTAAGGGCGAGGCCGAAGGCCGAGCTGCGTTCAGGAAGAAGCTAAACGATCTTGAAGAAAGTAAGTTATTAAGGGCGAGGCCGAAGGCCTTGCTCTATTCGGGAAGACCATAAACCATCTCGAAGAAAGCAAGTAACTAAGGGCGAGGCCGTAGGCCGAGCTGCGTTCAGGAAGAAGGTAAACATTTTTGAAGAAAGTAAGTAACTAAGGCGAGGCCGAAGGCCGAGCTACGTTCTAACTAATGGTAATCCATCTCGAAGAAAGCAAGTAACTAAGGGCGAGGCCGAAGGCCGAGCTGCGTTCAGGAAGAAGCTAAACCATTTCGAATAAAGTTAATTAATATTAAGATTGAGTTAATTTAATTTAAATTTTATTATAAAGTCCACGCTTCTGACGGCAAATATCCTAGAACCTCGCGATTATTCCCGGCTGGATGGCAAGAGGCCCGATGCTATCACCTTAGTGCCATGGACTAAGGGTAGTTCTTGGATGTGGGACGCCACTTGTGTTCTCACATTGGCTTCAAGTCACGTTAGGACATCTTCAAGAGCAGCTGGCGCGGCCGAGGCTGGGGCGGAGAGCCTCAAACGCAACAAATATAGAAATATAATTCAAGATTTCGAATTTGTTGTGTTTGCGGTTGAAACCCTCGGTCCGAGGAGCAGTGAAGCCAAAAGAGGCTTGGGCCTCTGCTGGTTGACGCAACTGGTGTCCCGCCATCAAGAGCTTATGTACTGCATTCAAAGGGTAAGCCTTACCATCCAGCGGGGTAATGCCGTAAGTGCTCTAAGAACATTTGAAAATGCCCGTTTTGATAGTTATTTTAATGTTTGTTAGGTAGGTTTTAATTCTTTAGTTATTAATATTACTTTTTTATTTTTATGAAATAAATAGACTGAGTAAACGATATTATATTCTATCGAAGAAAGGAAGTCTTTAAGGGCGAGGCCAGAAGGCGGAAGAGGGTTTTTGGTTTACCTGAACGCAGGTCGGCCTTCGGCCTCGCACTTAGTTCCTTCCTTTCTTCCAGAAGATTTATCGTCTTCCTGAACGCAGCTCGGCCTGCGACCTCGCCCTTACTTACTTCCTTTATTTGAGAAAGGTTTATCGTTTACCTGAAAGCAGCTCGGCCTTCGGCCTCGCCCTTAGTTAGTTACTTTCTTTGAGAAGGTTTATCGATTACCTGAACGCAGCTCGGCCTTCGGCCTCGCCCTTAGTTAATTACATTCTTCTTTGGAATACGAATTTCACGCGAGCGAAGCCGCGGGCAACAGCTAGTTAACTCTAAATCTATCTCACGGTAGCTATTTTATCTTACATTTATATATATATATTCTTTTTATGGAAACTTAACACGGTTGGCTACATCACCTACAACATCTGTGATGTCAGCCCATATGTGATGTCACCGGGTGAACTACGTACGTGCCATGTTAGTGCTTGCATTGCATTGACATGCGGGCTCAGTGATATGGTTAAATTATTTTTAGACTTTATTTCTCATTTTCATAAAGCAATAAATTAATGTATCTTGTACTTAGATAATGTAATATTATAAATATCCTATGTATTTGATTTGATTTGATTTTATGTATTAGTATTTCATAGTAAATTAAAATATGTACATGAATATATACATTACAGTTTATATTAGACAAGCTGTGCCCGCGGCTCCGCCCGCTCTCATATTTCACTTCACTGCTAACCTCATGAGCTATTTAGCGTGATAGTAAGTAGCCTATAGTTGATGGAAAGAATCAAGCTATCCGTAGAATTTTGTTTTATTAAAATCGGTTCAGTGGTTCTCGAGTTATAAGCGGACAGACAGACACTCAGACAGAAAGCAGACGTTGGATTTTATTATAGGTAAGGATAAAACCTAAATATATACATGCATACCTTGTCCATTCAGGCCTAAAAGGAAACTTAAAAAAAACCAAAGAAATAAAACAAACACAATTTGTTTTGCTACAATATCTTACTACTACATTTATAATGTAATAAGGAAAGTTTTCCTAAAACAACCTGGTTCAACTTTTCCATTTTAGTGTTAGCGAAATGAAGGCTGCACTAAAAACGCTCAGCGCCTCCAAAGTAACTGGGCTGCTCGAAGATGGTCGGGGGTCGTAAGCGCCAATAAACAAGATAATAAATCAAACTGTCGATAGCAAGAGCTGCTTTCTTCTCCTCCAACGATCACCGTTCAAGTGGAAAACATTTTTAGGCCTACGAAAGGTAAGCTTAGTGGGTAGGTAGGTAGGAACTTGTTTTATTGCGGAAGCTTTACCAGTAGGGGTGCCTGTGCCGAGGAACCAAAGGTGTTCGACACAACCAATGTGTGAACCATGTGTGTAGTGTTAGATTTTATAATAAATTCTTCTAACATAAAACAATTAGATGATAATAATTTTAAACGACGGATTAAAATAATGTTAATTGAAAAGAGTTATTACACTATTAAGGATGCATTAACTAACCGTAATTTTATCTAAGAGTCTGACTACTGTTTTTCCCACTAACAACCTGCCATGTCAGTGCTTGCTTAATTTCATGTCGGCTACACTGAACTGAACGGAAAACACGAACTACTTATTTACATAACCGATATTTCGACCGACGTTTCATTCAGTGCGGTGGTACCAACCCGGACGGGATAAACCCTACCACCTAGTAAGGTAAGAAGGGAAGGGACCTACAGTTTTACGTGGAATCCGAACCACGGTCAGCCTCCAACGGTCGAGCGGTCACCCATCCAAATACTGACCGGCCCAGCGTTGCTTAAAAATCAATAGCGACAGTCGAGTGGTGCAGACACCACTGAGCTATCGAGGCTGACAAAGTACATAATATTTAATCACTAACTAGGTTTAATCTAATCAGAATCGAAAGTAAACAAACTATGGCAGACCGACGCGACGGGTCGGCGCGTGGACCGAATAAGTTTTCACAGGAACGGGAGGAAGTTGGCGAACGAAGCTAATACGAACTTCCTCAACGAAAATTGCCCGAAGATGAATGCACGTTGACATGCGGACGTGTGAAGTATGGGGTCTCAGCGGCGGGGAGGCGTGGTGGCACGGCGGCATCGGGCTGCCCACGGAGAAGATAAATGGAGAAGAGGAGTGTCAGCCTCGATAGCTCAGTGGTGCAGACAGTCGACTGTTGCTATTGATTGTTAAGCTGGGCGCGGTCAGTACATGAATGGGTGACCGCTCGACCGTTGGAGGCTGATCGTGGTTCGGATTCCACGTTAAACTGTAAGTCCCTTCCCTTCTTACTTCCCTTACTATGTGGTAGGGTTAATCCCGCCCGGGCGGGTGAACCACCACACTGAATGAAACGTCGACGGTCGAAACGGCTATGTAAATAGATCGGGTTTTCCGTCCAGTTCAGTGTAGTCGACATGACATCGAGCATGACATTTTAATCAAGGGAAGCACTGACATGGCACCTAGTTTACGCGGTGTTATGGGCTGTAGCCAACCATGCCAGTTTCCATAAAAAAAAATTGTTTGTCGATGTGCGTCTTTTGACACCCTAAATATTAGGGTGTCAAATTAGCCTTAAAACTCACGACACCAGGGCGAATTCGCACTCTCGCTGGAAATCGGGAACTAAACTGAAGCGATCGAAAATACATTTTCAACGTCAAATTAAACTCTTTTCTACCTTCTCCGTGGAGCCATCGATGTAACGAGTATTTCTTGCGCCGCCGCGCGCGCCTTCCGACTCCGCCCCCGCTGCTAGGGGGTCGCTCGCTCGTGTGGAGTAATTATATGCCGTCTCGATGGCGGCTGGCTAGGCGGGCGCCTCGGGCGGGGGCGGCGCGGGGGCGGGCGGGGGCGGGCGGGGGCGGCGCGCGCCGTCACGGCCTACTAACGGCGCACTAAAAGTCAACCCGATGTACTTTCTCGATTCATTAAACCGAAGCGAAAAGTCAACGAAAATTTCGTGAACGCTTCCAGGAATTTCGGGAATTTCGATGTTTAGATCATTCATCGGATAAGATTTGACATCGAAAGCCTTGTTCGCGGACCACGCAATACGTTCGTTAGTGCTTTGTGTGCACGGCTTGTTCCGAATGAGACATTTGACTGATGTTTTTGTGCCTGAAATTGCGTGTTTTTAGTGCGTGTGCCGACCGGGCGGGCAGCGGGGCGGCGCGGCGCCACGTGCCAACGGTGATTCCTCCCGGGCGGTTATTTACCATTAGTGCTGCATCAAGCAACTTTCCGTTCAATATTGCGTATACACACAACGTGTTACATTTTGGGTGGTACTTATCCTCTTATTTATTCATAGAAAACTGGTTATATCTATGTGAAACTGTGGTGAAAGTGAAACATTTGGACGATATTTTTTTATGTAGTGTATATGTATGTGTGTATATGTTTGTATATGTTGATAGAAATACAAGAAGAAACAAGCACGATATATAATTTACATGAAGGGCAAAGGCGGACTTATCCCTTACAGTAATTTCATCCAGTCGACCTTTGTGATAATATAAATTTTGAATGAAGTTAGTGTATAAGTAACGAGAAAAAATTAAACATTTATTAAAACCATAATAAATATAAAAAACAATTTAGTTTGCCATGCCCAATCAGTTTTCGGTGAAAACGAGGGCCCACAACTTAAGGAAGTGTATAGTAAACCTCACAATCCCACGCATGACTGCTGAAAAATACATTGAGCCAATCAAGTCCGTCTTTTGTCAGCTTGTTTTGTGCAATATTTGTAAAATAAAGTATATTTTTATTTCATATAGTTTCGTATATTTAATTATAACGTAATATACCTACAACACTATCTACACAACAAATAAATAACAAAAGAAAGAATGAACGAAATTTGGGTCAGCCTGTCTGTGCGTAAAATGGAAAAGTCATATGCAACCCTGGCTATTAAGACACATTAAGACGAGTAAGGCTACAGTCACGGTCTTAATCAAAACACATAAAATTAACAACAAAATATTTGAAACGGACACTTTTCAAATATGCACTTAGGTAATTATAAGTACTAACTAAAAAATAGGAAGCAATTTGAGGATTGTGATACATTTTTAGAAATAGTGATGATGACTCGTACCTACTATGTAGGCAGTGGCAAACATTTTTGTAAATCTAGACTATATGGAAGTGATCAAAAATTATCCAGCGAAGTTTCTTGTCAGTTCTTCTTCGCTGTGATAATCGAACTGGCAAAATTCAAAATGTTAAATGTTAAAATATGACGAATTCGAGTGCAGTGTCTATGGATGATGAATAAAGAATAAAGAATAAAGCATTGAAATTATTATGAGCGGGTATATTTCGAGACACGTAAATAGATTACGTAAATAGAGCACGTAAACAGCTCAATTTACGTGTCTTAGACTATAAACCTTGTTATTTTGAACACGTTTGTATGCGCATCGCCAAACCCCTCGAACGCGAAAGCAAACGGAATAATTTCAGTTTCATCGACACGTCAACAACCTTTCGGAATGTCGAAATGAATTCCATGTTCTGTTACGAGATATCCGCAAATAACGTCTGTAAAATATCATTAGCACTCTGACAGTCGCGCTGGCGCTGGCGAGCGAAAACGCCGTCGACGTCGTCGCGTCGTCGTGCACCTGAAAAAAAAAATCGATTTAGCCCCGCAGCTAAGTTTGAAAGCGTGTGAAGGCTTTGTCCCCGGGGCGGGGAGGTTGGAGAGTCGATACAATTAAAACAAGTGAAAGGTGGCGGGAGGTGGGGGGGGGGGGGGGGGGGGGGGGTGTAAACGGGAATGGAAGGGTCGAAAGGTGGGTGGTAGGAACTGAACTTTATTATACTAGTACCCTGGAATGGCTTTAGACACAAATGGAATGTGATCACATGCTCAAATATTTCAGCAATAAATTATGAAAAAAAAAACTATGAATAGGGAATACATGCATGAATTTACATTTTCACATGTTTCAGCAATAAACTATGTAAACAAAATCTAGGAATAGGGTATACATGCATATATTTACATTTATAATTTTATTCTACACTAATACATACACAGCGCAAAAAAAATATTAGTTAAAGAGATACATTCATACTAACCTATACCAAATAATGAAACCGGATATAATGCTCCTTAAAATACACAGAGACGCTTCAAACAAGACGACCATATATGTCAAATTTAGTTTGCCGGGACGTTCGCTCACTTGAGTGCGAATTAAATCGGAAAACAGCATAGCTACTCCGGCGTACTAGTATCTTAGAGTTCAGTGTTGGTAGCTAGGGTTTCCAATAATACTTTTTTTTTTCAAAGAATCATACTTTATTTATTTATGGTCGAAATACCCCATGTTGTTGTGTTGTGCTGTAATTTATAAGAGTATTTCCAGCACAAGCAAGACCGACTACTCTGCTTACCCTGATCGTCGGAATGCTTAACCATAAAGTAACCGAAAACCCAGTTTTGAAAATTTACGAACGGTTATATATTATATTTAGTTAGAAAAAAAAAATACAAAACGGAACGCCTGCGCATTTGACGCTAGCGAAGCCGCGGGCAACAGATAGTGCCATGCAATAAAAGACAATAAAAAATATTAAAAAAAAAAAACAAATAATAATACTTTCTTTTGCTTTCAAATCCCTCGTCCCTGGTCCCTTCCCGTGCCCAAGTTGGTAGAGTCAAATTGTAGCCGACTGGGTCGGTACTGGATGTAAGATGGCCGTATAGCAGCCTCGGTTGTGTTCTCCTCTAGTCCAGTATAGCCAGCAGTCCAGGGAAGTCTCCGGTATGGCACCTATGTACCTTCTCGGAGGTGATATTGACTGGTCGGAGCATGCGCTTTGGCCCCTCTGACTCAGAGAACCATAATGTTTATTTATTTTTTTCATCATCTGTAGGTACACAAGATACACTTAGGTTCGTCAGTCATTTAAGTTTTAAGCAAAAAATAGCTAATATAATAATACCGGATTAGATAAAAAAAACCGGTCAAGTGCGAGTCGGACTCGCGCACCGAGGTTTCCGCACCATAAAAACATTGAAAAAAAAAACACCTTTCTTGTATGGGAACCCCCCTTAATTTTTTTACTTTTTCTATTTTTTATTATTTGTTGTTATATCCGCCATAATAACACATTCTGTGAAAATTTCAACGGGCTACCTATTACGGTTCAAGAGATACAGCCCTCGGGCAGACAGACGATGTAGGCTTTGTAATAGGGTCCCGTACCGGATACGGAACCCTAAAAACGGTTTGTTTTATACCTAAGCAACCCTAGTGGGAGGTGACGTGTCGGTTCTCGAACGCGGTATAAATCCATCGCGTCACACGCACGTGCCACTCGCAAATGACACACAGGCGGCGGCGGCGCGGGCGGCGCGGCGAGGCGTATTGTCGCAGAGTCGCAGTCTGTACGCGAGCACTCCTTCCGCAGCCTTTATGCGAGAACAACAATATCTACTTAAATGTTGTGCACAAGACTGGAAGAAAACGCCTTCTGTAATAAGACGAGGGCTGTTCGTTTTCATTTTTTTTATAGTAAGCGCGACATGTGGCGCCGAGTCACCCATAAGGTGTCTAGCGACGCCCATGGACATTCGGTCGCAAGCGGGGGCTGCGAATGCCATGCCGGCCTGACAGATGCCCATTCACGCCTCTCTTGAAGGACCCGAGACTATACTTGGGGGGAAATATGTGGGCAGGGAGAGCGTTCCAGAGTTTAACGGTTCTGTGGAGGAAGGATCTGCAGAACCGATTGGTACGCATCCGCGGTAAGTCCAGCGTATAGGGATGCAATCCCTGCCCAGTGCGCGTTGTACGGAGGTGGAAAGGGGATGGCGGAATCGCATTAAACAGCTCCTCCGAGCACTCCCCGTGGAATAAGCGATAGAACACACTTAGGGAACAACTTAATTTGATGTTATTAAAAGATCACACACGCTGAATTCCGACAATCGGGGTAAGCATACTAATCGGTGTTGTGCTGCAAGAACTCTGGTAAATTACAGCCCAACACTGACCACCACGTTTCGCAAAGTATTCGAACAAGATTCAAACGATCAGGCAGCAAGTAAGGCACGAAGACCCACCTGCTGCATGACTCGGCCCCACACTGTAGGTGTAAATCCACCGGTGACTCAAATAACAGTTATTTTGATCAGTATTCAATGCGTATGTACGTATGTATAGACCTTTCCATAATTTAAATAAGATTATGATCTCGTGGCGGACGGTACGACACGACAAGACGACGCACTATGGGGCAATTTCACTGATAGTTTGGCCAATATAATTTTATAACATTTGAAGCAATATCTGCACCTAATTATCTATTTTGAAGTTATCGGGGCACGATCTAAAACTTGTTAGGGATTGAATGCTGTTTCCTATCTACTTTTCTAGATATCGATGTTGGGGCACTCCTATTTAATAGGTAGGTAAGGTACATATCAAAATGTCCAAAATTTTAATGTGAAATAAATTATGTATTAATTTAATATTTTACATAAATAAAAAAAAATGTTTGTGCATTTTGGCCGAAGTTTTGATTACAAATATATAAAGTACGATAATATGTCAATATTTACTGATAGTATGCAATAGTAGCAAAATGCCCATTTTCGAAATATTCTCAATCAAAAATCATATTGATAAAAATCTAAGTGAATTAAGTAATTTAAGTTGGTAGATAATTGCTCGAAAAATACAACTTTTTAAACTGATACATTTATACTAACAAATACCACGTACCTTTATCAATATCCATTGTAATTAATATTTGAAGCAAGGTTCACCTTTCGACAAAACAATATATATTCAAACGCCTAGCTTAGTCACTAAAAATCAAGAGCAATAACAGAAAAGTGACATGAGTGTGACTTTACTTATAAAATAATATTGGCCAAACTATCAGTGAAATTGCCCCACAGTGGACGCGGTCGAGGTGAGTGCGTGACGTACGACGCTATTAGCTAGACCTACACGTAACAACGACGTGCATTTTACTTTGGCGTGATGCTATTGTGTGCGGAAGGAAGCATTGAAGGTTCTGGCGGGTGGCCGAGTGGTATGGGCGTCGGCCTGTCTTGCGAGAGGTCCGAGGTTCGAGTCCTGTCGGCGTGTACGAAAGAGCTTTATAGAAAGAATAGAATAGTTAGAAATACTTTATTTCACACAAAGACATAGGCAATAGAAATTTACAATAAGTGAAAGCTTGACATGTGGAGCCGAGCCACCAATAAGGTGTTGTAAAGACGCCCATGGACATTGAGACGAATGCGGGGGTTGAATGCCATGCCGGCCTGACAGTTGCCTATTCACGTCCCTCTTGAATGAAACGAGACTGTACTTGGTGGGAAATATGTGGGCAGCGAGTGCGTCTGCTCTGCTCAACTTCGTCAGCCTCGGTAGCTCAGTAGTGCGGTCGGTCGAATTTCGTTTGGATGATAAGCACACCTGGGCGCTGTCAGTGGATGGATGGGTGACCACTCGACCGTTGGAAGCTGACCGTGGTTCGGATTCCACGTAAAACCACAGATTACTAAATAGTGTAAAACTGTAGGTCCCTTCCCTTCTTATTTCTTAACTTACTAGATGAAAGGGCTTAACCCTCCCGGGTTTATATTTGGTACCACGGCACTGAATGAACGGTCGGTCGAAGTGGTAAATATAAATAGTTCGTGTTTTCAGTATATTTCATTGTAACCGGCACGACCAAAGAGAAGCACTGAAATGGCGCCTAGTTCATCACAATATTATGAAATTGGCATCACGGGTGTAGTAGGTGATTTAGCCAACCGTGTCAGTTTCCGTAACAAAAACAAACTTCGCAACGTAACATGCGTGCGGATAGCTCTATGTTGATTGGTAGAAATTTTGGCGACGCGACGACACCGTGTATGTATATGTAAACACCCGAAATAAGTAAGAACCCGTTTTTACTAGTAAATACGCGAAGTATCTAAGAGCATCCGAAACAATGCGTTTTTACTAGTAACAACCCGTTCTTACTAAGGCAGTTAGGTAAATAACAAACAAACAAAACAAAACTTATTTATTGTACCAAAAACAAGATTTACGTATACAATTTTCTTAATCTAACTTGTCATTACTTAAACGCTACTTATCTGCTCCAATTTACAGAAGAAACAGTAGGTACTTGAAGTTAGAAACTCAAGAATATACCATAGGGCGAAAGCATACCATGTTGTGTTCATTCATTTTGTACACTTGTGCCTAAACTGGCCCAATTGACCGTCTAAAATTAAATTAAATTAAATGCCGAATAAAATTATTACATCGGCTTTTTACTGCACTTTTCAGTTAAAACCCGTTCTTACTAAACGCAATTATCAGTTAATATCCAAACCGAAACATCCGATGCGTTATCGTTATCGATAATGCGAAAACCATTATCTTCATGCACGCTGCTTTGGTTTCCTTCGGCTATGATTTTCTCTAAATCCTCTTCTCTTTCTAAAGTGGCAATTATTTCCGAAGGCAAAGAAGACGTAGCTAGGCGCATCGGATGTTTCGGATTAACTTATATGTGTTTAGTAAGAACGGCCCTTAACTGAAAAGTGCAGTAAAAAGCCGATGTAATAATTTTATTCGGCATTTCCCTAACTGCCTTAGTAGGAACGGGTTCTTACTAGTAAAAACGCGTTGTTTCTGATGCTCTTTGATACTTCGCGTATTTACTAGTAAAAATTGGATCTTACTGATTTCGGGTATTTACGGTAACATAAGTATATACAGAGCGCTTCTGTTGCTCCTTGCAACTTTATCCCTTTCGCTTGCACTACCCATACTTATTTCTCTGTATTTTATTCGTCATCCATCACCCAAAGGTTGACTGGAAGGAATCACTTGCAGTGATAAGTCCGCCCTTATGCGCCCAACTGTATTTCTTGTTTCTTGTCGTGTACTGTTCTTTCAATTGTGTGCAATAAAAGAGTTTCTATTCTATTCTATTCTATCCCTGATCTGTGTTCGTGACCCAGATAAATCATAAAGCTCGAGCCTCCGCGGGCGTATTTGTACGAAAATCTGAACTTCCTTGCACCACCACCGCCCCAAATCCGATTGTTGACTTATCTCATGTTTTCCTTGGCATTCGTTTAAATTGGCTTCTTTCGTTTGTGTAAGGGTTATCAGTGTTTCAGTGTTGGCAAGCTCTGCGTATTCTATATCTGTTGGCTTTGCGGCTATTTGCTGTTGCTTTTGAGCGATAACGTTTTTAGGGTTCCGTATCCGTCGTACGGTACGGGACCCTATTACTAAACCTACGCCGTCTGTCTGTCTGTCTGTCTGTCCGAGGCCTCTATCTCTTGAACCGTAATAGGTAGCCCGTTGAAATTTTCACAGAATATGTGTTATTATGGCCGATATAACAAAAAATAAGAAAAAGTAAAAAATTCACGGGGTCAAGTGACAAGAAACTAAAAAGTGTATGCACGCCATCTGCCGAAAAGAGTATGAACATTTTAACTAATACATAGATGGCGTGAGTGGCGCTGACCATGACATGGCGATAAGGAAACCTCGGTGCGTGAGTTCGACTCGCACTTAGCCGGTTTTTATGCGTATCGTTCCAAATTCAAATCCAGAAACATGGTGAATGTGAATATTTATATATTTTTTTGTATTGTTGTTATGTATCTACCTACACAGATTATAATGGGACATAAAAAGATTTGGATTGTAGAGGAATGACGAAAGAAAGGATAATATGTGAAACAAAGGAGATCAACTGAAGCTACTTGTTTGATTTGATACTCTTTGTGCGATCAGTTGTGAAAGTCGTTCCGTTTGAAGAGGATACTATTTAGTTTTACTTATTGATAAATAAAAGGTAAAACAGAATAGAATTCAGTACCTACGCTTATATAAATCTTATTATATTTATAGCTATAATTTGTTTCGAACAGTTATTTACTTTTCCGTCTACGATATTATGTACTTGCTTTATTTTATTTAATCAAGAAAATACATAGATACACATACCGCATACTGTATCCCGACAATCGGGGTAAGCAGCGTAATCGGTATTGTGCTGCTAGGACTATGGTAAATTACAGCACAACATTGACCACCAAGTTTAACGAAGTATTCGGACAATATAGATAACTATCAAGCAGAAAGTAAGGCACCAAGCAAGACCCAACTGCTGCACGACTCTGTGGAAGGACGTGCCAAGGTGAGAGGTGGGTAGCCTGTCGCCTTTTATATAAGCACGCCATCCTGTCCTTATCCCTTATTCGCCTTTCATGACATGCGCGGGAAGATGCAGTGGGGCTATTCTTTTTAATTACCGGCGCAACACGTTACGTGAACAATATATACCCAAATACATACCTCAAGCTGTATCTTGATAATCGGGGAAGCAGAGCAATCTGTCTTGTGCCGCAAGTACTCCGGTAATTTGCAGCGCAACACCGACCACCACGTTTATAAAAGCATAAAAAAATCTAGTAGCAAATAAGGCACAAAGTCTTCAAGTATATATACATACATATATATTGCGTTGCGTACATACATATATATATATTACGTTGGTTAGTACCTAGCTCCTAAATGGTCAGTCCTTAGAATAAAAAAGTAAAATTACAAATTTAAAAAACCCCGATCATTAAAAAGTAAAAAATAATTTCCGTTTACTTCCTAACTTTTATTTCAAGTTTTTTAACATAATCATTTTAAAATTTATTACATTATTTGATTACCTGATTACAAACATAACTAAAATACCGATTAAACCAGCTTTCTAATAAAACCGCATGCAAATCTGTCCATCCGTTTGGGAGCTACGATGCCGCAGACAGACACACCCATACACACACACGTTAAACTTATAACACCCCTCTTTTTGCGTCGGGGATTAAAAAATATTCTCAACGAGTGACCGTTCTATTCAAAATAATACAATAACAATCCAAGCGGTGTCCGTCGCGTCAGCAGCGCCCCGGGCCGGCCGGGCTTTTGGTCCCTCTTTAAATTTCACACCCCATGAATTCTGGAACGCTGATATATACCTCCAGCGTTCCCGCGCCGGCACTCGTGAAAAAAAGGTGTAAAAAATCGGTTATGCTAACCTTTTCACGCCGTTCTGTGAGGTGTTAGGCGGCAGCGCGCCTGTTAGATCGGAGCTCAATATGAGCGGAACAAAATTCGAAGGTTTGGGGTGTGGGGGTTCCTCAATACTAGAGGAATTTCCATTGTAACTTTTTTTGAGATAACAAAGGTTGTGTTGGGTTATTTACACAGATCAGAAAAAAAATGCTAGATAGTGAATCAAGAGCACTCTGTACGGGATGTTGGCCGGAATGTTGGCCAAATCGATAACGTGTTCCACGTTGTCGATTTGGCCAACATTCGAATCCGAATTCGCACAAAGATTTTGGAAGAAGAGTAGATATGCCAAGGAGGCGTGTCCGCGATACCGTAGTAATATGGGCAGATTTTTCCATATTAACTATCGATGTGTACGTGAGCGCACGTGGATGCAACGCTTTGGATTGGCCAAAAATCGCTGGTGCGAATGTGTACGTGCGTTCGTATGTGTTAATTGTGATTGTGTGCGTTCGGAAACTGGCGACAGCGGTTCCGATACGAGTATGCTTTCATGACACATCTATCTTCTCTCCTTTCAAAATATTTGGCTGTCACTCAGCGATCGCACCACATCTAAAGCAAATGACAGAGCGCACAGATGTCAATGTCCTCTGCATCATGCGCAATTTTACACTTGTGACCAAAATCGCGCGCCGTGCGGCTCACTGTGCCGCCGCCGCACTATGGATCGAGAATCGGCCTCCATAGTATTAGGAGATTTTTTTCGCAAACTTGATTTTTTTTTAAAAACTGTTTTTGTTATATTTAGGGTTACATAAGATAATACCAAATATATAGTTGTAGTGATATCAGTCAAGTAGATATTTTATTAAAAATACTTGAAGTTTTCAGTTGTATGGGACGGAGAATGTTTAGTCGATTTTTTCAAAAGTCTTTCGAGGTGTCGCAGATCTTTTAATACATCATGAAGTAGACCACGAGTGTAATAAGACCACATAAAAACTGTAACCCAATTCGACCCGGTATAGAAAATATCTAAGTCCGAATTTATAAATTTTCGTCTATTTTCTTTATACATTATTTATGGTTTAACTTTACAATTAATTACATTTTCTTGTGTTTTGTGATTGCCAAGTGTGTAAGATATACTAATTTGTACATTATGTAACAACTGTACCTACCACTGTGGTCGAAAATACCCTCCAATATTTGTAGCGTTTTAAATGTTTATTTGGTATTCATAATTGATTTGAGGACACATTAAATAAACAAATATGTGAAGACGCGTAGCTTGACAGTACGTATGTATGTTAGGTTCAAATATATAAAGTATATATATATTTTTTTTATATTTTAAAATTTGCAATGTATGGGACGGAGAACATTATATTTATTTTGCCGGACTACAAAGATGTGTCAAACTCTTATTAGCAAGTTTGTGTAGCACAACATAAAAATAAACACACTCAGTAAAAAAAATGTTAGAAAGGTGCAGCCTTCCAAGTATCAACAGGTCAAAGTATAGCATTTTTTACCTTTTTTCTTTAACAGTAATTTTTGGTTACATTATGATTGTACAATTATTAAGCAGGTATGCAAATATGTGAGGCATATAATTCTATATCAGGTATGTACACACCATTCCGATTAACAGTGTAAAAAATAGCAATATTTTTATGATGATAGGAGACTAACGAAAGAAATTTATGAAGCAAATGTGAGTGAAAGAGTCGGGAAGGGTCGCCCTAGACGCACTTACCTGGACCAGATCGGGCATGTGCTCAAAAAGGGGCAAGTGCGTAGTACCCGTAACCGACGAGCATGCATGAAGAACATTATGGGAGTGGAAGAGGCGGCAGAGGTGTGTCAGGATCGTGGCACGTGGAGATCCGTTGTCTCTGCCTACCCCACCGGGAAACAGGCGTGACGCTATGTATGTATGTATTTTTATTTAATAAAACTGAAAACATTATAGTACATTATTCGAAACTGTTAAGAACTAACAAAGTCTTAACAGTAACGTGATGTTGAACGTGACGGAAAAGAGGCTGTACAAAAAGAAATCGTGAACAGTTGCACTTTCTCAAGATGTTAAAAAATTTTCTATTCAAAATTATTCACCAAAATAAATACAAGGTTGAATAAAAACAGAACAAATTAACAAACCGAACTTATAAATAAAAGATTCACCAAAATTAATTTTATAAAAAAATTGTTTTATATAAAATTCGAGCCGGTATAGAAAATATTTAAGTCTGAATTTGTAGATTTTTGTTTTCTTTCCTTTAAATATAATTTACAATCTTAGAATAGAACATACATACAAGGCTTTGCAGCTCATTCATTATGACGACGCATTAGATACTAATTATCATTCGGTAAGACGAAAACATTCCCACATCCCTGTTTGTGAAACCCCACTATATTTGTAAAAACCGGTAATTAGTGTCCTTTGGTCGCGAATTTCAGTTTATTATCTGTTCAACGCGCGTAAGTGACGGATCTCTCCTTTCGACACGAGTTATCGCTGTTTTCAAATACTTTCCTTCCTGCATTATTGTATGCTGCAAAAACACGTGCTTCCACTTCCGTGACTTTGACACTTGACACTCTTTCGGACGGTAACACTCGACCTTTTTTTTGGAGCTGATAGTATAAGGGATACAGTTCAACTCCTGCTTCAATTGCCGTTGCCCGTAGTTCGCAGTATTGCGATTTGGAGAGTTGCTGGGAACTGAAGAGGCTGAGGGCTTTCTCCGGCGAGTATTGTGTTTTTTTTTTAACTTGAATGTATTCCTTTATTCTACCAACCTTCCAGAAGAAACTTAAGCACCTCAGCAACATCATGTCTTTCCGTATTAATACCTTTACTCACCGCAGCGAATGCGAGCTCGTCGAAGTCATTTTCCGTACACAGATGTGCGGTTCTGCGCCTTTTTTGCTGGTAGTAAAGTTCGTGGAATTGTTTTCGAGGACTGGACTCTGGTTTAGGAGATGTTGAAGCTTCTGAATGCTGTTTCGCTGGTGATTGCGGCACGAATGGTTCCGCTCCCTCATGTCTTGGTTCTTGACGTATGTTTTAAACATATTCGGGCCACTTTATGTCTGACGTCAACCATGTTTCAAATTTGCATTTGAAGAAACTGAACGAATAATTTGTACTTTTCCAATTTTCATACATATTAGACAAGTAGGTTTTACAAAAACACTTGAATTGATCACGGTTTTCATCAGATATATGAACGGAAAACTTGTCAAATAGTATGTTTGGGTCGGAGAGGCCTTGCTCGTTTTTTTAAGAAAACAAAAAGCTTCAGATTTGATTTAAAGTCTTTCATTTTGTAAAATGTTAGAGTTCGAACCGAAAATGTACCTAGTTATCAAGTAATAATGCAGGAAGGAAAGTATTTGAAAACAGCGATAACTCGTTTCGAAAGGAGAGATCCGTCCCTTACGCGCGTTGAACAAATACTAAACTGAAATTCGCGACCAAAGGACACCACCTAATGTACTAAAACGGTTTTTACCAATATAGTGGGGTTTCACAAACAGGGATGTGGGAATGTTTTCGTCTTACCGAATGGTAATTAGTATCTAATGCGTCGTCATAATGAATGAGTTGCAAAGCCTTATATTTATGTTTTATTCTAAAACTGTAAATTATATTTAAAGGAAAGAAAACAAAAATCTACAAATTCGGACTTACATATTTTCTATACCGGCTCAAATTTTATATAAAAATTTTTTTTTATAAAATTAATTTTGGTGAATAATTTTGAATAGATTTTTTTTAACATCTTGAGAAAGTGCGTTCACAATTTCTTTTTGTACAGCCTCTTTTCCGCCACGTTCAACATCACGTTACTGTTAAGACTTTGTTAGTTCTTAACAGTTTCGAATAATGTACTATAATGTTTTCAGTTTTATTAAATAAAATTTGCATACCTGCTTAATAATTGTACAATCATAATGTAACCAAAAATTACTGTTAAAGAAAAAAGGTAAAAAATGCTATACTTTGACCTGTCGATACTCGGAAGGCTACACCTTTCAAAATTTTTTTTACTAAGTGTGTTTATTTTTATGTTGTGCTACACAACCTTGCTAATAAGAGTTTGACACATCTTTGTAGTCCGGCAAAATAAATATAATGTTCTCCGTCCCATACATTGCAAATTTTAAAATATAAAAAATATATATATATACTTTATATATTTGAACCTAACATACATACGTACTGTCAAGCTACGCGTCTTCACATATTTGTTTATTTAATATGTCCTCAAATCAATTATGAATAACAAATAAACATTTAAAACGCTACAAATATTGGAGGGTATTTTCGACCACAGTGGTAGGTATAGTTGTTACATAATGTACCAATTAGTATAACTTACACACTTGGCAATCACAAAACATAAGAAAATGTAATTAATTGTAAAGTTAAACCATAAATAATGTATAAAGAAAATAGACGAAAATTTATAAATTCGGACTTAGATATTTTCTATACCGGGTCGAATTGGGTTACAGTTTTTATGTGGTCTTATTACACTCGTGGTCTACTTCATGATGTATTAAAAGATCTGCGACACCTCGAAAGACTTTTGAAAAAATCGAATAAACATTCTCCGTCCCATACAACTGAAAACTTCAAGTATTTTTAATAAAATATCTACTTGACTGATATCACTACAACTATATATTTGGTATTATCTTATATAACCCTAAATATAACAAAAACAGTTTTAAAAAAAAAACAAGTTTGCGAAAAAAATCTCCTAATACTATGGAGGCCGTTTCTCGATCCATAGTGCGCCGCCAGTCCGATCCGACCGAACAGCCCAAATCCGTTTAGACGATCGATAAAAATCGCTCACGTAGCCGCGCCAAAAAGTTGGCTGACAGTGAACTCCGGCGCTGGTTACTCAATCACATTGCGGCCAGTTTATTTACTATTTACATGGTACCTATATTTTTCGCCGTGCAGCCTAGCTAGCCCCTCGATGATAATAGGCCAGTGTAAATTCCGCCTTATGCGTCAAACCTCATCCGCACGACGCGGCAGATGTTTGATCATCCGTCTCACCATTGTTCTGTGATATGCGGGTCGGCAGGCGTCTAGCTGTTTTGTTGATTCCGTGTTGAAAATATTGTTAGGGTTGTTTTCTCTTCTCTGCTCCGTAATGCTACCTATGTAAATACTGCAAATCTTCAAGGTTGACTAGCACAATAAGTTCGCCTTTTTTGGCGATTTTAAAGCAATAATGATTAGCTATCAATATCTTTTATTGTAGACCTTATTATCTGCAACATATTTAGTTAATTTTTTTTACATAGTAAATCAGGCGTTTGGAATATAAAACTAAATTTAATATCAACTACATAGTACATATTTATTATTAAAGCGACTCAATTATTATTTTTATTTATAAAATGTATGCCAAGTAAATCATAATATAGGAAATATTTTTAGGTCAATTTTTTTTATGGATTGCTCGACATGTGTGTGGCATCGTTTCACCTACACCTACAAGTAGGTGTCTAACGATACTCATAGACATTCTGTGATGCACGGGGATTGCGAATAAAATGGCAAGTGCATGCTACGTATTAAGAACCCTTAAGAACTATGTAGACACAAGTACAATAAGAATAGTATATCTCAGTTACATAGAACCTATTCTAAGGTATGGCCTAGAAGCGTGGGGTAGTAATACGAATGTGAAGAATCAAATATTAATTCTACAAAAAAAAGCAATAAGAATAATCTTTGGTGCTAAGTCAGAAGAAACATGTCGCCCGCTATTTGTAAAATTAAAGATAATGACTGTTATTTCCCTATATATATTTCTAACCTGTTCAGATATATTCACAACAAAAAATGAATTTGACTGTGTTGAAGAATTTGGATATGCATTAAGAAATAAAAAAGATATAAGACCACCGGGTCCAACATGTGTGTTATTTGAAAAATCTACGGATTACGTTGGAATTAAACTGTTTAATCACTTGGATAGTCAAATAAAAAATAAAAATAACTTAAAATTGTTCAAAAGTAGTTTAAAGGAATTTCTAATATCTCACCCGTTCTACAATTTAGACGAATATTTTAGTAATTTTAATTGTAACCTGACATAATATTTTAGTAATTTTAATTGAAACTGATGTAATATTTTAGTAATTTTAATTTGTAACTTGACATAATATTTTAGTAATTTTAATTGAAACTGACGTAATATTTTAGTAATTTTCATTGTAACTTGACATAATATTTTAATAATTTTAATTGTAACTTGACGTAATATTTTATAAATCTTAAAATGAAGTTTTAAAATTTTTATTAAATGTTTTAAGTGTATATTAGTGAATAAAATGTATTATTTGTTTTTTGTTTATGGTATTTCATTCAGTGTGCTGGTAGCAATCCGATTAGGTTTTATTCTTAGATTATTTAATCGAATAAATTGGTATTTCTATAATGTAAGTAAAATTATTAAAATGTAAAATGAATGAATAAACGTCACACCCATTTTTTTATTTGAAAGAATGTAATATAATAATGATTTTAATTGTAATTTACAGTGATACTGACCGATACTGGAATTAAAATTTGTTATTTTTTTTTGTGATTTTGACGCTGTAAATTTTATTGGTTTTTATAATTTAATTATTTTATTAAGACTATTTCAAAGAGTTTGTGTCTGTTTATACTAATTGTTATAAAATGTGCACGGCTCGTAAGGGCTATTTATGCTAAATAAATGAAATGAAATGAAATGACATGCCGACCTGACAGAAGCCTTTTCACATTTTTCAAAAGCAATGTAAATTAATCTATTTCCGCAACCCTTGCAAGAAAGGTAGGTACCTGCTAGCAGCAGCTACCGCGTGCAAATAACTAACGTCGAGCAAATTAAAATTCCAGCCCTTGCCCAAAGCGGAGCGGCAATTTTGAGGCGCGGCGTCTGAAGACGGATGCTCCGTAGCCCGCAGATTAGTAGCGGGCGCGTGGGGAGCTGCGCCTGTATCGTCGCCGGGTTATTAATCAGTCGATAAGTGAGCAAGGAACGGGTTGAAGCGCCGGAGGGAGCTACACCTCCGTCAACGTCGGCGCAGACTGATTAATTGTTGAGTTCCGTATTTAATAAAGTGGCCCGCGCCGCGGCTTGTGATCGATAGTGCCGACGCAACTTTCGACCTCCGCGGTGCCGCCGCGCAGCCTCCGACGCGCCGTATATTTCCAAAGTCTAGTATGCGAGTAGCTCTGATCGGTCGTTCTCAACTTTGGCGGTAAATATAAATTGTCTGGCTCCGCTTCCGGCACTCCCAGCGAACCTACTGAATCCGATATTCGTTTGGTCGCATATGTACTTTGGTGGCTCAGTGGTGGAGTGTAGGAGTGTAGGGTTTTTATTTTTTCGATCTCGGCCATGGGTTTTTGTCCCTTTTGTCAATGTTTTTTTTTTTACTTTTTTTTTGAGCAACGTTATGGGGTTAATTGTTAGTTATGGTTATTATTTTTTCTTCATAACCACCTAAGAAAACTGGATTTTTGGAAATACCTCCGAAATTTATATTTCCCGCCAAAGTTGAGAACGACCAATCAGAGCAACTCGCATACTAGACTTTGTAAATATCCCGCCGCGCAGCCACCGACGCGCTGTCGTCACCGCTCATAGACTCTAAACGTAATTGCTAGATCAGCGTCGCTCTGTGTTCTTTGTCGTACCGCTAGGGTGTGAAACTGTCTTCCGGCGGTTGTGTTTCTCGAATCCTTTAAACTGGGTATCTTCATACGCCGTAACAGACTAGACAGCCTGGCAACAGTCCGCAAATCTGCTGGCATGACACCTAACTGAGCGTGGTTTCGCGAGGATAGGTGATTTTGGCTCTGTCGACTGCGCCGTTGGTTGGTCTCACGGCAAAGCCACCCATGTTGGTTAACTTAAAAAAAATGAAAACAACAGAACAATATTCCTTCCTATGTGTTGAATGCGGTGTCGCTTAAATTTCTACCAATGAAATTACACAGCGTTTCTAAATTTTCGAAATCTACAGCCAATTAGATCTCACTAACGATATCCCTTGCCTTGTGGCCAGTTACGCTCGATCGCACATCTAGCCGTATTTTTGATATCCTATGTCTACAACGCCCGCTGGCACCTCCAATGCCTTTCCGATCATACTGAAACATTCCTTTTGTTACCGCCCCCTACTCCCCCCCCGCAACGTAGCCTTCCCCCCCCCCCCCCCCCCCCCCCTTCCCCGGCCGGCTGCCGAAGCCCATAAGGTGAGCACAGAAGTGAGGCACAAACAAGACGCCTAGATATCTCCGAGGAATAAAGACTGCACGATGGCTTGCTGCAAGTTGTCCGAAACTGATCACGACACGGTCTGTAGGTAATGTTTTTGTATGTCTACATCCGTGTTGTCAGCCCATCATACCTTAGTGAACTAGGCGCTTTCCTTTAGTTGTGCCTGTTACACTGAAAGAGGGGTGTTATATATAAGTTTAACGTGTGTGCGTATGTGTGTAAATAAAATATAAAAACTTAGAGCTGCGCGGGTATTTACTTAGCGCTCCCCCGACTCCTTTAAGTGAGTAAACGGAAATTATTTTTTTTACTGTTTTAAGGGTCGGGGTTTTTAAAATTTGTAATTTTTACAGACGTTTCCACCGCCTAGTTAAAGCAAAGGAGCGGAACGAACACAATTAGATGTCCTTGTTTTTCGTAGGTGGCTTTTATGAAATATTTATTTTCTCCTTTCTGAATCCGTATCAGAGGATCTAACGCACAATAACAAAGAGAATATATTTGCACACGAAGCGCAGCGATCGACAGTTATAGTACGGTAGATAGTGCCCAATCGGAATGTGGGGGATCCTTTACCGCACCGCACCGGCACTCGTGGCTCACCTGTACTCGTGCGCTTCGGATCGCAGTACCTGACGGATACACTTTGATGTCTCGTTACGACCCAGCGCTACGGAGCCACCCCTTTCTCCTCCCGCCCCGCCCGTAGCCACTTCACTTCCCGGCCTCCCTCGGGCCGACTGAATATTTTAATCGATCCAATTTGCCCACCGACACGCTCCCGTCGAAATATTCTTTATATCCCCACTAGTAAAGTAAAATATATCTCCGTTTTTCGCTTCTTCGAATTTTTTTCGACAGCTCGAGGAAATTGCTGTATTTTGTTTCTCTCTTTGCGCAGAAATTCCCCTCGCGAGGATATATTCTTTATATGAGGATGTTTTGTTCAATCATGCACTTCGTCCGCTTGCGTCGCGAGATGGTATTTTTGCTTCCTCCCTGATTTGGGTACTTACGTACGGAGTATCTCGCTGGTATTTGTTCTATGCGCGCCTGTGTGCGCGACGATGACGACGGAACGTGCCTAAGAAATATGATTTGCGTCGAATGAGAGGACGAGTTATCTTGAGTAATGTGAAACGTATAAGATTTTATTATCGACCATAAACAATTTTCTGGAAAGGAAAACGTTCCTTGCTGAAAATCAGCGATGCAAACTCGTCAGTTTTTCACTCGATTTTTCTCCAAAATATCTTCGTGATTAATACGTTTAATGGGTTTAAATAAAAGCTTATTTAACCCTTTATTTGGGGTTACATTATCTTTCTTTCGGAAGAATTTTAGTCATTACTCATGTTGTCTGGCCATTTTCACCATATGTTACATTTATATGCGCAGATGACATGAAATAACCGGCTGATACAATTTAGTCGAAAGTTTAAAGTATAAATAATATCTTTGTAGAAAAAAAATATATGGGCCCGCCTATACGGTATCAAAATCCCACGAAAGTCTTACCAAATTGTTAAACTCGATACTTCAGTTTTGTATGTGGCTGGTAACAATTTTGTGTGTGAATTATTTTGGGTGCGAGCGCGCCTGTATTTATTTTATTATTATTTTATATCCTTTATTTCACATATTGAAAATTTTACATTAATTTTATATATATTATACAAAAAAGTAATAAAAATACACAAAATTAATATAAAAATTAAATACGGTAATACCGCCGGCGGCGGGAGACAAGCCTCCAAGCACGCCGGCGGGTGCAGGCCGTGGCTACGGAGCTCTCTTTTATTATTATTATTATTAAATCATTATAATATTAAAAATCCCAAGTCGACTTCTAGTCTCCGATGTCAAATACGACTATGGTGACGACAGCATAACATTCAATATTGAATCGTGCAAGTTGACTGAATGCAGGAGATTGCCTCAAACCTATTAGAGAACATGCAAGCAACGGTTCGAAAATTTAAAGAGATACGTCATCGATCCGGTGGCGGAATTGGTAACGCGCTGGCGGCTCAAGCCGGAGTTCCAGGTTCATATCCTGGTCGGGACGTATTTTTTCTCTTCATTTACGGATTTGCATTTATCTAAAAGAAGAAATGTATTTATGTGGATTTTTTTTTTTATTTAAAATATTATAAAAAGAACAAACCTAAAACATACTGGAACAATGAAACAAGTTTAATGTCCACACAGTACCAACGCGAAAGAGATCAGCCATTAAGCTTCGTGCAGTGTTCCTGCCAGCGCACAGTGCCCACATCTGCGGGAGACAGTTTAGAAGCTTCTCTTTACGTGATCCCTGCTCCGCTGCGCCCAGAGATAAGGAAGCCGAGAGAGCGTCACATAACAATCACGTGTTGCTATAGTTGGATCTATCTGATAGCTTTTGTCAGCCTCGGTAGCTCAGTGGTGCGGTTGGTCGGCTGTCGGTCGGATCATAATAACATCTGGGCGAGTGGCGGTGGATGGATGGGTGACCGCTCGACCGTTGGAGGCTGATCGTGGTTCGGATTCCACTGTAGGTAGGTGGTAGGGTTTAACCCGCCCGGGTTTGTGCCACCGCACTGAATGAAAGGACGACTGAAACTGCTATTTAAATATTTCGTGTTTTCCGTCCAGTTCAGTGTAGCCGGCACGACCGAAGGGAAGCACTGAAATTACATAGTTCACCAAGGTGTTATGGCCTGAAATCACGGTTGTAGGTGATTTAGCCAACCGTGTCAGTATCCATAAAAAAGCGATCAACTTAAGCAACTTTAACGAGTTTCTGATTGGCCGATGATGGTCTTTCGGACGAGGCTGGGACGTGTCGTGTTTCACTCGCAGCATTTTGAAATGTCCGAAGTGGGTCGCTCTGGAGTCCATGTGATCGCACACTGCCGACTTGTTGGGAGTTCTCACGTCTGGGAATATGAATAGACAAGCAAACATTTGTAAAGCTCGACCGAATTGCGTGCCCACTTTTTGTAAACTTGCAAAAAAAAAGCGATAACAAAGAAAACATAAAACAATTACTGAAAGTGCGAGAGCGCTGTTCCGCACACCCCGCGCTCCGTTCCGCCTCATTCCGTATTCAGGTCGCCTCTCGATTGCCCGATGTATGCACTTATCGCGTTAAGAAGTCGACTTATTTTCGAGTGTAGCCGCTGCGTTACATTTCAGACTCTATTTCGCGCGAAGCGAAAGTGAAAATGGGTTGCACTTGGAATACATTATCAACTGAAAAATATACCTAAGCGCGCCGAGTGATATGGTCGGCTCTGGCGTAGCTACATGCTGTTACGAATTCAGTGCATAAGCCGGAGCGCGGCTGATCGAACGCAAGTTACCAAATTTAAATTTAGAATATCTTCTCTCATTCCACTTTACTACTTCAGTTATTAATTTCTCAGGTAGGTACTTTCATTGTAGTTACCACACTACAACGAAACAAAAGGAGGTACGTTAGGGCCACTGTAACTCCTAAAGTACTTGTCCGATTTTGATAAAAACCATTTTTTTTTTTGAAAATTCTAAATAGCGGTCCCGATATGCCATTATTGCCTGATTTTTTTATATTTTCTCTAATATATTTTAAACTATGCCATATCTATAACTAGTATAGTAGGTATCTTAAAAATTAGACAAAAAATATTTTTGTACTCCTTAAAACGAGCGCTTTTCATTTGATAAGTCACATGATGTACTTGAAAAAAATAATATTAAACTTATTTATATAAAATATAAAATATTAAATTTTGTCCCGCAAAATTTACCCCGAAAATTTCAATTCGTTTATTTACGCTATGCGTTCGTGTTTGCATCAAACTTTATATATGTACCTCCACTTTATTCGTCCAGTAGATTCGGAGATAATAAGCTGTGACATATGAACCGTTCCGTTTTTTTTCCTCTTATTTGGTACGGAACCCTAAAGTTTTATTTTCTAGTGTTCTCTAATAGGTATCTGTACTGAAGTTG
The DNA here is from genome assembly GCA_946902875.1 of Nematopogon swammerdamellus. Taxonomy (NCBI): domain Eukaryota; kingdom Metazoa; phylum Arthropoda; class Insecta; order Lepidoptera; family Adelidae; genus Nematopogon; species Nematopogon swammerdamellus. The sequence continues at coordinate 1,112,872 of OX336338.1, read as the reverse complement.
TAGTATGACCGTATACATACGTACTGAATATAAAACAAACAACCTCAAAAGGACATCTCAATAGTTGGTAAAGATGGATGATCGAAAACCCTGAGCTCGCTCTATCTTATCCAGTAAGGTCCTTGGAGTATTTCCTAACTGAGTTATGAGGTTTCTTTTTATTTGTTCGAGTCGTGTTGATGGATTCTGTATAAATTATAGTTCTTACAACATTACGCGAATCTTAAGGCAACTTTGAAAATTCTTTGTAAAGGATCAGAACACAACACAACTTTGATAACTAATTTTAACTTTACAACTCTGGATAGCGGCGATGAAGCCCTGCTCCCCGCGCCAAGCCGGCGATCTCACTGGAAATAAATCTCAGAAAGAAATCTAAACTTATATCAACTTGCTTATAAACGTCAGCACAATTATTGGCCTTTCTGCGATCTTTTTTCGTGACGGATGAGTTATCAGAAGTTCGTTTCATATTTATGTCCTTCGGAATAGGATTCATTTTGACTTGAGCAATTTATGTTTTATCTGCTGTGGGAAACTGATTTCAAAGGCATTATGAATTAGGATGTGTTTCCTTCGCTTGCGGTGTGGCGTGGATGATTTATGCAGCAGTAACCAGGATTAGGTCTGCCGGGAATACCACCGAGACGTGTCTTGGCACCCTCTGTGCGAATCATTCATTAAGAGTCTATACTACATAACTCAGAGAAAGGGCGATATAGGGCGGTAGCGAATCGGCGAAAGAACGAAAGGGACAGTCGTACTCGACGATTTAATCGTAAGTCTAAATTTAGTAGTTTTTTCGATGTTTTTAATGAAAAAAAATATTAAAATGTTAAACCTATAAAAACTACTTTATATTGAGATTAGTTATTATGACTTTGCATAAATTATTTATATCACTCAAGCGACTCACTTTTAATTGTCGAAGTTTCGTCCCACGCTCTGGGGACATCCTCAGGACTCGCGGTACTGCGAGGACCTGGAGGACAACCAACACGTCGTCCAGTCAGATGTCAACTGCCGGTCGCCGCTCACGTAGATTATAGCGATGCGAAGGTACTTCGGCCGATGCGGGTAGGTTCGACATCTCTTGCTGGAAAAGGTCGGTGTACACGTAGCTCACTTGTCTATGGCTGCCAGAACTTGATGCTGGTTACCACCCGAGCAATGCTTCCCCAGCAGAGGAGTCCACGACAAAGAGAGCACCATGCTGTCTTTTCTGTTGAAATTGGCATGTTTGGACATTTCAATGGATTCTCGAACCAAACGTGGTACATGGTGTGTTTCCATTGATATCGTACTGGTTTGGTCGAATCGAATCCAATGATTTGTGCCACTGTCCAGAGCATGCTCTCAGATAGCTGACTTATGGAAGTCGTTGTTCTTCATCGCCCTGATGTGTTCCGACAACCTTGTCTGAACATTCCGCTTCGTTTGTCCGATGTAGCACCTCCCACAGCTACCTACATGGTATTTTGTATACACCATGCAGTGGAATCTGGTCCTTGACTGTTCTCAACATGCCTTGGATTTTTGTGAGAGGTTTGTAGAAGGTCTTTATTATTAATAACTTGCTCATCAATTATGGAATGAGGAATATAATTTAAAAAAAATTCTATTAAGCAAATTTAATGGAGTCATGTTTACATCACCTAGAAATCCTAGTATTAATACTTAGCTTTACCATATATTTATTACAGAATAAATGTTGCAGTCTTGTTGATATAACAGAGGATCATGCAAATCAATGCCAGGTGGTGTAGACTCTTAAGCCGGTCGGAGGCGGCGCGTAGCCGGTCGGTAGCGGCGTTCACTTTTATTATAGAGCCGGGGCATCTTCAATGAGAATTATTGTTTTGGCACGGGAATTAGGCATGGAGCAAGTCTTTGCGGTCGCTTTGGACGATTACTCCTCGCGATACAAATGTCACGCGGACGATTTATTTATAAGAGATGAGAAATTGATTATGATCTGTCTTAATACAAATACAGATTGGAGTTAAATCGTTTAATTAATTATACTATCGGATTCCACGTAGGTACCTAAAACTATACTGTGGTTCCTTCCCGGATTGTATAGTACCGAGCTGAAATAAAAAAGTTCAGTGGAAAACATGTGCTAGCTAGCGTACGATGTTTTTTTTTTATAGTAAGCGCGACATGTGGCGCCGAGGCACCCATAAGGTGTCTAACGACGCCCATGGACATTATGTCGTACGCGAGGGTTGCGAATGCCATGCCGGCCTGACAGGTGCCTATTCACACCTCTCTGGATGGATGGAAATATATCTGTTATTAAAATATTGATGTGAAACTAAATTTGTTCATTGAAATTTACGCGAACGATGATTGAAGTGATAGTAACTGTAACTCGTGGTGGGGGAAGGTCTAAAAGTAGATAAATGGAAAACATTATTTAAAAGAACTACAATTGAAATTAATACAAGCTTTTAAAAAAACCGCACGGAAATCGGTATACTTTTTAAGATAATTATTTTTTTGATTACTTAATTACTTGATTGATTACGAACAAGGCTAAGAACCATCCCAATTAAACCAGCTTTCTAATAAAAACAAACCGCACCCAAATCGCTCCATCCGTTGAGCTGAGCAGGTGTACAAAGTAGTCAATTTTGTCCTTAGCTTGATAACTATTTCGAAGCATACTTAGATATCTAAAACCGATATAGAGAAACTAACATTCATAAGAGCAAACGTCCTAGCTGCAGCGGCGGCGGTGGTTGCGGGCAAGAAGGGAATTCATATTCAAATTCTTATTTACTTTTTGGCCACACGCAGACAGCAAAGTAAATAACACGTAATTATTATTTAAAACTTTAAACGTATAAATTATTGTCAAACAAAATGACAATAAGAATAAACATTCTAAGCACAGTCTGAATCATAAAAAATTAATATTCAAAATCATTCATTAAAATATGTAAAATTAGAAATTAAGAATGTATTAACAAACAAAATTTAAAACAATTTAAAAACATATCATTACCGACCACAGAGCAAAAAACCGCGGCCGGCTGGGGATGACGGCCGCCGATCGCTGTTCTGTGATGCCGACACATTCCCCACACTCGAGGCCTGGTTATGCATCATAGCCACTATTAAGATCGCAGTAGGCAATCCACCTAGGTGGTCCCGCGTCGTAAGCCGCATTTAATTTGTCTCAGCCAACTCCATATTAATTATACAGTGGCACTGAACTCTATTATACTAGTATGCTGGAATGGCTTTAGACAGCTATTTTTGTGAAAATTTCATTGTCGCTATTTTAGCGCTGCTAGCAGTAGTGAGCGTCCACGGAACTAATTAGTATAGATAGACAGATAGTTAGTACCTAATACTTTATTGCTTAATTTTTTTTAAAGAAACAAGCACGATGTATTATTGTCATGAAGTGCAAAGGCGGATTTATCTCTTACGGTGATTCCTTCCAGTCAACCTTTGAATGTTCGAAAGTCGTATATTATAATAAATATAATCTAATTTAATATGAATACCAATACCTATATATTAGTGAATTAAAAACTATATGTGAATGCATATAAATGTAAACGAGCCTTAAAAAAGAGAGGGTGTATGTATGTATAGCACTAAATTGATATTGTATTATTTTTTCTTTCCTGCGCTAGAGAGGAACCATTGCCCCACCGTGGCTACGTCCATCAACAACAATGCGGATTTTCCCATTACATTTGAAATTTAGTTCCCTGGATGCTCACTACTGCCATCAGCGCCAAATTGGCATGAATCAAATCGGCACAAAAGTAGTTGTAATTTTGTAAGGCATTCCAGCGTACTATTAATAGTTATTACTAGTAAAGGGCTAATGAAACACGTTCTCAAATTTTTGTGTTGACACAAGTTTATGAGTAACTTTAGATTGACACGCAGTCCATGGGTTGGCTTCTAATGTATGGGAAGCGATTATAGTTGCCAGAAGGTTTCAATGGATTAAGACGTAAAGAAAAGTGTGCCCATTCCTTATAAGTAATCTAATCTACGATAGATGTCTTAGGGAGCATAAGTAGCTAGAACTAATCTTCATAATCTTCAAAAGATTAGTACGGAGTAGAGATTAGTACGGTAAAGCAAGACATACATATATGCCACACACGCTGGATAGGGATAAACAGAGTAATTGCTGTTGTGGTGCACGAATTCAGGTAAATTATAGCCGATACGCTTAGCAAAGTATTAGGACAAGATAACTATCAAGCAGCAAAAACAGACATTCATATCTACTAGTATATAAAAAACCGGCCAAGTGCGCGTCGAACTCGCCCACCGAGGGTTCTGAATCGCTATGTCATGGTCAGCGCCACTCACGCCATCTCCCATAGATGGCTTCATGTTTTATGAAATGCTTCATATTAGTTAAAAGTCATGATTAGGTAAAATGCTTCATACTGTTTTCGGTAGATGGCGCGCATACACTTTTTAGTTTCTTGTATGGTGATCCACGTGAATTTTGGAATTTTTCTTATTTTTATCCTTTATTTCACACATTAAAAATTTTACATTAATTTTATATATATTATACAAAAAAGTAATAAAAATACACAAAATTAATATAAAAATTTAATACAGTAATACCGCCGGCGGCGGGAGACAAGCCTCCAAGCACGCCGGCGGGTGCAGGCTGTGGCTACGGAGCTCTCCGAGACGACGCGAGACAAGCTTCGAGCGATGGGTGGTGGTACTAGACACGTAGGCCACCACCACCCCCATCTCGGAGAGCTCCGTATCCGCCGGACTGCACGGCGACGTCGACGCGCAGCTCTTTTTAACGTCTTCATCTTCGCGCGCGCGTCGCCTGATTTTCGCACTGCACCACCGGTAGCGGGGGCACTAGACGGGACGTGAGGTCCCGATGACCCCAAGCTGGCCGATGGTGGACGTCGCCCTCACCGTAGATGTTTTTTTTATTATTTGTTGTTATATCGTCCATAATAACACATATTCTGTGAAAATTTCAACGGGCTACCTATTACGGTTCAAGAGATACAGCCCTCGGACAGACGGACAGACAGATGGCGTATGCTTAGTAATAGGCTTCCGTATGGATACGGAACCCTAAAAATGAAAGTTTATCCGTTTGTTCGTTTTCTATGCATTCGTAAATCGTTCCAAGATAGTATATAGGCTTATAGTGAGCCTCAAGAACTACTCTTTCCATTAGTGCAAACCGCATCAAAATATGTTCAGTGGTTCCGGAGTGTACCTCACATACATACAGAAGCTCCATTTTATAAGAAGTAGAGACAAATACACATTGAAAAAGAAACAGAATAAATCCTAAAGTTAAAAAATTTCAATAAAAAAACACGTATTTTTTCTAAATAAAATAACCACCAACAGGTAGGTAACTGATTAGTTAGTTGTGGACCTGCTATCTTTAGTAGAATCTTCTGAGACCAGCCAGAAGCTGCTCGAACCGCTCCGCTCACCTCATCTACAAAGAACTGAACACAAACTAATCATAGACCTGTTATTGTCGTACATACATTGCATACAATTAACTTCGCCTTCAATAACATATTCTATTATTATGGCACTGCCTACTTACCTCACATACAAAGGTTGACTAGAAGAAAATTGCTGTAAAACGGCTTGAAGGCGGTCTAAATCCTTGATAAACTGAAATTACCCTTGTACAAATGTATCGTTAAGTGACCGCAAAGTAAGCCGCTCTTTTCTAGTGACCGTTTTTTTATTATCAACTAGCTTTTGACCGCGGCTTCGCTAGCGTGAAATTATTATTTAAAAGAATAATTTCGGCACGCGGATCAAATCGGTTTGTATGAGCGCCACATCTTGGCGTAACCGGAACTGAATAAAATTGTATTTAGCTTATCCTGTGTCACGTATAGTTTAATGCGCTTGTACTAAGTTTCATCGAATTCGGATGTCCGGTTTAAGAGTTATGGAGGAACATACATACATACATAAAAGATTGCTAAAAATCGTCAATTTAGATTTAGTATTATACATAGAGTCTACAAACGCAATATCTCATAAAACAAAGTAACTTACTCCATGACCATCCCTTACAGATTTAATAATATTATTGATTGATTGATATTGATTGATATTCATGATGCACTCTTGGTCAGCTGTTTTATTTAACCCATGTGCCATGTACTGAGATCAACAGGCCACCCCTTTTTACAACGGTCTTTCTACACACTTTCTCGTGGTACATTAAACATTATTGTGAAACTTCAAATTACAAAGCACCCTTTGGCTTCCACGCGACCCGCGCGGGCCGTACATGTTCGGCGCCGACCACGTTAAACATAAAGCTAAAACTAAAAACTAATAAAATCACGTTTATTTGCTAATTCTGGCAATGTTTCTTATTAAAAGGCGCTAGAAGCGCCAATTTGCGCTTAAAAGTACTAGCGACTATTCAAACATGCCATGGCAGCACTTAACCGCGATTTGAAAATCTGTGGCATGTCGCATCACCTGATCGACTATGTTTTATCACCTGCTCAGCTCTTGTGTGGCTCTTCAACTGCTTCTAGTGTTTACCTCGTGGGCGAGAAGTGTTGTGGCAATCGTAACACATTTTCTCAAATTAAATAAGTAATCTTGATTTTGTTTACAAATTTAAAATAGCTCCTATCAAATACTTAGAAGTACAAATATGCATGCACACGATTTTAGATACGTTTGAGGCAGTGATGCAACTACATACCTGAGAGAATTTATTTTTTTATTCAACCCGTTATATGTTGCTGAGTCAGACAGAGCACATGCTCCGACCAGTAGCAATAAAAAAAAAGGTGAGGTGTTTTTTGGGACACCCGAAAGAAGCGAAGCTTTGTACGCTTCCTTACCTATAATAAAATCCAACGTCTGCTTTCTGTCTGAGTGTATGTCTGTCTGTCGGCTTATAACTCAAGAACCACTGAACCGATTTTATTTAAAAAAAAATCTACGGATAGCTTGATTCTTCCCATCAAGTATAGGCTACTTACTATCACGCTAAATGGCTTATGAGGTTAGCAGTGAAGTGAAATATGAGAGCGGGCGGAGCCGCGGGCACAGCTAGTTTTATATAAAAACTATTAAGTTAATTTCTAAATCGGGATAGCACCATCTATGCGATATTCTTTTCAACTTATTCTTTAGAACCAACCAATACAATGGTTCCACTTAAAAAATACTCTCATAGATGGCGCTCAGGCAGCACTCACATGGGCAATACGGAGCCCAGCCAATGAGGAGCGTTGCAACATCCGTTCGTACTTTCGTGACGTTTCACTGACTGACTTAGATCGCCATCCCAAACGTGCGTTAAAAAGCTTCGCTTCAAAAATCTTTGCAAAAATGATTCTAATGTAACGATGGTTTTTGCAGCACAATTTTTCAAACAATCTCTTGTTTTCGACGTCAAGCCAGATACGAGTATCGTTAGTCTCGCCTTAACCAGATACAGCCTCCGTACAGCCTCCGCCGCGCCCGGCGAGAAACGCGCGTTCGCCGCGGGGGAGGCCTAACGAGCTTGCTAACGAACGCCACTGGAACAATCGTAACGACAATCAACACCCGCGCTACAACTGTCTACGGCCTTGAGCTCCGTCGAGAGCTGAAGCTCACAAGAGAGATTACAGGGATAGGGCAAACGCGCAGAACCGAGACGCGAGCCCGTTACGATCCCTTCACATGCACCATGCCGCGTCGGCACCGTTCGCGGAGTATGTACTCACATGCGATTTTTCTTTTATTATATATATATATATTTTTTTTATATTTCTTTTATTATAAACTATAGTTTTAATTCCCAGACATTTTTAGACAACTGTTATTTATTTCGTACATTCTTTTGACGAATTATTTTTAATTTTTAATTTAAATTTTTCTTGACATTTTGTTAGTTATAGGTGCGTTATATTAATTTTATGTTGTGTATTGAATCTTTGACGATGGCCTATTTTTTGCTTAATACTTAAATGACTGACGAACCTAAGTGTATTTTATGTACCTATCTACAGATGATGAAGAAAATAAATAAATATATATTTGAATTTTTGTTTATGGAAACTGTCACATTTGGCTACATCACCCACTACATCCGTAAAGTCTGCCCATATCACCTTGGTGAACTAGGTGCCATGACAGTGCTTCCGTCGATCTAAAGCTTCGGCTACACTGAACTGGACGGAAAACACGAACTATTTACATAGCCCTTTCAACCGACCATTCATCCAGTGCGGTGGTAACAAACAGTGCGGGATAAACCCTATCTATACCACATAGTAAAGTAAGAAGGGAAGGGACCTACTGTTTTACGTGGAATCCGTACCACGGTCAGCCTCCAACGGTCGAGCGGTCTCCCATCCAAGTACTGACCGACAGTCGACCGAGCGCACCATTGAGCTACCGAGGCTGAAAACAAGAAAACGCCGATCGCTCTTCTGTGCCCATAAAGTAGACGTGGCATATAAAATTCTGCCCATAAAATGCTTTCGTCACGATAATTTTCAGCAGATTTTGTATGCCCGCCTACTTGCGAGTCCTTGTTATAAATCTCCCCAGGTTATCTCTCTGCTATGTCTGACAACCTCTATACAAATTTACGTACCAGTCCCAGTCTCAATATTTCACGGCTCTCAACTCAACGCCAAGCGCAAAGTGTGGGTTGCACAGAATCTCAATTCCAAGTTAGCGCGACGAGACATCTTGTGAACGCAACGTCTACAAGCGAGGGTGCACGCACAGGCGTGCGTGATGCGGGCGCTTCGTGCGTGATTGGCTGACCTCGCGACCGATGTGCTCAAAGTTTTATTAATTTACGTGTTGCTCGCCTGAACAGTGCTAACTAACGAAGGCATCTGAGAGTTTCGTTATTTATTTAAAATTGTTATTATTACCGTTGCTAGATATTGTTGAATGCAATTTTGATAAAGCATCCGTAATAGCAACTCATATCGTCTATAGCTAGCTTTTACTCTCTCAAACCACTTGCAGTTAGAAAACTAATATAAATTATGGTAATTTTCCAGAAAAACTGCATGTAATGAAAAAGCTAAAAACGTTGTTACAATTAGGTACCTACCTACGTTTTAAGCTTTAAAATCAAATAAACGAGAACAAAACAGCTTTCTAAAAGAACTGCCGTTCGGTATCTTAAAAAATAAAAAATAAACCTTATGTAATTTCACGTAATAGTTATAAATACACTACACAATAATAAGAACACACAAGAAGACTGTTAGTACTGTCATGAAATATTATGCGTTCAATTATTTATTGATCCGGCACTGAGCTATATTTCTGACAAAATGTTAGCTGTGCTAAGAGCTCACGACTTACATAATATGTATGTTGCAACTCGTTCGCGGCCAGTCAGCACTCCGAGACGACACTATTTGTATGAATGCTTGCTGGCACTTAACTTGGAATAAAGCTCCAGGGGACAGTGCACAGTGACCGGAGGGTAGATGAGACGCTCTCAACAGAACAAACGACTTGAATGAGACTGCACCGTCGTCACCGTCGCTCGACCTCGCTTCTGTTACTTCTGAGCTCACTTTATTTTTTGCTAACGAGGAACTTCAAGATTCAGCGAAGGAAGAACGACTTTGACTAACAAAAAATTGCGCTGTCATCTTGTTCTTTTTTTTTTTTGTTAATTTTATTTGTTATAATATTAATAACATGATTTTGATTCGTGTCAGTCGCGTAATATCAACTTTATACTTAAAGACACAATTATTGTAATTTATTGTAGGTCCCTTCCCTATTACTAAGTGGTAGCGTTCAAATCGCTAGGTTTGAACCGCAGCGCACTGAAAGAAAAGTCAGTCGAGCAGCTATGTAATTATTTCGTGTTTTCCATCCATTTCTGTGTAGCCGTCACGACCAAAGGGAACCACTGAAATGGCACATAGTTGTACACAATGTGTGTTATGATTTGAAGGGGTCGGGAAACTTAAAACAAAAATCATGCATTCCAATATTATTTATGTATATATAACTAATCAGAATCACAGATCAGACCATAATGGCTAGATGAGCGATCAAGCAGCTGCCGTTTTGTTGCATTAGGCGAAGATATTACCGCTTATGGCAGAGGATTTCAACATATTTGAGCTCTTATTGGCCATATAGCTACTCGTATATAACCACGAAACACTGTCACTAAACCACACAGCACAACCACAACGTCGATTGGTAGGAATTTTGGCCATTTGGCGGCATGTTGGCCCGTTACTGTGGGCATAATGATGATTCTATTCTTCTTCTCTCCAAAATCATTGAAACTGTATTCTTGTTACAGACTCAACGCCGAGATCCGCGGCGGCGCCTGGTGTCCCAAATACCAGATCACCACCGAGTCCACCGAGTGGCTCCAGATCGACCTGCACACCGTCCACGTCATCACGAGCACGGGCACCCAGGGTCGCTTCGGTAACGGCCAGGGCCAGGAATATGCTGAGGCCTACGTCTTGGAGTACTGGAGGCCGAGGCTTGGCAAGTGGGTCCGGTACAGGAACTCCGAAGGTGTCGAGGTGAGCTCTTTGAACTTTATATAAGCGGTGGGTGGACGAGTGGTTTGGGCATCGGCTTCTCATGCGAGAGGCCCGATGTTCGAATCCAGTCGGCGTGTACTATTGAGTTTTTTCTCACGAAAAATTTTACATGCGTATCTACACCCTGCTACTTCAACGTTCGGAACCGGTGTAAAGCTGTAGCCCGTACTAGGTAGGATGCTCAAATTTTAGCCTACTGGGTTGTACCACTGCACTGGATGTATGATGGTCGCATAGCAGCCTCGGCTGTGATCTCCTCTAGTCCAGTATAACCAGCAATTTAAAGGGAAGTGTCCGGTGTGGCATCTACCTTCTCGGAGATGATATTGGCTGGATTGGCTGGTCGGAGCATGTACATTGGCCCCTCTGATTCAGCGACCCACACCGGATTACATAAAAAACTATTCAAACCTTGGAGCATGCTTCTACTAAAGAATGTATGAGTGGGGTAATTATTACCATTGAATATCTACATACACTTACAACCAAGCACATGCCATCAAATAAAGAATGCCTCGGACAACCAGATAAAAAATGTAAAACGCCTCCGATATTTAGTACAAGGAAATATTTCCGTAAATATTTATATTCCGAAACAAATGCCCCTAAAAGCAGCACAACGGGCCGTTAATGAAATAGTTTCTCGCTAGCGTTTTGTTTTTGTGCTTCATTAAAACAATAACTGTCTGTTTAAACTCATCGCCGTCGTTAGAAGAGCAATTTATGAACGCTCAGCTCCGCGGAGCGTGGCGGGCGACAGAACGCGTACAGACGAGTTTATACTATTAGAGTGTTCACCAACATCCGAAACTTGTCTCTCTAGCCTTATCTATTAATAGTCATCTTTGCGGGAATGTCGACAGTGCGCCTGCGCGGCTGGCTGCAAGGCGATGCGATGAAAGTAGTAGTGCCTCGTCGTGGTGTTTGCTTTGCTTCTTCGTCACTTTTATTTCTTTTCATTTTCTTTTTATATCCAGTTATGTTTGTTAAAATACAAAATTGTATGTAATGCTCTTAGGCCCAATTGGTGGAAGAAGGATTGTCCTCTGATTGTCTATCGCTCCACTAATCTTAGGATTATATCACCGAAGTATTTTTGCGACATAACCCGAAGATTGGCGGAATTAGAGGATAAACTTGCTTCGCGCAATGGGCCGGAACTACGGCGAAGCCAAAAGGAGGGTCACGAAAAATGAGGATTATTTTGACAGCGTATGTATGTATATATTTTTGTTCGTTTTTTGAGGGATCACAGAGCGTAAACTTATAAAACTTATTTCAACATATGAAACGCTAGCTTTTGCCCGCTGCTTTGCTCGCATGAAATTCGTATTTAAAAATTAGAAACTAAATAAGCCCGCTACGGTACGTTTATTTCGGCGCGCGGAAAAATTCGGTTTGTATGAGAGCCACATCTTAGCGCAACCGGAATTGTATTTTATATCCCATCTGTGTCACGTATAGTTAAATGTGCTTGTAGTAAGTTTCATTGAATTCGGTTGATGGGTTTAAGAGTTATGGAGGAACATACATACATACAGAAAATATTTCTAAAAATCGTCAATTTAGTTTTAAAGTCTATAAACGCCATAATTATCTTATAAAACAAAGTAACTTAATCCATGACCATCCCTTACACATTTATTATTAGTATTAGTATAAATACAAGACGTTTTCACGTCAAAAAGAGACTAGGTACAGCCTATACTGAATGTAGTGGTCACAAAGTGTTCGCTAGCCGTCAGGAGCGACTCCAAGCGCCTGCAATACTCTCGCTCTGTCACTGGAGGCCTCGATCGCCAGTCCCACTGCGATAAAAATGTGTCACGTCTCATACAATTTTACTGCGCAATCCGCTTTTAATTAATTTCCATATTAATTGAAATTTTAAAGTCGATCGTTATCGTTTAATCAATGTTGGATTTACGATCCAACGCGCTCATTACAAGGCGGCCATTCGAAAACGTGAGAGGATTCATCCAGAGAATTTATCGATTTACGTTTTGTTACGATTGGCTACCATTAAGTTTCTTATCGAAATTTAAATTTGATCCAAATTAATCTGAGCTGGTATGGCGCCTCACTATGCGTGGTTTCCTGAGGAGTGATGTCATTGGCTGTGTCCGATCTTGCATTGAACTTTTGGGCACAGTCACCCGTGTCGGCTGTTTATAAAAAAGTTGTAAAAATATGTTCAACGAAATGAGTGCACTGAACATTCGAGTAGGTGACACATTGCAACAAGTAAGAAACAAAGATAGAATTAAAAATATCGACTTAATTTCTTATTTCGTCATACATAACGTCACACTTACTTCCAAATAGTCAACAGAACTCCCGTACTACCATCCTGACACTCCACTAACGCCTCGTCCAAGCTGTTCCATCCATACATGCTTGTTTGCTTCTTCCTACTATCGAAATTACAACTGTAGAACTTTGATGATTGAGAATAGATTAAATTGTTTGAAGAGTTTTTGCAATGCATCTTGGGATTAAAATTGTTTACCCCGGTAAAAGTTGTTAAAATTTCGAAAAAACGTAGTAATCAGTCAGTGCAAAGTCCGTTGATTACGGAGGATGACGGAGAGTTTCCAGCCGCAATTAAGTATTGCAAAGTGATCCGCTTCCACTATCATCTTCATTTCGTCATTATCAACCGTGGTATCCAGACTCAGACAAGAATCATTTTGGAGATCGAAATTTTCGGAAGGGAAGCTTCCTTGTCTTGGCGTTGTATTATACATCCTTACCTTACGGCTTTGATTGCTTATTTCCTCTTTACGTCATTAACTTCGTCTTGCTTCTTTGTTATTGTTTTGTAACTAAGTAAATGATTATCGTTTGTCATAATCTATATTAAGCGTCTTTTTATTTTTATTTCTTTCTGTTCTCTTTTTCCTACGCAATTTCTTTGTTTTCGTACTTACCTACATTATTTTATAGTTAAATCAATGTAATTCATAATAATGTAATTTAAACTCCAACTTCTTAGGTAAAGAAATGAATATGTGCACGTCTGATCTTTATTACGTTCAAGCTAAAGCGTATAAAGTAGTTACTTTCAGCAGAAGTTTCCTGCCAAAATTGAATCAAAGAGCTTCGGCTATTATTGCTAAGTGCGTCTGAGCAATCACCTCTCCCGAGCTCCCGACAGACGTGTTCCTTGCTCGCACGCTGAGCCGGCCTGATGGCTCGTCGCATTTAATTAGTCGCTAGCCGGGAAACAAACCCCGGTCCTGTCGGGTAAGATTAACTAGATCAGAGGAAGCCTGGTCTGACGTTGCCTAGTCTAATGCCTCCCGCACATGTTGCCCGCTAACGGAGCATAGCGGCCGCTTCGTCGTCGTCCATCGCACCGTTAGCCTCCGCAATCGCCGCACGGACGATTGAATGATATAGGCGACCCCGCTCACTATTGTGTGAGCCTGATAGTGTTATTTTCTGTTAAATACATGGTTTCTCTTCAATTCTACCCTTGGGACACCGAGCGGTAGATTTTATAAAAAAAACATACATACATACACACATAGCGTCACGCCTGTTTCCCGGTGGGTTAGGCAGAGACAACGAATCTCCACGTGTCACGATCCTGACACACCTCTGTCGCTTCTTCCACTCCCATAATGTTCTTCAAGCATGCTCGTCGGTTACGGGTACTAATTAGACACCACCTTGAGCTGAAATGTAGCTCTGTCAGTTAATTCCTATCAGATATATGAGAAATGTCACAAACAAATAACTGATGAACGAGACTTTAAACGGAGGTGTTGATAACGCTATAAGGTGTGAAAGTTGTTCACATACAGAGGGTTTCGCAGTCATTACCCTTTTGCACGCATAGCAAGTGCGCGGAGCGATTTTTTTTTTCGATTGGCAACATTAACGTTTTTTTTTAATTTAATGAGCATTACTTTCCGAAGTGATAACTCTTGAAGATACAGACGAACCCTGGAAGATACAGACGCCTGGCCAATTTTTTAAGGGTTCCTGGTAGCATCGCTTGCGTATAAAGTACGTTACCTTAAATAATCGTACCTAACGTTAGAAAATTTCTTTGCTTTCAATAACAATAATCCGAACAAAACTTCATATACCAAGGAAGCGCTGTTTACTATAGTGTAGATATAGTTAATGTTTATAGCATAGCTCTAGAGTCTTGGAAAATAGCGGAAAAGGGTCGAGCTCAGACTGGCGAGCAAGCCTTCACGGCTCAAACAAGACTGAGGTGAGCTCCGCGCGGGGGTGAGGGGTGAGGTGAGAGGGGGAGTGGCGCGGCTAGTAGGTAGGGGAGCGAGCACCAGTCAAGAAATTGGTTGATTTATCGTCCCCCGCCACCGAGTGGCCGGTCCGTAGCTCTGTTCCAAGTTCATACAGTTGGATCCACACTTTGGCCAAGCAATACAAACACAGACAGATGTGTATCATTGCGCCGCCACAGACGAACAATTCGTTTCCTAAGCCTCTTTTTAATATAGGTTGTAAATCTACCATGGCCGGTGCTCTGATAAACTGGGTTCCCTATCGCAATCTTCTTGCCCATATCTATATCGGCCATATTGTCGGACTCGCTTGGAACATCTGTTTGTTGTTGATACCCAACTTCTGGGAACGCATCGCTTTTCGAAATCATTCCTGTGTCGTACGGGAAAAATATATATTATTTTACGTTTTGATAGCATTTTTATTATGTAAGTTACTCTTATAGGGTTTGGTTAATGTTTCTTGAGTTTAGCTTATAGTTCTCGTGGAAACTCTTCGCGTGTGGAAGCAAGACGCCGAATGTTTTTCTGGTCAGCTCGACAAGCTGTTGATCGAAAAGCCAGGCGACATTTTTGCTCCAGCCAACAGGGGGATATTCAAAGGGGCAACGAGGCTAGTGTTTTGGGTACGGTGGGGGGAGTCGGGGAGATGGACGAAATGTATTTTATTTAATATTAATTTTATTTTATGTAATTATAAATTTGCAAGCGTCGGGTCGTCGTCGTCCCGGGCGTTTCTGCTATTGTTCATTGTACCTGACGCAACTTAGCGGCTAACTGCCGCTAAGATTATTGTGATTGGTCAGCCGCACGACCTATATTCCTAAAGTTTGTAATGAATTGAGTGGCGCATCTGAGCTATGCAAAGTATCTATAAGTTTATGTGAAGCTTCTTAGACTGTCGCTGTTAAAAGGATGATTTTGTATCCTCGCGCAAAATTCTGATACTAACTCAGTATGTATCTGATATTGAACAACTTCTGTCCTACAGCTTTTAGTTTTGACAAAATGTTTTCTTCTTCTCCATAATAATTTACCTATAGGTAGATACCTACTTCAAAAATGTATGGAGAATGGGAAAAAAATTTTTGTCTCAAAAAAAAAACTGTAGAAAAAATATTGTTTAGTATCAAACACATACTGAGTAGCATGCATCATATCAGTTTAGCACGAGCTTACAAAGTCATCATGTATAGTTACTCAGCGTCACACAAACCTGCACCGGTTTAGTATACATGAGTATGATGCGATGTTTAGCGTCACAAAACTTGGAATGTAGCCGCTGCAGTTGCGGCCGACAGCGGCGGCACTCACACACCGAATCTGTTCAACTTCCCCGGAAACTGGTTAACTCCCGCATTTTGCACTAAGTGCGGGATATCGTAAAACGTGCTAAGTGCCTTCATAAAGCACGTAGACTGCATGGTGCTAGTGAAGAAATTGATCTAGTGAGATTTGAAACTTACACGTGCTTGTGAAATTTTTTGCAAATTATTTATTTTTTCTTTCTGTAGCCAGCGGTTCTGTCTTTACATTAGATTCAGATTTGTACCGTGTGGGGTCGGTACTTAAAAAGAATAGCCCCACTGCATCTCTCCCCGTCGCATGTCGTAAAAGTCGACTAAGGGATAAGAAAATTCGTCAGCCTCGGTAGCTCAGTGGCGCGGTTGGTTAGTCAACTGTTATTAAGCAACGCTGAGCGCGGTCAGTGATTGGATGGGTGACCGCTCGACCGTTGGAGGCTGACCGTGGTTCGGATTCCACGTTAAACTGTAGGTCCCTTCCCTTCTTACCTTACTAGGTGGTAGGGTTCATCCCGGCCGGGTTGGTACCACCGCACTGAACGGAACGTCGGTCGAAACGGCTATGTAAATAGTTCGTGTTTTCCGTCCAGTTTAGTGTAGCCGACATGAAATGAAGGGAAGCACTGACATGGCACCTAGTTCACCCTGTGTTATGGGCTGACATCACGGATGTTGTAGGTGATGTAGCCAACCGTGTCAGGTTCCATAAAAAAAAAAAAAAAAAAAAACATAAAAGATTCAGATATTTATTTCGCCATAAATAACACACAAAATTAACAATATTTCATTGAGACATATCTATGCATATTCATTATGGTTCGTCATTATTTTTTTTTCTCATGTCCTGTTCAGCAATGCAATCTATACGAAATAACGGGGTAAGAAACCTTATAGAGCATTTTTTTAATAATACTTGCACACTTACTAAGTTTTAATTATGTTAAAATATAATACTGTATCTACAGTAAAAAAAATATTAAGTTGAGGATATATCCATAAAAAAATTATAAAATACAAAGAACAATGGGTTCAGTCAAGTCATTAATAAAAGTTGAGTTTATACATTAAAAACAATTAATTTGAATCATCTAAGTCAGCAAAATTGTTATTTACAACAAGAAAAAAAATCACTTAACTTGTAATATGGATTTTCTGAGAGAAATATTTTCAGCTGAAGCATTTTCAACATCTACATTATTCTTAAATTTTTTTCTAATTCAAATTTAAAGTTATTTATTTTTCAATACCCTTAAATAATAATATATTTACAATATACAAACATGTTATGTGTCATACATAATAGATGTCGTGGATTAAAAAGAGGTGTATGCGCGACATGTGGCACTGCCATTTCAGTGCCGCTGATTATAAGCCTTGTAGGTACGTAACGAAAAACCCGACAGTGAAAACAATGCAAGCGAAAGGTAGGTAGTAAAGAAATTCTTATATAATTGTTTTAAGTGAAATGTAAAATCAAACACCGATACCTATCAACGTATTACTTAAATGGAACAAAGCGACCCGCGCCAGCCTCAATTTAATATTCCTCTAACGTTCCACAACATGGATCCCGTCTCGCTAATCGCCTCGAAGTAAGGGCGGGCCCAATCGCATGTTGAAAGTTAACCACAGCTTCGCGTTCCCGGCAGGCACAAGAAATCATCCGTGACACGGAACGGAACATGAAAAAATCATTACGTTGCAATCCTGGTAGTGTTATTGGTCGCCCGCCCAACCGAACCGCTCCATTCCAACTGTGGCGACAAGAACACCGTACGTGCGATACTGGTTGCTCCCTTTAGTACAGCTGTTCCCTTTAGTACAGTGGTACGCGTACCCCCAGGGGTACGCAGGCTCAAGGGAAGGGGTACGCGTAGGCGCACTTGACGGCCACGGAAAATTATCTTCACTGATTAATGGTTGATGATCTCCATTGACATTATATCTGAATATTGAGCTCGCCTTTAGTGGCTCGTTGTTCATGGTCGCAGGAACTCTCACGCCCTCTCGCTTCTCTTCCGCACACTTAATGATCCTGCTGCTCCCAAATATTTGAGTAAACGGTTTTAATTTCTTTCTTCTCACAGTCTGGCTTTAAGATCTGCTGACAACATACTCTTGGCAATACCGGCTCACTCAAGCTCGTTCTACACGGACTCTTTCACAGTACAAACAGCCTCTGTGCCTTTAATATGTATCTGTGGTTTTTCAAAAGGGGCGTAAAAAGGCTCCTGTCAGGCCGGCATGGCATTCGCAATCCCCGTGCATCACATAATGTCCATGGGCATCGCTAGACACCTACTTGTAGGTGAAACGATGCCACATGTCGCGCTATCCATAAAAAAATGTAGGTATCTACCTAGGCAGTAGCATCTTGAAGCCGCTTTCCACTCAGTATTCCCAGCGAGGCGTGTAAAGGAATCATAACGTGCTATCAAGTAACTGGCTCACGTTATTTATGTGCGAAGGTGATAACACGTGATAGTGCCACGCACCTCCGACGTATATAAATTCAGTCCGTATCTCATTAACCCAATTTCTGGACCATATCTTTAATACGGCCATCATAAGGCGTGATTCCGGCGGCTGTAAAAACTATTATGGCTGCCGAGGCCCAGTCGTTAGGGTAGATATGACACGGGAAGACTTTTAGTTTGTCCAAACTGCTCGCTCGCATCAGCTCATGGCCCCTACCTGCTGAAGAGGCTTTCGACTTGCGCCATCTAGCGGTGAACTTCGCCGTCGACAAATTTATAAAAGTTTATGAAATATTGCAACTATGTAAAATTGTATTTTGAAGAAGCTAAAATATCATGACTATTTACGATAATTTGAGTTTTATCAATCTATCCCTTCTGTCTGTACCGGTGCGGTGTGGGGGTGTGTACTTAAAAAGAATATCCCCACTGCATCTCTTCCCATGCATGTCGTAAAAGGCGAATAAGGGTTAAGGACAAGATGCCGTGCTAAAGGGCGACAGGGTCGCCACCTCTCATCTTGGCACGGTACTTCCACCAAGTCATGCAGCAGGTGTCGATTGAATCTTGTTCGAATAGTTTGCGAAACGTGGTGGTCGATGTTGTGCTGTAATTGACCAGAGTTCTTGCAGCACAACACCGATTACTCTGCTTACACCGATGGTCGGGATTCAGAGTGTGTGGTATGTATGTACATATGTCCCTTCTGTTTAGATAGAGCGCTAATTAGATTATTATAAGTCAAGAACAAACGACTCAATTTATTTACTTACAGTTTTACCTATTTAATACGACATACCACCGCAAGTTAGGCTATATAGGCTGTAAAGGCTTTATAGTATAACGCAATTATTCATCAAATATGACCTGAGCAGTGGGGCCGAAGCGAACACATTCGGAGAAGATTCCTTTTATTTCCGATTGAAATAATTCTACTTTCTATTACATTGACTTTACCGCGAGCGGAGCTGCGGCCACACCTATGTAGTCGGTTATATTATAATAAATGAACTAGCCACAGTAAGTGGGCAGGCGGAGGAGGACTGCTTGCAATAATTGTAACAACTATTTTCGTATTAATGGCTGGAACGCGTCGTTTTCAGCTTCACGACTCGACAAATGTAAGATTTTAATGGCTCTTTACGAGTTGCCAGTTCCTCGCGCCTGCTACACATCTTAGGCTCGCTGAAATTGCTTTTGGCCGTTAAGCCACTTTGTAGCTTTCACAATTTTACTCCTGTTTTAGATTTCTCGATAGAAACTGGGTTGAGTGTCAGATGCAATGCAGTGCAACGCTTTCTTCTTGCACTTTACTGCAGCTAAAGCGAAGCGAATGTGCGAAATCACCTCTGACGAAGCCTGTCACATCACTGAACTATATACCAGCTCGCTGGAATGGTTTTAGTAATAGGTTTGTGGAAAAGTAATAAAGGATATTTCTATTATTTCCATACATAAAATTTCAAAGCCGAGGAGGCGACAGTTTGGCTTGTGGGTGGAACGGTTACTGCGCTGTAGTGTACTGTTGATGGTCACATTTTTATACTCATATGTTAAATTCCAAACGTCAGTTATGTATGTGGTTCGTAACGCATATGCCATTCTTCACACGTCAGTTTTGTATGTGGTTCGTAACTCATATGCCATACGCCATATGTAAATTTTGTATGTGGTTCGTAACGCATATTAAGTCATTCTTCATACGTCAATTTTGTATGTGGTTCGTAACTCATATGTCATTTTTCCATACGTCAGTTTTGTCTGTGGTATACATCAATTTTGTATGTGGTTCGTAACGTATATGTCATTCTTCATACGTCAGTATTGTATGTGGTTCGTAACTCATATGTCATTCTTCATACGTCAGTGTTGTATGTGCTTTGTAACTCATATGTCTTCAAACGTTGCATTAACAGGCTAGTCAGCCCAGGAACAGTCCGCAAATCTGCTGGCATGGCACCTAACTGAGCGTAGTTTCGCGAGGAGAGGTGATTTTGGCTCTGTCGACTGCAGCCACTTTGGTCTCTCAGCACAGCCAACATGGTTTATATAAAAAGAAAAAAAAAGGTCATACTCCATCCGTCAGTTTTGTATTTGATTCGTAACTTATAATGTCATATTCCCGCCAACGGAATTAAATGGGATTTGCCGCCACCTCATGTGCTATATATTCCCACACCCCAAAGGTTATTATAAAAAATGCTGAAAATACTGACTTATTTTTAATTTCCGCCGCTCCGCTGCCGCGCCGCAATCGTCAAGAATGAATTTCAGGGTTCCGTAACCAGCGATGAGAGGCGATTGTAGCGATGAGAGGGTACTTCGGCCGGTGCGGGTAGGTTCGACATGACTTGCTGGAAAAGGTCGGTGCACACGTAGCTCCTTTTGTCAGCCTCGGTAGCTCAGCGGTGCGGTCGGTCGACTGTTGTTAAGCACACCTGGGCGCGGTCAGTACTTAGATGGGTGACGGCTCAACCGTTGGAGGCTAACCGTGTTTCGCATTCCACGTAAAACTGTAGGTCCCTTCCCTTCTCTTACCTTACTAGGTGGTAAGGTTTATCCCGCCTGGTTGGTACCACCGCACTGAATGAAACGTCGTCGGTCGAAACGGCTATGTAAATAGTTCATGTTTTCCGCCCAGTTCAGTGTAGCCGACATGAAATGAAGGGAAGCACTGACGTGGCACCTAGTTTAGCCGGTGTTATGGGCTGACATCACGGATGTTGTAGGTGATGTAGCCAACCGTGTCAGTATCCACAAAAAAAGAAAAAAAAGGTCTTTTTTTTATGTAATCCGGTATCGGTGGCTGAGTCGGACGGGCCAAAGCGCATGCTCCGACCTGCCAATATCACCTCCGAGAAGGTAGGTGCCATACCGGAGACTTCCCTGGGATTGCTGGCTATACTGGACTAGAGTAGAACACAACCGAGGCTGCTATGCGGCCATCTTACATCCAGTACGGTGGTACCAACCCAGTCGGCTACCATTTGAGCATACCACCTAGTATGGGGCAAGGGAAGGGACCTACAGTTTTACACCGGTTCCGAACGGTGAAGCAGCAGGTGTAGGCAATAATAAAGTAAGCAATAAATGTAAGTCGTACTTATGACAACGAGCGGTAAAAACCGACGGACTTAATTTTCATAGCAATTTTTGTGATTGAAAATTTTTAATCCCCTTAGTCCACGGGATAAAGTTAAATTTTAAATTGAGTTCTATAGAACCATGTCAGATTCTATAAACCCAGCTGCAAAACAATTTAAGCACTGACATTGCACCTAGTTCACCAAGGTGTTATGGGCTGACATCACGGATGTTGTAGGTGATGTAGCCAACCTTGTCAGTTTCCATTAAAAAAAAACCTAAACGAATCTATCCGCAATAGTGTTCATGCCGTTAGAACTAAACTTTATACGTTTTTGTTTGATTTACTCGTATGTTGAGTAACAGGCTTTGTCAGATCTTTCCTCTACAGAACCGGTAAACTCTGGAACACTCTCCCTACCCATTATATAGGTATTTCCCCCCAATTACAGTCTCGGGTCCTTCAAGAGGGGCGTGAATAGGCACCTGTCAGGCCGCCATTGCATTCGCAACCCCCACATTCAACCTAATGTCCACGTCGTTAGACACCTATGAGTGGCTCGAAGCCATTTGTCGCGTTTCCAATAAAAAAAAATTGGCTTTACCTTCCGGTGTGATCACCTCGGACGAGCGTGTGACATACAGCTGGCAGATGTTGTCGTGAGAGGGGGAAAGAGAGTTAGTTTCAGGATTTAATATTGAGTATAGAAGTGGAGGTTTTGTTTTAATTTTTTTAAGAGAATATTCTAGAATTTTATTTATGAGATTATTATTTTCTTTATTTTTTTTATGCCCCGCCAGTATCGCCGACTACGGAACCCTAAAGTGCGGCCTTATCACTAAATTCTTAAATTTCGTTTCTTTCTTTTTCTCCAGCTAATGGTAACGCGAGTCGTAACAATAATAATATTTCTTTCGGCCGCGAGACGCCGCGAACGTACCATAACCGTCACTCAACGCGGACGTTACTCTGAGAATACATACATTTACATGTCCCACTTGACACCGCTCACGAATCCAGCCGGCCGTATAGAAAAGCAGAATCCCTCGTACCACCTTTTCACCTTATGACAGCCTTCCTTTGTCCCTTACTGCATACAGGGTGTTATCTGTCCTAAACAGAATCTGTCGTAAACCGTTTGTACCGTGTGGGGCCGGTACTTTAAAAGAATAGCCCCACTGCATCTCTCCCCGTGTATGTCGTAAAAGGCGACTAAGGGATATGACTCCATTCTTCTCCATTCTGGTTGGTACCACCGCACTGAATGAAAGTTCGGTCGAAACGGCTATGTTTGTGTTTTCCGTCCAGTTCAGTGTAGCCGGCACGACCGAACGGAAGCACTGACGCGGCACCAAGTACAGCCGGCGTTATGGGCTGACATCACGGATGTTGTAGGTGACGTAGCTAACCGTGTCAGTTTCTATAAAAAAAACATAATCTGTCCTAAACCGAATCTGTGCTTCTGTATCTCAAAAACTAGACAATTTTAGCGCATGAACGGTCAGTCAGTAAGCGCGTAAGCGTCCACTGCTGGACATATCCTCTCCAATTTTCCTCCAGTCCTCTCGGCCTTCAGCGGTACGCAACCACTCTTTTCCGCCGACGCACTTGATGTCGTCGTCCCACCTGACGGGTGGACTCTCACACTCAATTTTTCCTGTCCACGGCCGCAAATGTAGGACATGGTTGGTTCAACGGTCGTTGGTCTCTATGGCTGACGTGCCCAGCCCACTGCCATTTGAGCTTAGCTACCTGGTATTCAATAACGACTACTTTGGTCGTCTAGAAAATACTTTATTGCTCCAAGAAACATTTAATAGTAATACGCACATTAAAACATTTACACGAGGTGCACAGACGAAATTATCTTTTACAGAGATTTCTTCCAGTTAACCATTGTATGTTTGAGAGTATATATTGTATGAAGTGTGAGTATGTATTGAAATGTAAGTAGGAAGTAGCAAAAGTAAAAAGATTTGGGTATGAGTAGAATTGAAATTAGTAATAATACTTATTAATAAAACACGTAACTAAGGACATGCTCATTAAACAAGAGTTAAACTTGGGATGGTCATGGAGTAAGTTACTTGGTTTTATGAGATACTGAGTTTGTAGACTCTATGTATGATACTAAAAATAAATTTGCGATTTTTAGGAATATTTTCTGTGTGTATGTATGTTCCTCCTAACTAACTCTTAAACGGATCATCCGAATTCTATGAAACTTAGTACAAGCACATTTTACTATACGTAACACAGTATAGGCTAAATGCAATTCAGTTCCGGTTACACTAAGATGCAGCTCTCATACAAACCTAATTGTTACGCGCGCCGAAATAAAGGTACTTTCGGTAGTGGGCTTACTTACTTTCTACTTTTTAAATACGAATTTCACGCGAGCGAAGCCGCGGGCAAAAGCTATTTAAAATATAATATAAAATTATTCATACATTTCATTCGTTCAACTAAATCAACATTCGTTCAACAAAACCAACATTCATTCAACTAAAAAAAATGCCCTCATCCTCAACATTCAAGCGCCTAACAATTCCAACTACAAACAGCGGTTTCGCGTCGTCGTCTTCACACAATGCCCTCATTAGCCAACATTCCAAGGAGCTCTCGACTAATCGAGCATAGTTCCTTCAATTTGCAGCTATTGTTCATATGCATTTCGGGCCCTTGCGCGCGAGTCGAGTCAAAAGTCAACGGCACAATGAAAAACAGGAAAGCGGCCGCCGTTATGAGAACGCACAAAAGCTGTTGGCGAATGCTTATTGTCGAAACTCACAGGCTGAACAATGAAAAGCGGAAAGTGGAATTTTCCGAGCGGCGGCCTACAGCTAGTTATGTAAGGGGCCCTACAACTATTACGTAGGCCAGTTGGAGAGGGGTGAGCGCACAGATCGCAGAGTTCATGGCTATATGGTGTATGACCCAGCCTAAGCAGGGTATATCCTCGCCAGTTATTCGGATAATACAATAGTTTACAGAAAACATAAATTTTTGTAGGATATCAATACTATACTACTAATAATAAATGTGTAAGGGATGGTCATGGAGTAAGTTACTTTGTTTTATGAGATACTGAGTTTGTAGACTCTATGTATGATACTAAAACTAAATTGAAGATTTTTAGAAATATTTTCTGTATGTATGCATGTTCCTGCATAACTCTTAAACCGATCATCCGAATTCGATGAAACTTAGTACTGACAAGCACATTTAATTATACGTGACACAGGATAGGCTAAATAAATATCATTTCCGGTTACGCTAAGATGTGGCTCTCATACAAACCGGATTGTTCTGCGCGCCGAAAATAAAGGTAACGCAGAACGCAGCTCGGTCTTATTTCTTACTTACTTACTTTCTTCTTTTTAAATACAAATTTAACGCGAGCGAAGATGCGGGCAACAGCTCGTTTATAATAATTGGTTGCCTAGCTAGATTCGGGTGTCCCAGAACGTCCGCATTAATTAAAGTACCAAAGTATATAAGCCACAAAATTTTCCATTTTGTTTTTTATTCGGCTTATTGTTTCCATGTATTAGGTTCTCGTATCAATGTCAGTCAGTCAGTCAGTCAGTCAGCGTGTAAGCGTCCACTGCTGGACATACGCCTCTCCAATTTTCCTCCAGTCCTCCCGGCCTTCAGCGATACGGAACCACTGATTTCCGACGGCGTACTTGATGTCGTCGTGCCACCTGGCGGGTGGTCTTCCCACACTCCGTTTTCCTGTCCACGGCCGCCAGTGTAGGACACGGTTACTACAACGGTCATCGTCTCTTCGGCTAACGTGCCCAGCCCACTGCCACTTGAGCTTAGCCACCCGGTGTCCAATATCGACTACTTTGGTGCGTCGGCGGATTGCCTCGTTACGCACCATATCACGTAGCGATATTCCCAGCATGGCTCGCTCCATTGCTCGCTGGGCAACTTTCAACCTTTGGACAACAGCGACCGTGAGAGTCCACGTTTCACACCCGTACGTCATAACCGGGAGGACACACTGGTCATATATACGGGTATTTAAATTCTGCGGAAGGTCAGACTTCAGGACGAATTTTAGTTTTCCAAAGGCAGCCCAACCCAGTTGAATTCGTCCCTCCACCTCCTTAAGCAGACCTTGTCTACCAAGCCGCAGAATTTGACCGAGGTATACGTACTCTTCAACCTGTTCGATCACTTCTCCGCCAATAACAATTTGTCCTCCCGTCATAACCTCGGTCGCCATGACCTTGGTTTTGTCCCGGTTAATCTTCAGACCAACCTTCTCGTATCAATACGGAAGCCTATTCCAGGCCTAAGCCACAGCCGCCATCCGTCTGTACGTCTGTCTACCCTTTTGAACCGATTACGGTTAAGGTACCGGTTGAAATTTACACAGAATGTGTTTTTAATATGGCGGATATACTAAGAAATAAAAATAAAATTAAAGGGATAAGTAAGACTTCCTTCTTATATTACTAGGTGGTAGAGTTTAACCGGCCCAGGTTGGTACCACCGCACTGAATGAAAGGTCGGTCGAAACGGCTATGTATAAATAGTTCCTGTTTTCCGTCCAGTTTAGTGTAGCCGGCACGACCGAATGGAAGCGCTGACGTGGCACCAAGTTCACCCGGTGTTATGGGCTGACATCACGGATGTTGTAGGTGATGTAGCCAACCGTGACATCAAATAAAAAAAGGCCAATTACGTGGTGGTACGGAAACTTCGGTGCGCGAGCCCGACTAGCACTCGGCCGGTTTTTACGTTTTTATACGGCAACGGGTGACAAGAGGAGACTCGTAAAATATTGATTTTTTTTAGAATTCCTTACCTTACGGAACCCTATTACTAAGTTTACGCCGTCTGTCCGTCTGTCCTACCTTTAAAGGACTGTATCTTTTGAACCGTAATAGGTATAGCCATTAAACACTTAATGCTTACGTAATGATTGTACGACCCCTAAGCACGAATGTTCCACCTTACTCACTGTCGCTTGCTTGTTGCCTTAATTGCACTTTATTTGGTTCAGGTATTAATTTCGGAGCGAGTCACACAACTATTTGTTCTGGGGAATAATTTCCCCTGTGATTTTACGGAGCTCCTTGGAGGGATATGAGGAATGCCGCCTTAGGTGAATATTGTGTGAGTCTACTGAGGTGCGAAATACACGGGGTATTTCGGCATGGCCCCGTAATGAATACTTAGAACATTATATTAAATTTAAAGACCCAAATATATGACCTGTGCGTCCTCCCGGTATGACGTATGGGTGTGAAACGTGGATTCGGACGTTCGCTGTCGTCCAGAGGTTGAAAGTTGCATAGGATTAATTTATTTCGTTCCTGGTGCAGACTCGCTTAGTCACAAAACCAAAACTTGTTTAAACGTGTTTCAACACACTCAAAAATTGTCCTTGAAAATTCTCTAACAAAGGATTAATTTATAAATTTCCATATTGTTTATTTTCAAATTATAATTAAGAAATTAGGGTTGTGTCGAAACGCAGCTTTACGAGAGGGTAAAGCTAGTAACTCCTTAACGTGATTTGGGGAAAGTTTAGCAATAATTTATTCGGTGCGTTTGTTGGAAGTCATTATTTGCGGAATTCGCGGCATCTGCGTTTGAGGGTGAGGGGGTGGGGGTGGGGGTGGCTCTGGGACGTAAAATCTGTGCATAACGTTCACTATATTATTATTTTCACCCCTGTGTGAGCACAATACTCGTGCGAGTAAATTAATATTAACATAATGATTTACTATCACTGTTTACTAATAATCAAAGTTTGGAGAAGTTTGTTCACGCAGTAATTTTAACTAGAAATACGAAAAATCTATTCTGTTATGAAACAAGTAAGTAGGTATATACAGTGTGTACAACATGGTACCGTGTATACCTTTCACTTGCATGTTCGCCAGCGTCTTTGGAGACGAAAATGTACCTATGTACCTATGTGAAATGTTTTTAAAACCCCCTATACATATATTACGAGTTATGACGTAAAACGTTATTTCTTCTTCTTCCATTGCATCAAAATAGATTGTCGTGTAGACAGCATTAGTTCTAAAGAAGCACATACAGTTCAGTATGTATGAGTGATTTTTGTTGTAGCCAACGTTTGAAATAATAACGTTACGCACGCCATGAGGCATAAATGGAATTACGGTTGTTTAAAAAAACTCTTTAAATAGCAAAATGTTTTCTAATTTTTTTTACTCCAAATGCAAACGTGAAAAGGCTCCTTTCAGGCCGGCATGGCATTCGCAATTTCCGTCACAGTATGTCCATGGGCATCGTCAGACACCTACTTGTAGGTGAAACGATGCCACATATCGCGCTATCCATAAAAATTAAAATAAATTTAATTATTCAAGGTGGATTTCATACAACCTGTCAACATTTGTACGTAGGTAACAAAGTAACGCGAACGCCCTGTTCGAACGCTAGCATATAGGATTAATATTAAACACATGAACTTTTTGAGTGTATTGAAACAAACGGCACCATAAACCGTAGCATTCGCTCCATTTGCAAGCAAACCCATTCGTCCCCGCGCCGCCGTTCACAATACAACCGTAATATCGGTTATGGACTAAACGTTCCGATTCGGATAATCGAAAAGCAGCCTGTTCCATTCCGCCCTGGTGGGCATACTCTCAATAAACTGTGACTCGCACGGCGGAGGCGGCGGCGGCGCGGCGGCGCGGAGGTGCTCCCTCGGCGCGTGGCGCTACCACTCGTGCCTGCGCTCACCGCCCCCCACCCCCCCCGAGCCCCCACTGAAACAAAGAATATTGCCTGAAACCAGCGACCCGCACCCCCCCGCACTCGCCCCCCGGACGCGGAGTATATGACGAATATCATTTTGACAGGTTCCCTTGCTCAGCAATATCCCGCGGTATAAAAGTGCGCGTTCGGTTTGAAGAATGTTGATTGCGGATGCGGAATGAAGGATCGCATGACGTTCCAGTATTTTTTCTTTTTTGTATTGTAAGTGAGCGAGAATGTTATCTGCTTCTGATTAACACCCTTTTATAGTTGTTGAAATCGATCGGGCTTATGAGAAACCATAGTTTCTCAAAGTCGTCTCTCTGTCGCACCGCTAGGGTGTGGAACTGTACTTTATTCTTTATTCATCATTCGTATGGTAGTACACTACGCTTGATTTTGTCCTGTTTAGTTTTTACAATCCGGTTCGATTACACCCACAAAGAAGAGCCGGCAAGATACTTCGCAGGGTTATTTCTTAACGACTTCGATTACAATACATTGTGACGAGCTACACAATGGACACCGCTTACAGTGTTAAGATACCGTTTGAGAGCTAGAATAACTATAATTTTAAGCTTGAACATTCTGACCACTTATAATCAAAAAGTAAAAGTATAAATAACATCAGGTTTATAGGGCCTTTCTCAGAAATTGTTGGATGAATAATTCATGCGACATTTTCAAAATGTGTCCTGAGTTTGTTACATTTTTTTTATTTAAAAAAATTCTCAACCTCAAAAAAATTTATTGCAGGCCATTACTATGTCTACATTTACTATCTAGTGGGTAGGTATTCACATCAAACATATCGAGGAATGAAAGAAAGAAAGTTGTTTTTTGTAAAAAAAAAACGACAGCTCAGCGTGTGCTGCCCCGGCGCGGGCGCTGCGGCGAGGGAAGGGAAGCGCTGGTTTCTGCTGTGTCCTTTCACAATCACAAACATAAAAGTCACCGTACGTTATGTGTATGTAATACGAGACATACAAAAAAATTAAAAATAGCACATTAAGGCACGACACGCCTTTTCGCTCAGCAGAGGTTGTTAATATCATCATAGAACTGGACAGTAAATCGCGCCATAGCATGCTCAACTTTTTCCCAGCCGCCGACCCGATTACGACCCTTGGCCCACGCCCCTCGGCTAGAACAAAGGGTAACATGGCAATACGTCCCAAACGGGACATTTATTCATATTACGGCCATCTTCAGTCCTCATTAGGAGCGTGTTGCCTCCTGGCCCACTCGTGCCTTCGCAACGCCCACATAATTATTGTTGTAATTTATTTTCCCTCCTTGCCACATTAGCAATATTAGGGCATTAGATGGCAACTCCGTGGTCGCATCGCGCCCTTCGGGTCTCGCCTTCACACAATGAGCACGTGAGGGTTGTGATTTTTAACCGACTTCATCAATTCGACACGTATGTATGTAATATTATTAGATCTGCAATATATTCACATATGATAATAACATATTAGGGCTTCCAAACAAATATACAAATTTTTATAGGTGTATGTATGTTTGTATGTATGTATGTATATATGTATGTATGTATGTATGTATGCATGTATGTTGTCCACGCATTTGTCCGAAACTATTAATCGGATTGTGACCATTATTTTTTTATTGGCTTATATTTACTTCAACTTAGGGAACATTGCAAGTTTCATCAAATCGGTTCAGTAGTTTTCAAGTTAGGTATGGGTTGTTATGTTTTTTTTATATTTTTTTATGTTAAGTGTGTTAAATAGGCAAATAATTTTTTTTTATGTCATTATAACTAAAAAGAGTAAAATAAAAAACTATTTAAAACTATGCAATAAACGATTATAATTTAAAAAAATATTAAACCGACTTTAAAAAAAACAACTACTTCGAACTAAAAATTATTAAATAATTGAGTTGAAGGCGGTACAAAAGCACACCAGAAAATCTATCATCATTCCATTAATCTATCAAAGATTTGTACCGTGTGGGGCCGGTACTTTAAAAGAATAGTCCCACTGCATCTCTCCCCGTGTATGTCGTAAAAGGCGACTAAGGGATATGACTCCCTTCTTATATCACTAGATGGTAGGGTTTAACCCGCCCGGGTTGGTACCACCGCACTGAATGAAAGGTCGGTCGAAACGGCTATGTAAATAGTTTGTGTTTTCCGTCCAGTTCAGTGTAGCCGGCACGGCCGAAGGGAAGCACTGACGTGGCACCAAGTTCACCCGGTGTTATGGGCTGACATCACGGATGTTGTAGGTGATGTAGCCAACAGTGTCAGTTTCCATAAAAAAAAAAAAAAAAAAAAGATGTGTTGCTTTAATAATTTTTAGTTCTATGTTGTTGTTTTTTTGAAGTCGGTTCAATATTTTTTTATTAGTTTTTTGTATAACCTCGTTATTTAAAGAAATGGATTGAAAACGGCGGCGTTTTAGAGCTGTACAGTCGTCCTTCAGCACGTCAAATGCGAACGCTTTTTCACACTAAGAGGGTTCCGTAGCCATTCCCTTCTTTCACGGCTTCTATTTCCTAAACTATGCATTATTCCATTGATCTGTTGTAAGTACATATATATATATTACAAAGAAAAATAATATATGAATAGTATAAATATATATTTTGACTAAATGCCTTTTGGGCGGCGCGGCGGCGGCGGTGGCAGCGGCTGGAGGACCGAGTGGTCTGAGCGTTCGGCTTCTCTTGCGAGAGGTCCGAGGTTCGAATCCATTCGGCATGGACCGATGAGTTTTTTTATCTGATTTGAAAAAAAAAAATGACTTCCATGCTTCCATGACACACATCATGGGGCGTAAATTGTAATTAAATAATAACGAGAAATCATCTTTTATTAATAATTTATCAATCAATTACTTCCAACAGGGTAGGTTGGAAGGGCCTGGTTGACTAGAAGAAATAGTCCAAGTCAGTAAATCCGCCCTTGTCATACATTAAGTGGCATACTGTGTAATATTATATAGGGTGACTGGTAATTCGATCTATTCCTTGAAAGGGGTTATACTAGAGGTTATTTGGATCAAATTAAGTCCTATCAACTGGGCGGTCGGACATGAGCGGTTTCCGAGATATCGGGGTTTTAAGATTTTTTTTTAAATTTATGACTTGTAATCGAAAAAAATGTTTTAAAAAATATATCCTTATTTTTGGGCACTCCATTGATATTTTTCTGAAAGCTGGTAAGCTACCAATCATTTAAAAAAAAATATCGGCCCAACATTCTCAAAATATCAGAAATAAAAAGTCTTAAATGAATTTTTATTTTTATGTAAATTTTTATTTAAAAAAAAAATAATTCATTAAAAAAACCAGTTGATGGGGGTTAAATGTTGTTCCAAATAACCTATAGTATAACCCCTTTCAAGGAATAGATCGAATTACCAGTCACCCTATATTATTATTATACATAAAATAGCAAAAGGGGGGTTCATTAAATGTGTTTAATGACAATCAAAGATTCGGAAAATGTAAAGTTAATCGCAAAAGTCTTGGATTTCATTACTTCTTTCTTTTCGCGCTGTTGTATGCAAAATAATTTTGCATAACAGCGTTTAATTATTAAAAGCAGCTGCCGTTGACGGTGAGGGTAAACCAGAAATATTGCGATCATAAACAGCACGAACGGAAGCGGGCAATTCCAGCCAGCCTGCTAACTAGCCGCTGACAACTTGTAGACCAGGCCACTAAGATTTGGTATAGCGGCGTAAATATACTGTGGTGTACGTAAAAAATTTAATTACAAAAAAGCTCCGACCCTTAAAAAGTCAAAAATAATTTCCGTTTACTTACTTAAAGGAATCGGGGGACCGCAAAGTAAATACCCGTGAAGTTCTGAGTTTTTTATTTAGTTTTTTTTTTTTTTGTATTTTATTTCAAGCTTTAAAAAAACCGCATGCTAATTGGTCCACTTTTTAAGATAACAAATTGTTTGATTACTTTATTAGTTGGTTACAAACATAGCTAAGAACCATCCCGATTAAACCAGCTTTCTAATAAAAAAAACCACATCCAAATCGGTCCATCCGCTTGGGAGCTACGATGCTACAGACAGGCACACCCATACACACATACACACGTTAAACTTATAACACCTTTTTTTTGCGTCGGTGGTTAATAAATAACTGGATGGCTCGTCCTTGTATTTCACTCAGTCAGTCGACGTATGATTATCCCTCTCACACAGGGGGCAGGTTAGCATTGTGTGTCTCGTTCATCCGAAAGTCCACGTCGAGTTTTCCTTAACTTCTTCACGTGTTGTAATTTAATACTCCTGAAATTAGTTTGGAATATTTTTATCTACGGTAGCCTGCGCGCGCTTCTCCGCCCACCTGTGTAGTGGAGACATGCAAGGACCGCCCCGACGTTTAATTTATATTTTTGTTTTAGTCTTTAGTTTTTTTATTATTATTGAAGGCGGGCTACATGGCGCTGACCCACACATAAGATGTGTAACTAGTCAGTTAATCCATTTTAAAAGAATTTACATTATTATCAGTAAGAAATTGTGTAAGTACTGTAGTTAATATATAATTAATTTGTAGAGGTGCTTATGACGATAATTGTGTGTCTTTTAAATGTAAAATATTTGTCATATATATTTGAAAATTCGGTCGTATGCGGAGGTTGCGAATGCCATGATGAGTTTCAACATTCAAATGTAAGTTTACTAGCAGGTTAGAACTCTGTGGCTCAGAATGGAAGGACGTAAGTATTTAGTCTTAAATTGAACGCGTGTTTAATGTTTAATGAATGTAAGTACTTTTACTCACTATTAAATTTAATATAATAGTTTAATTATAACTAGTCAGTTAATTACTTGACTATGACATGCTTATGTTCCGACAGGTAAGAATATAATTTTCAAATTATCGAGAACATAATTTCCGACTTCTTGCAGTATATTAAGTTAAAGCGACAAGTGTAAAATTCAATAATATTCATAGTTAAAATAAAATTTAAAATGTCTATAGCAGTGCATTTAAATTAAATAAATTAACTCGTCACATAAAAGCCATTTTGCGAGTTCCTCGCCTTTCGTTATGTCGCACGCCAAATTCTCCGCAAACTCTCCAAAAACGAATTACACATTCTCGTTTTCACAAAATCCAATGTCAAGCCTCCATCCCGTGACGTGCCACAGCGTACTCCATTACCGCTCAAATTTGAAATTTTCATTTACAAAGCCACCGCAAAACATTCACAATGGCAGTGTGGCACAATGGACTGTCGGCAGAGGCGCGGGGGAGCGGGGAGGCGTGCCGCGTCAAATGCAGCGAGCACGCTGACGCTCATTCGCTCATATCAATTTTGAGACGAGCAACTTTGTGGCCTGTGCCCCGAACACGGAGGAGATATACAGAGGGGTTGCTACTAGCTACTCGTATGTGGTAAAACATGTGTACCGAACGGGGCCCGTACTTAAAAAGTACTTTTATTTTATTTTATTTATTATGGAGAAAACAGAGATGTTTAGTACATAGATAACAAAAGAGAAACACAAAGTACATATAACATGTCGGCAGACCCCACTACGCTTCCCTGTGGAAATAGAAACTGGAAAAACTAGAAAAAAGCTAAAGTTTTTACATAAACAATCAATTAAGGACAAGATGCCGCGCCAAAGCCACCTCTCATCTTGGCACGGTCCTTCCACCGATGCGGCAGCAGGTGGGTCTTCGTGCCTTACTTGCTTCTTGATACTTATCTTATCCGAATACTTGCAAAACTTGGTGGTCGGTGTTGTGCTGTAATTACTTGCAGCACAACACCGATCACTCTGCTTACCCAGTATGTCGGCATACAGCGTGAGTGGTATGTATATATGTGTCACCTTTGTGGGGATTAGCGGAGGGAGACACATGCCTTCGTATTCCATCAATCACGCGCCATTCAACTCCACTTGCGCTGGGTCGCGAACTCGCGACGCGACGCGACGACTCAGGCAGGCGACGCTGAAGCAATGCCACGCAGTCGTACGCCCCCAGTTGGTGGCGGCGATGTACCCAATTTAGGGTTAGGCCTCTGCGCTCCCTCCTCCGTTGGCCCGTGTCTGCGGCTGAATACAAAATTACAGTAACGACTGACTGCAAACGTGCACGACAAACTGTGCAACTACATTACGGCCCCGTTTTGAGACAAGTGACAACCTTTCACCGCCACTCGAGTAGGATGGAATCGAAATAAAAAGCTTTGAAGCTACCCCGCAGCATCACTGCCCGCTGTTTGAAAGCACATTACGATAGATCGCATGTAAAACTTTTTAGCATATTTTTCCGTAATGCCTAGTTTACATTAGCGGAAGGGTGCACTGTACAGTATTTTTACCCGACTGCGAACGCAAAGGAGGGTGTTTCACTTTCATGTTACGAATTGGGGCGTCGATAGACAAAACACCGACAAATGGCAATAATTTATTTAGTAAAACTGTTAAAATCACATTGTACACGATATAAACTTGCATTTATATCTATTGTTGATTTGATCATTTCATAAATGATTAAATCAAATCAAAATATTAATTTTGTTGTGTTCTTTGAATGAATATGTACCGTGTGGGGCCGGTACTTTAAAAGAATAGCCCCACTGCATCTCTCCCCGTGTATGTCGTAAAAGGCGACTAAGGGATATGACTCCCTTCTTATTATATTACTAGGTGGTAGGGTTTAACCGCCCGGGTTGGTACCACCGCACTGAATGAAAGGTCGGTCGAAACGGCTATGTAAATAGTTTGTGTTTTCCGTCCAGTTCAGTGTAGCCGGCACGACCGAAGGGAAGCACTGACGTGGCACCAAGTTCACCCGGTGTTATGGGCTTACATCACGGATGTTGTAGGTGATGTAGCCAACCGTGTCAGTATCCATAAAAAAAAAAAAAAAAAATAAAAAAAAAAATATGACTAAAGAAGAATGCTACAATAAATATAAAAATTTTAAAAACCCGACTACGAAATGAAAACTGACGAAACAAGGAGAGGGCAAGAGAAGTAAGAAATGCTTTAGTCGTGCTCAAATCCTCTGTTGGGGTGTGGGGGGGGGAAGGTGAGCGTAGCCTACAATACGCTGAATGCTCGTCTCCGAAGTTACCCCAATAGTTAATCACTCAGTATACTATTTTATACCAGCTTTTGCCCGCGGCTTCGCTCGCGTGAAATTACTATTTAAAAAGAAGAAAATCCGCTACCGTATCTTTATTTCGTTTTCAACAATTCAACTTGTATGAGAGCCAGATCCTAGCGTAAGCAAAACTGATTTTATTTAGCCTATCCTTTGTCCCGTATAGTAAAATGTGCTTTTACTAAGTTTCATTGAGTTCGGGTGATTGGTTTAAGAGTTATGGAGGTACATACATACGTACATACATACAGAAAAAAATTATAACAACCGTCTATTTAGTTTTAGTATCATACATAGAGTCTAGAAACGCATTATCTCATAAAACAAAGTAACTTACTTCATGACCATCCCTTAGAGATTTATTATTAGTATCGATTGATGATGATTGATGTCTATGGTCCTTTCCTTAGCCTATGTTACTCAGTATGTGCGGTACTAAGAGAAATGGTTAGAAAGCTTATTTATGAAAATCCATTCAACCGTTTTGTAGTTATGAGGAACTTGAAAAGATACGTGATCAAACATAAATTCATACATAATTATTGTGAAACACATTAGCCTCCCTTGAGTTCGCAGTCGGGTAAACATTCTACAGAGCAGATGGATCGCTTTTAGTCGCTCTGCGGTGCAAAACTTCCTCATACGAAACTCATAAATCCTTCGTACATGTGTCGTCGGGAATGTGTACTGCGGATACATTTGTAGCCGTCACTGTTATTCCTAAGAACATTTTTCGCACTTTTCCTTGCGACAACCGTAATAACATGCTAACAGTTACACGCTGTTACCCGTTTAATGTGTGCATCTATGATAATGCCAACGTAATAGAAAAATCACTTCAAAGCCATTTGGCAAAGGGTAAAAATGGCGCAAGCAAGATCACTTTCTTGCTTGCAAGGACACGGCGTTTTTTTCTCGCGTTAGAGTAGAATGCATCGCACTGAAATTGGTAGAGCAAGCGAAAATTCGGTTTTGTTTATTTTTATTGAAAAAAAAAAATAATATAATTGAAATAAAATTAAAAAGTCGGCATAGAAATGAGTGTTGTCGTCTGTACATTTTATACTGTCAAATTCAAAAGTGACAATTTCATTGACTTAAAAAAACCTTAGGTTATTTCTATGGAAAATTTATTAATTTTTTTGGTCGCCGGAACTATTTCTGGGGGCCATAACAGGCATTCTGGCGACCTCGCCTACCGTTGCGTTGCGATCGCAGCGCTCGTATGTAGCTAGAACGCAGCTGATATGCAGCGGCGGCGGCGGCGCGGGCGGCGCGCCCAAACACATAGCGTCACGCACACTGCTGCAATTTGCCATCCGTACGTGTCAATGCAGAAAATACATGCCATATTTGGAATCGGACCGCAAGGCCTGCTCATAATCCACGATTTCCGAGCTACGTCATCGAACCAGCAGTCGCCGTCGCCGGTTCGACGTTGTTCGCCGACGAACAACGGCGACGGCGGGCGAGCCGGCCGCGCGCCGCGCAGCGCTCGCGTGACTCGGACAAATTAAACAAACACTCGAATTATGAAATAAGTAGCGCTCGCTATGAATATGTAGATGGCGGCTGGCGTCGAATGAGCCGACGGTGTGAAGGTAGCGAAGGTGCGATGACCGCGTACGGTCGCGCGATCAATAATTCCAAGCAACATCGACTCGCGGCTGCACGGTCGCTCCGCCCGCCTCCGACGCCGCCGCCGTGGCCGATTCTCCGAAGCAATTATGCTTAAAGAATTGCGTGTACATGTCGCCACGAAACCAACAAGCTTATTACTTGTACAGTATGCGACGAATAATGCACCACGCGAGTGACGCCAAGAGAGCGGTTTTTTTTTTATTTATTTTTTTATGGAAACTGTCCCGGTTGGCTACATCACCTACAACATCCGTGATGTCAGCCCATAACACCGGGTGAGCTAGGTGCCATGTCAGTGCTTCCCTTCGGTCGTGCCGGATACACTGAACTAGACGAAAAAACACAAACTATTTTCGTTTCGACCAAACATGGTCGTTTCGACCAACGACGTTTCATTCAGTGCGGTGGTACCAATCCGGGAGGGTTGAACCCTACCACCTAGTAAGGTAAGAAGGTACTACCTAATAGTAGTACCTAATAGTTTTACGTAGAATCCGAACCGCGCTCAGCCTTCAACGGTCGAGTGGTCACCCATCCAAATACTGACCGGCCCAGCGGTGCTTAACAATCAATAGCGCCAGTCGACTGAGCTATCGAGGCTGACAAGGGTGTCAGTCAGTCAGCGTGTAAGCGTCCACTGCTGGATATACGCCTTTCCAATTTCCCTCCATTCCTCCCGGCCTTCAGCGGTACGGAACCACTGCTTTCCGTCCACGCATTTGATATCATCGTCCTACCTGGAGGGTGGTCTTCCCACACTCTGTTTTCCTGTCCACGGCTGCCAGTGTAGGACACGGTTACTCCAACGTTCGTAGTCTCTTCGGCTTACGTGTGTCCAGCCAACTGCCACTTGAGCTTAGCCACCGGTGTCCAATTAGAGCGGGTGTTCTTTCCACAAATTCAGCGTCCGATTCAGATATTTATTTCGCCATAAAGAACACACAACATTAACAATATTTCATTGAGACATATGCATATTCAGTATGGTTCATCATTTTTATGTTTGTAATCAAGTAATAAAGTAATTAAGTAATAAAAAAAATAATTATCTTAAAAAGTGGACCGATTTGCATGCGGTTTTTTTTAAAAAGCTTCAAATAAAAGTTAAATTACAAATTTAAAAAACCCCCGACTCTTAAAAAGTCAAAAATAATTTCCGTTTACTTACTTAAAGGAGTCGGGGGACCGCTAAGTAAATTAAATATAAAGACTCAAAAGTTGGCGGGAATTTACTTAGCGGTCTACCGACTCCTTTAAGTAAGTAAACGGAAATTATTTTTGACTTTTTAAGAGTCGGGGGTTTTTTAAATTTGTAATTTAACTTTTTTATTAACTGCAATCCTTTAAAGGGGAGCTGTATAAAATATTGAACATATTTATCGAAGAAAAAATATTGTATGAAAAATTATTGCCCAAATCCAAATGCTATAAAAGGAATAAAAATCTCCCAAGCAGGTATTTTGTGAAAAATTTAGTGTTGTATTTCCAATAGAGAAAAACAGGATTTGAAACTTGTCGTCTCTGTCAAACCACCGGGTGGCGTCCGTTCTACCGACAAGTTACTCTCCACCAGACGTCCTATCCTTATTGTGAGGTCCTGTTAATAATTAATACTTACGTAATGTTTTTATAGTGTGACATGTGCTCAGAATGTTTGCGAGTAGCTCCATCGTCTACAGAAGGCGCTGCAATCAAATTCTTCAGTATTCATGTTTAGGCTGTAAGTATTGCACTGGTGATTACTTTCACCAGTGAATGTTTAATATTCTTGTTCTCTATCTTGAAAGAAACTCGGATAGACGATGCAGTGAAATCATTTATTCCACGTTATAAATTGAGTTTACATGTTGAGATTTAGAACTGTAGGGCCGAACTGCACATTACAAAGCAAAACAATCACAAGAACAAAACAGGATTACATTCGAAACAAACTAAAATATTTTAATTTTGAAAAGCATAGATTGTCTCTATGGCCAAAAGTATAAAATCTTGCGCTGGCAAACGGCATGGGTTAATTATTTGTAAGTTAATATAAATAAAATACTTATAGGGTACTAAAAAAACATTGCGACTTGCGAAGTTTGTTTGTCAGTTCTTTCTTCGCATTGAATTTAGAACTGGCGGAATTTTCGACATATCCAAGCGTAGGTTACCTACCTGTGGATGAAATTTATACAATAAACAATCCCATAAGGGTTACCTGGGTGAATCAACTTTTTCTTGTAACGTAAAAACTAGCTGCAATGTCAATTTAAAAAAAAAAGTTTAATACAATTTATTATTTAGTTGAAAATCAATATGTATAACATACTTAGGTAGAAAGGCAATTGAAATAAAAGAAGAGAACTATTTAAAATAAAACATTAACCAAATTTTTAGGGGTGACCCAGGGGAGAATTTTGTCCCCAGTTTTGTATGGAAAAAGGGGTTGTCCCCAGGGTAACAAATATTTTTTTTTTAATTACTAAAAATTATTTGTGCAGCTTCTTTCTTATTAATCAATTACTTATCTGAGAGTTGCTGTACCTATTAAAATAAGGTGAATTTATCCAGATAATATCCTGTTTTCAGACAGATAACAAAAACAAGAAAAAGTTGATTCACCCACCTACTTTACTTTCGTTTAGACATCTTTTTCGCGCGGCTTCGCTTCGCGTGACTTTTTGCTCACTGCTCAGGCCGCCGATGATGTAGCGTTATGATTAAAAGTCCAAAACCATCTTGAAAAGTTACAGAATGTAACAGTGAAAACCGTATGTAAATAGATAAAGTCGTTCTCGAGTTATAAGGGTATTCATATATAGACGTAAATACACGGCCGTATAGTAACTTCGCTTTGTTATTAGGAATTCTAACGACGACTGAAGGCAGATGCATTGTGAGCTTTTGACGCACTTCAGAATACATCACATACTTTTAAACAGGTTAAACTATTTATATCAATATTATGAAAAGTTTCATAAATATTTTCTTTCATAATTTCTTTCTTTCTTTCTCTTCCGTATACCATGCTATGATTCTACGCCCCGCCTATATCAACTCCGGTTAGGTCTCGGTTAACATTTAACTGTCGGTAAAGTAACATTACTCATACACAGTTGACTGCAGTTACATTTTAGCCGACAGTTTTAAAATCAGTCCAAAATCATATAGCTACGAGTTACTTTTAAGCCAAATGCCATACCGAGTAATATAAAATGACCCGCGTTCAACTTTTTTTAAATTTCACTGAAAACTGAAAGGTTGTTCGTCGTTGTTGTTAAATTACGTCCCCGTTCCGTCACGCCATTGGCTAATCATTGTTGTGACGGACACTTTGTCGTACGTACCCATAATCATAATCAAGCACTCACACCGCACGGGCAGTGACAACTCTGACAACACAATTGTTGGTTGCCCGGCGCCACACAAAATCAACAATTTTTATTACCATTAGCAGTAAACAAAACAGAAATACTTATAGCGGAAAAATCTGTAGCTTTAAACGCCGACATTTCGACATATGCGGAGGCTCGCCGACCCAGCGATTCCAGGTTCGCTTATAATAAGTCGAAAACTACTCAAAAATAGTTTTCGACTTATAAGTCTTTTCTCTCTTTTTCACTCACGTGCGTTTTTCCCTGGCGTATTCAAGCGCATCTATGGATGCTTGCATATAGGTTATATTTTCGTCGCAGCAGTAGTTTTTTTTTATGGAAACTGACACGGTTGGCTACATCACCTACAACATCCACGATGTCAGCCCATAACACCGGGTGAACTAGGTGCCATGTCAGTTATCAAAGTTTATAATTAAATATTTAATTTACAATACAATGTATTCTTACACATGAATAATTATATGAGTTGGGTTTTTAGAGTC
Source organism: Nematopogon swammerdamellus (assembly GCA_946902875.1). Lineage (NCBI taxonomy): Eukaryota > Metazoa > Arthropoda > Insecta > Lepidoptera > Adelidae > Nematopogon > Nematopogon swammerdamellus. Next base: position 1,071,802 of record OX336338.1, on the reverse strand, counting down.
ACGTAGAACAAACAAATTGAAGTAACAATTATTACTTAAAAATACTCTCAATAAATAATTGTATCACTGGTAATAGGCATAATAATGAGTACCTAGACACTAGAATAAAATATGTTATTTTTAGTTATTATGATTACTAATCATCAATACTAATATTAAAATTTATATAATGTAGGTTGCCAATATTAATAATAAAATTGTTAAAATACCGTGCAAACATTATCAATGTGTGTGCATTGAAAATATTTGCAAAAAAAAATAAAAAATATTGGAGGATGTAGAAAAAGTAATAGAATACATCGAGATCAATTTTGGATTTTTTTGTCTTTTGGCTTTACGACCTGGAGCAATCACCACAGACAGTGCGTGTGACAGACAGACAGACATATTTCAATGAATATTTAGCGAAATCACGTACAATCCCGAGAGAGGCTGATCAGATCAATCGAGTTCAGTTTCTACATGAAAATGTAAACCATCGTCGAACAATATCAATCACCACACAGCTCAGCCCCAGACGTTATATTTGATAAACAAATCAGCAATCAGTAGACAGACTGATCTGCTTAATGACTTGAGCTTTGCGTTGTAATGTGTGTTACGATAAACACGCTATGGCTATTCGTAACTCAAGCTCGATTCCAAGTTATTATGTGTATAATAATAATGCACTCTCGTATATCTACAATTCCTTTGCTATTCCATCTTTGAAAAAGTCGTGGCGTATATCGTTTTTTAATTTTTTCTTATTCTTTTAATGCATCTATGAAAAAAAAATTCTAACACTCAAAAAAATTCATATGGCGGCGCGGCGTCATGACGACGTCTGAGTTAAGGATATTTACAATGCATTAGTAAAAGTATTTTTTCAATAATTTTATCTTTATGATTTATTAATATTGTTTTTATGGAACCTGACACGATTGTCTACATCACCTACAACATCCGTGATGTCAGCCCATAACACTGGGTGAACTAGGTGCCATGTCAGTGCTTCCCTTCATTTAATCTCGGCTACACTGAACTGGACGGAAAACACGAACTATTTACTTAGCCATTTCGACCGACGTTTCGTTCAGTGCGGTGGTATCAACCCGGCCGGGATAAACCCTACCATACCTAGTAAGGTAAGAAGGGAAGGGACCTACAGTTTAAAGTGGAATCCGAACCACGGTCTTTATGATGGTAAATGTAATACCTGAGTAGTGTAAGTACATAGGTACTTTATAATTACATGATATTATGTACTAAGGGTGAATTATAAATTATCGCTAGTACAATAATGTCGCAGCTATTCAGATAATAGCTGGTTATTAGCTTATTCATACGTTGTAAGGAATAATTGAAATAGAAGGCGGTACCAGAGTGTCTTCGGTCACGTTAAGAACCAGATCATTAAACGTATTTCGCTTTTAGTATTCAAAAGTGTATTACTATGTGGCGGTGAACGTTTCTTATTACCCGACTGCGAACGCAAAGGAGGGTAATGTTTTTCACTTTTATGTATGTACGCTGTGGAGTTTCTTCATTCCCTCGTAACTTCAAAATGGGTGAATAGATTGTGACGATCGAGGTGTCCAACGATTCGTCTTAAGGACCCGTACAAGGTAAGCAAGCTGAATATTCCGCGGGTGCAAGCAGGATAGCGATATGTCTCTTTTTCGGGTTGGAGTAAGATGCAATGCAATGCAACGCTTGGAATAGCGTAAGCGAAAATACTTTTTTTTTTATTTATTTATTTTTATCAATTACAAAAATGTCAAAGCTACCGACATAGATATTACATATCAATTCAAAACATGTATATACAATTAAAACTAATAGGTAGAAAACAAATTGAAATAACTATAAATAAAAATATTCCTCCATCTTCGGCGAAATTGGTATTGTCCCGATGACGGAGGCAGCGTTCCCCCTCTGAATGGCTAGGCTGATCTTCTGCCTAAGGTAGCTCGGCGCACGAATGTCCCCAGATGCCTAAACTATTTTGAAGTTTATATCTTAATCGGTTATTGAGATAAAAACAGCAATCCTGTGATTGCAGCATCCGGAGCCGGCGTCACGAGATCGTTGCACGCATTGAGAAATAATATACGGGGGTACCTTTATACGTCTATGGTTGCACGCATAGAGAATACGTCTATGGTTGCACGCTTCCGCTATACGCCCAAAAAGGGAAATGTATCCTCTGTATGCTAATAACGTTCGCACTTTCTTTTGACTAACAGCCTTTCTTTTGACGTAAATTTGATGAAACGTCTCTATCCTGCTGCCTGGCGGTTTTTTACAAAAAGTTGCGTGACGAAAATTATGTAATTTTGGCGACTTAGATCTCGAAAACTATAAGAGTTACAGGAAGGTGAGGCAGATCGTCTTAGAGGTAGTTCTTCCGACTTGCTAAGACGACCTTTGCTAAGAATAACTGAGAGCCATACGTCAAGCCCTTCTATAAATATGACCCTTAGAAAAAAGGCTTCGAAGATCAATAAATGCTTATAACTCCTGAACTACTGGTCAGATCGACTTGCAATTTGTTTCTTTTCGTAGAAATAAAATTGCTCTCTTTGAAATAGTTGTATGCAGACGGACAACGAAGTGATCCTATAAGGGTTCCGTTTTTTTTTCCTCTTTCGAGGTACGGAACTCTAAAAAGAACTTTGGTAAATTTCGGCACAACATCGACAACCACGTTTAGCAAAGTATTAAGACAAGATTATCAAGCAGCAAGTAAGGCACGAAGAACCACTAGATTATTTCGGCAGAGTAAAAAGAAGGTATAACTTACGTAAGTTAAGTAGGAAAATACGAAACCCTAAAAGGGTGGTAAAAGGAATGCCTTATCTCATTGCATATTTTGTCCCGAAAATAAGCCATGATACCTATACATACATACTTATCATTATCTACCTACGTATTATTTGGTTGGAGTGGTCTGTCACTTCCTACCAGGAGCAATAAAGTCGAATGCGAAGCGGCGGAGGCGCGCGGCATCGCCCGCCATGCCCTTTTAATAGAGTTAGCAGCCGACCCAAACTAAACATTGTTTTATAAACACAAACACAAGTGAAGAAAAAAAAGTAATTTTAAAATGTTAGCTTAAGACAATATGTATTTTATTTAAAAACAAAATAGTTCTCAATATTTATGGGGGACTTATTTTTATTTTTTTTATTTTGCCGCCGTTCTCTTTTGGAATCCATTTAGTTTTCGATATAGATAACCGCTTAAAAGATCCGACATGATAATAAAATTACCCAGTATATATAAGGTCTTTCAAAATTAGTTAATAGTACGCTAAGGAGGGGTTCTGTATCATATAGGGAGTAAAACCTATATAAAATTGTTTGTACCTTGGGCTTTGTTTTATGTAAAATATCTTTTATGTATTTAAATAAAAAAATAGGTGGTTGATTTTTATAGCCTAATCGATTCAGTTTCATAACAGTAACAAAAAAGTCTCCATTACCATTATGACGTAACACGTGTAAGTTGGTAAAAAAAAATCAAATTCTTTCTACTCCATACTAATAAAACTAAAAATGTGTTTTTTCACAATTTCTGAAAGAAAGAGATCTATATGTTGGAAGACTTTTTTGTTCCTGCCATGAAACTGAAACGATTAAGAAATTTTTTTTTTTACATTTAAAATTCAAAAAATATTTTTGTAAAAAAAAAAATTCTTTGTTCTTCAAAAGTGATCTATTTCCGATACAGAACCCCCCCTTAGCGTACTATTAACTAATTTTGAAAGACCTTATATATTAGTATACTGGCTAGTGTAACTGTACCCAATATTAGGTGCAACGTTTTTTTTCACCTAAGGCAAATCCAGCTTCACTTTGACGGTCTCGATCGGAGACGTCAAATATTGACAGAGAGTCTTTTTCCTCGTTATTACACGACGATTGTGCGAATGCGCGAGCCGGCGGGCGGCGCCCGGCACCGCACTGGGGGAGGTGGGATGAGGGGCAGGCAGGGGGCTTCTCTCAGCCCCCCTCACCGCTCGTTTCCCCAAAAGCGATTAGCTCAATAAGCCCTACAGATTTTACTCCTACGTTTACGCAGCGTTTGTATACTTTTGCGCGTTTGCACGAACCTTAATAGGTTTTGAGTTGGGCGCTGAACGCTGAGCGAACAACGGGCCGTGTAGGTACTCGTACTTCGGGATTACGGCCCTGAGGGCGCTTGTTGTACTTGCACTGAACCGTTCGGTTTTATTTATTTATTGTTCTCGAGTATTTTATCCCAAGTCGTAGACATTGCGCACGTGAGTCGCCCAGCGAAACATAGAGTGCGGTGCATCGTATAAAGGTGAATGTTATGAGAACGATATAGCCACGGATGTTGAAGGTTACTAATTGGGAAACGGTTTTTATGTAACCAAACAAGGGTTGGCTACATCTTGTATAACACCCGTGTTTTCATTATTATTCAGGTTTTATTTTATTTTGTTAGGAAACTTAACAGAAATGGTGTATCGTATAAAGGTGAATGTTATGAGAACTATATAGTTACGGATGTTGTTGGTTACTAATTGGGAAGCGGTTTTTATGTAACCTAACATAGTTGGCTACATCTTGTATTACACCCGTGTTGTCAGGTTTTATTTTATTTAATTAGGTAACTTAACAGAAATTGTGTATCGTATAAAGGTGAATGTTATGAGAACTATATAGTCACGGATGTTGTTGGTTACTAATTGGGAAACGGTTTTTATGTCACCTAACATAGTTGGCTACATCTTGTATTACACCCGTGTTGTCAGGTTTTATTTTATTTAATTAGGTAACTTAACAGAAATGGTGTATCGTATAAAGGTGAATGTTATGAGAACGATATAGTCACGGATGTTGATGGTGAGTAATTGGGAAACGATTTTTATGTATCCTAACATAGTTGGCTACATCTTGTATTACACCCATGTTGTCAGGTTTTAATTTATTTTATTAGGAAACTTAACAGAAATGGTGTATAGTATAAAGGTGAATGTCATGAGAACGATATAGTCACGGATGTTGTGGGTTACTAATTTTATTGCGAAACAGGTTTTATGTGACCAAACGTGTATTGGTTTTTAATTTATGTTATTAAGAAATTTAACAGAAATTTACATAAATTTATACAAAAAAAAAAATTCGGCAATTAAAAATTTCCTCTTTTTACAATACACATATATATGTACTTAAAACTAGATGAAAAATAATTATATAATCAATACACTATATTATATTGACTGAAAGAACTTACCCAAGGCAATAAGTCCGCACTTACCAAACATAAATTAAGTGTAGTGGTATAAATGATTATGTTACAGTTACTGTTATAATAGGTTACATAGTTACCAGTATTATTTATACATCCAATAATTTATTTCTGTCATTGTTGCAGGTATTCACCGGAAACTCAAATACGTACCTCGAGAAGAAGAACCGTCTCGACCCTCCAATCTGGGCGTCCAAGATTCGATTCCTGCCATACAGCTCACACCGGCGCACCGTGTGCATGCGCGTTGAACTCTACGGGTGCTTCTGGAGCGGTAAGGATCTCTCTCTCTCTCTCCCCCTCTCTCTCTCTCTCTCTCTCTCTCTCTCTCTCTCTCTCTCTCTCTCTCTCTCTCTCTGTCTCTCTCTCTCTCTCTTTGAGCCTACCACCTAGTAAGGGGCAAGGGAAGGGAGGGACCTACAGTTTTACACCGGTTCCGAACGATGAAGCAGCAGGTGGTAGGTATCCACGTAAATTTTTTCGTCAGAAAAAACTCATGGGTACACGCTAACCGCATTCGAACCTCAGACGCATGAGAAGCCATGCCCAAACCACTCGGCCACCCGCCGCTTCCGCTTCTTCTCTACTCCACAAACTGTTGAGAACCCATCGGTTCTCAAAATGGTTTCTTTGTCGCACCGCTAGGGTGTGGAACTGTCTCCCGGCGCGTGTGTTTCCCGAATCCTTTAACCTGGGTGTCTTCAAACGTCGTATCAACGGGCTAGACAGCCTAGCAACAGCCCGCAAATCTGCTGGCATGCCACCAAACTGAGCGTGGTTTCGCGAGGAGAGGGTTTTTTTGGCTCTGTCGACTGTACCATTGGTCCCTCGACACAGCCACACATGTTGGTTTACATAAAAATACAAAAAAAAAAAAAAATTACCAACCAATCGTTATTTCGCAGATGGCGTGGTGTCCTACACGATGCCAAAGGGTGACAAGCGGGCAAACGGTATGGAGCTAGCCGATGCCACATATGACGGCCAATGGGGTGACGAGATGCGTCGCGGCCTGGGACAACTAGTCGATGGGCATTTCGGCGCTGACGAACTACGAGAAGGCGGCGCTAAGTCCGCCTGGATCGGCTGGAAGAACGAGTCGAGACCGGGGCCCGTTGTCATCGTTTTCGAATTCGACAAAGTGCGAGAGTTCAGCGCGGTGCATCTGTACTGTAACAACCGCTTCGAGAGGGACATACAGGTTGGTGGTTAATTCTCTGAACAATCCCGCTGGATCAACTGGTCGTACGTGCATTAGCACACGCTGTATCCCGACAATCGGGGTAAGCAGAGTAATCGGAGTTGCGCTGCAGGTACTCTTATAAATTACAGCACAACACCGACCGCCACGTGTAGCAAAGTATTCGGACAAGATAGTAGGGGGGGATTTAGTGCGATATACCCTGCATTTTAATATAGAAGGCTCATACTTGCAACAGGTACTCCTTATGTGCTCCTGAGTGGATTTCCACCGGTAGACATCGGGGGTCACCGCGGGGGTGGCGGAGGGAGGGGGTGGAAGTTTGCTTTTCCCGCACTTCACTTTGTACCCTATTCCTTCAAAACTATAGGTATTAGGGCAAGTGCGATGTCATTTTCGGATAACTCAAGGCAAGGATGACGAATTTATTTCTAGAACAAACATTTTGCCTTTCCATACAAAAACATATAAATATTAGGCAAAACTCACAAACAGTGAAAGTTTTTTTTAAATACCTAAACGTCGTTTACTTTTAAACTACTAAAGATAAACATATCTAAAAAATATGTTCTGAAAGCTGCATTTACCAGAATTACAAATATAGAATTTTTATTTGAATGCCAAGGTAAGAAGGAGAAATTATATTTTTTTTAAATAAAAATTTACATAAAAATAAATAATAAATTCATTTAAGATCTTTTATATCTGAGATATTGATAATTTTGGGGCGATATTTTTATTTGAAATAATTGTTAGCTTACCAGCTATCAGAAAAATATCAATGGAGTGCCCAAAAATAAGGATTTTTAAAAAACTTAGTTTTTTCGATTACAAGTCAGAAATTTAAAAAAAAATCTTAAAACCTCGATATCTCGGAAACCGCTCATTCCGACCCGCAGTTGATGGGACTTAAATTGTTCCAAATAACCTCTAGTATAACCCATTTCAAGGAATAGATCGCATTTCCATTCATTCTGTATATAATGTAGAGAAGAAGAAGAGATGTGGATGTAGTACTGTTATGCGCTGTGATGCTTATTGTGATGAAATTCAGTTTCCCGCTTTCGCCCCCACTTATCCGGTAAAAGCTACCTGCTGCAAATGGTTCCCTTATACAATTCAAGGTATCAATTTCGCAGCGCGCCAGGCGCCGCCATTTCTCATACATTTAATTTGACTAATGGACCGCGGGCCGTCAATAAAGCATCGTTGACGTGCGCGGACATCTCCATACATCTTACTTCGAGGCGAGTCTCCTAGGGCGCTTTTAGATTAGACGGCCTGCGAACAGAGCACGGACAAGTTTCAATTCTTACGCCAAAACGTAAAGCATTATGGAACAATATGAGGAGCGTCGGAACTTACGTTCGCGCTTTCGTGACGTTTCATTTTTTCTGATTTATGCCTTCATCCCAAGTATCCCATCACGTACAACATTAAAAACTTCGCTTCAATAAATTTAAACTTAGGATTGAAATATTAAATATGTGACATTAAATCAATTTAAACGAAAAATACAATTATCGATAAAAAAATAATAATGTATCTACAAAGTAATGAAAACTGTGACACGTTACTGCAAATAAAATTATTATCTTCTTTTAACATCTGATTGAAAACAGATCAGTAATTTCAGTTTTTTAGGGTTCCGTATCCGTCGTACGGGACCCTATTACTAAGCCTACGCCGTCTGCCTGTCTGTCTGTCCGTCTGTCCGAAGGCTGTATCTCTTGAACCGTAATAGGTAGGCCGTTGAAATTTTCACAGAATATGTATTATTATGGCCGATATAACAACAAATAATAAAAATAAGAAAAAGTAAAAAAATCACGGGGTCCCCATACAAGAAACTAAAATGTGTATGCGCTTCATCTACCGAGAACAGTATGAAGCATTTTAACATACATACATACATAGCGTCACGCCTGTTTCCCGGTGGGGTAGGCAGAGACAACGGATCTCCACGTGCCACGATCCTGATTTTAACTAATCATGAATTTTAACTAATACGAAGCATTTAATAAAACAGCTGACCAGTGAGTGGCGCTGACCATGACATGGCGATACGGAAGCCTCGGTGCGCGAGTTCAACTCGCACTTGGCCGGTTTTTAGGTTTCCGTATCCCGTACGGAAGCCTATTACTAAGCCTACGCCGCCGTCTGTCTGTCTGTCCGTCCGAGGCCTGTATCTCTTGAACCGTAATAGGTAGCCGGTTGAAATTTTCACAGAACAGAACAGTTTTTTTTTTGTGGTGCGGAAACCTCGGTGCGTGAGTCCGACTCGCACTTGGCCGATTTTTTTTAACATCGCTAGTAACTTACGGATCGTATCACCGATGTTTGTGTGTGTTTTTTTTTTAAAGTTACCCATAACAATATCTTAGTTCCGCCGCTCACGACTGGGCAGTGTAAAAAGAAAGGCAATTTTATCCCGGTGTAACGTGCACATCGACGTAGGGCATAAATTTGACTAATTTTATTTATTCCTCGCTCGCGTAGGCACTTACTTTACGACTGGTCACTAAAGAGTCGTTATTTCTACACGAGTGTGCGTGCGCGCGTGTTGGAGAGTTAGTTTACATGAGAGTACATTTATAATGTAGTGTGAGAATTTGTGAGCGGAAATAAGAAACTGCGACTGAGGCATAACGATATATTTCGATATCGTGTATACCGTGGGTTCGTGCAATTCGTGGCTGTAATATTTTATGGATTTGACCCTAACAATTATATCGTGTAAAGTATAATGTTGCGTGTAGGTTATTCGAATGTCAATATCATCAATACTAATCTGTAAGGGATGGTAATGGAGTATTTTAGAATGTTAAAATTTTTTTATTGCTTCCGAACCGGGTGGCTGTGCTCGATGGTGGCCTCATTTTTTTTTTCTAGACAGCCGGCGCGGGTTTCTGTGCCCAATACTTCAACGGAAGATCAGACACAGCCATTAACACCATTCCTCGCGAAACTACGCTCAGAGAGGCGCCATGCCGGCTATGAGGCGGACAAAAAGTTTGTCGTCTAATTTATTGACACGCCATTTAAAGATTGCCAGGTGGTCCCCACAACACACTTACCGGAAGACCGTTCCATATTTTCGCCGTTCGACACAGGAAAGATTTCAAAAAACGATATGTTCTTAGAATTTGGGTGTCAAAAACATAATATGGATGTTACGAGCGAGTCCGACGGGTGTGGCAGAGACGGATGGGGGCAGGAGGGATGAGGCAGGAGCTAATCACCAGGCACAGCTAATTTCACTCCGGAGAAGGTGCCAGTCGCTTGTAGGCGGATAAACGTAGCTATGGTGAAGCTATTAATCTGCGATTTGAAAATATGCATTGTAAGAACAAGGAAAGGTATTCTCCGGAAGGATATTTCACACCTTCTGCAGTGTAGTCAGAACGAGAAGAATTACTCCAAATGACGACTTTACTTAATGCCTTTCCTTTAAAATTTTCTTTACCGTAGAAATCCAAATAATGTTTTTTTAACGTACAGTTTTATTAACTGCAACACTACAAAATTAACAAGACTTTTACTCAATCCCCTCAAACTATAAAATACTTCTTCGACCGCGTTGACCTCTGAACTTTAATAGCACACATAAATAACCGGTAACGCGATAATCGTGATGGTAGATTAATCTGTTCATAGTGATATGTACATACTTAGCCCACGCGCGGCGCGAGAGTGAAACGTTGCTTTGCTAGATAACGTTTTAACGATTTAAACGTGCGTAGTTATACTAGGTACTTATAGCCTACTCTAGATGCTAAATACAATTTAAGCTTTTTTTTTAATAGAAAGCGTGACATGTGGCATCGTTTCACTTACGAGTAGGTGACTTACGATGCCCATGGACATTCTGTGATGCACGGGGATTGCGAATGCCATGCCGGCCTGACAGGAGCCTTTTCACGCCCCTTTTGAAAAACCCCAAGCTGTACTTAGGAGGAAATAGATGAGCAGGGAGTGCGTTCCACATTTTCCCGGTTCTGTTAATAAAAGTCCTACAGAACCGGTTGGTGCGCATCCTCGGTAGGTCGATTGTATAGGGGTGCATCCCTTGCCCAGTACGCGTAGTGCGGCGTAGTGCGGAGGTGGAATGGAGACGACGGAATCGCGTTAAACAGCTCCTTCGAATACTCCCCGTGAAATAGACGATAGAACACACTTAGGGAGCCGACGTCCCTAGGGAGTTCCAGCAAGTCGCGGGACACCACAGGGATGCTCGGTGCCACAGGGTCATCCACAAGTCGCACGGCACGACGCTGGTTAAATTCACTAGCCACTCAAGCGTCGTGTGCGCGCCTCGACAAAACGCCTCAGCGTCGCGCGAGCTGCGCGCGCTCGGGGTGCGAGGGAAAGGTTACGAGTATACGCTTTTTTCGAAAAAAAAATATATGAACACCTATAGCAAAGTTAGTATAGTTTAAATTGTTACTAAATTTCCTACAAAGTTATCTATAACTTGATTTGTACTGACCTTTTTTTTATTAAAAATCCTGGGTGGTATTGTGATTCATAATATTAGATAATTACTGAAGACGGCTTTATTCGCCGAAATATTTAATAAAATAAAAAACATGTGTTATTTTTAAATAAATATTTAGAAACACTGCAAAGTGATATATATACTCGTATATTTTCTTTTAATATAAAAATATTATCATAAATTCATTATTTACCACAATACTGGCAACACATACACGCGCAAGTGTGATTTTACTTTCCCACGCACTTCTTCGTATGCGTAGAAACAGAAAACTGACCAAGTACCTACTCCCGAGATATCTGATCCTGGCCGCAAGATAATAAGTTATTTCTGCCTACTTCAAAGACAGCGGCGGCTCGTATTTGCTATTTTCTAAGCGTAAAGTTTCCTTTTAAAGGTTTCTGTATGAAGCCACGCCAGTCGCGATATTCGAACTAAATTCCGAATAATTTAAAGATAGATACTCGTAGATAGAAAATCGATTTAGTGAAACAAGCACAAGTTAAAAAAGTTACATTAGGTGCAAAGGTGGATTTATCCCTTACAGTGATTTCTTACAGTCAATCTTTGGATGTCGATAAACGATACCAAATGCGTTCAAACGTTTAAAATATTTCTAATTTTTTGTAGCAATGAAATTTAACAAAATTAATAACATTGATCTCGTACTAGTCTAAAGTTTTTAAATACATATTTACGTAAATTTATGCACGGTGTTTTTTATTTAACCAAAAACTGAGTCACGACTCACGCCTGAAACTAAAAAAAAACTTTTTATTTGGGAAACTGTCTTTATTTAGAAGTGCCAAGACATTGACATTTTCTAAAAATTTAATTTTTCAATTTCACAATCATATTTCTGTGAATACATTTTCACATACTATTCACAATCCTTCTGTGTCGTCCTTCCGCAAAATCGAATGGCATACGGATTCAAATAAGCATTTGTTCGTTCTGTGTACTCAACCTGGTACCAGCATGAGGATGCAACTGCATTGCGGACGGAGCGGTTACCAAATTCGTACTTTTCAGTTGAAAAAGCCTAGAAATTGTTTACACACAGAGAGTTCCGTAGCCATTTCTTACTTGTTCATCAACGCTGCCCGTTCCTTTTCTGTGAGACGCTTCTTTGAAGAAGAATGCAGTTTTTTTATAGCCTTTTAAGATTCAAACGTCAAAGTTTGTTCTCGTAGGCACTAAACGGACTTTTAATATTTTTTTAGATTTGTTGAGCTTTTTGGTTTGGAATTGTTTATTGTTTATTGTATAATTTCATCCATAGGTAGGTAACTTATTACGCTTGGATATGTCGAAAATTCCGCCAGTTCTAAATTCAGAGTGAAGAAGAACTGACAAACAAACTTCGCAAGTCACAATGTTTTGTTAGCACCATAAAAGTATTATAATTAAAGTAACTTACAATAATTAACTCATACTAACACAAGAACATTAATATTTACAGCATAAACATGAATACCGAAGAATCTGACCACTCTGCCTATTTACATAACCATCTGTTGTATAGTAACATCGTCAATTTTGATATTTAATATATCAAGTCATATCAAAAGCAATGGCATAAGTTTATTACAAAGAAATGTAATAAGTCATATTAAAAATCTAAAAATCACAACCTCGAACCGAGATGTACTCGTATATATTTAAACCTACAACTACGTACACGTAGGTACCTACGCTTAGATGTAAAATATTATTAACGTACTTAGGTACACTAAGTAGGCACCGGTAGGGGTCGCGTGCGGGGAACCGCAGAAGCTTGCAACTTCCGGCGAAAACGGGAAATCTCGGTCGCCGACATCCGATTTATTAATATTTTAAAGTTGAGCGCGAAACTTGCCGTCGAAATAACAAATTTATTGTACTAAAAGAGGAAATTTAAAATCGATAGGCGGCGTTGGGCAATTTGGCAGAGCGGTTCAAATTAAATTTTCTCTCTCTAACTTTCCTCTACAGAACCGGTCAAATCTGGAACGTTCTCCCTGCCCATATATTTCCCCTCAAGTTCAGTTTTGGATTCCTCAAAAAAGTCGTGAAAAGGCACCTGTCAGGCCGGCATGGCATTCGCAACCTCCGCGTGCGATCAAATGTCCATAAGTGTCGTTGGCGGTTTCTATCAAATAAAAACAATTATAGCGCTCCGTAGGGGAAGTGGGATCACCGTGTCCCAAAGAATTCGTATCCCAATCACAAAGAACTTAGAGCTATGTGCCACAGCGTTGCAATAATCTTCATGCCCACGTAAAGCAACCACATGTCGGCAACGTAACTCTACGCATCACACGCATCGGAACCAACGGATTTTTAGAAGAACTGCGTCCACTGTATCCGCAGCAATCGCAATGCCGACCCTGGGCCAGTATTCTCTAACGTCCTACCGTCAACGTCGGTGACGCTAACTAGTTATGTCTCTGTCTAATTATATGAACTAGACAGAGACATAACTGGTCAGCGTCACCGACTTTGACGACAGGACGTTAGAGAATACAGAGGGCCTAGTCCGAGTTAACGTGACAGCTACGTAAACGTCAAATACCGATCGAATTGAGTTTTTATGTATGGGAGCACAATACGCTCACCGCGGCGCCACTAGAGAGCTCCATACATAAAAACTTAATTCGATCGGTATTTGACGTTTACGTAGCTGTCACGTAAACTCGGACTAGGCCATCTGGCCGTGGCTGGCCAATCATTTGCATTCGGATGTTCATGCATGACAAACCGTTGCTACTACTAAAAATTCCTTTCATCCGATGCGTTCGATGTGTACGATGCGGACGTATAGGTACCGTGGGTGGCCAAATTATTAGACTCACCACACTTAATGTCATAGTTATCAATACAAATTTGCTCTTGGGAAAAAAAATTCCACCTCCTAAACCTTTGAACCTAAACTATTGCAACTAGGTATTTTTTATTACTGATATATTTGGCATACACCTACGTTACCATTTTCAACCTATGAACATCGACTTAACTTAGAGACAAAGTAGAAAATCGAATTTTTTTAATTCTATACATAAATTATTTAAATGATATGAAAATAAATAATCGGTATTTATAAATTTGTCTCCAAGTTAAGCCGACTTTCATTGGATTAAGGTGTAAATGTAGGTTTATGGCAAATATATCAATAATAAAAAATACCTAGTTGCAATAGTTTAGGTTCAAAGGTTTAGGAGGTGGAATTTCTTTTCCCAAGAGCAAATTTGTATTGATAACTATGACATTAAGTGTGGTGAGTCTAATAATTTGGCCACCCACAGTATATACGCTTGTCGCTACGCGCGATCGATTCCACATCTAGCCTTAAAATTAAATATCTATGACATCGTCCCCGCCCTGTCCGTGAAACTTGGGAAACTGTTTGAAAACTACAAATTTTAATAGCGGCGACAGCTTTGGAATATTATTCAACGGCTTTTTTTAGTTTTCGCTAACAATTTTTTCGTACGCTTTCAGGTTCTTTTCGCGCCAATTAATACTACCTCGGCTGGAATTCGCGAAAATGTTTCCTTAACTGCCACTACCTAATCTGAGCGTGATTATATTTTTATTATTAAAAAATGCGGTGATTTAAATAGGATTTGTGGGTTCGGCTCACATGTTATACGACATATCTCCGCAAGGTTATAATATATAGGCTAGGTACAAGCTTTTGCCCAAAGCTTCGCAGCCTTCGCGCCTATGGAATTCGAAAGAGACATTAAGTCACATTTGTTTGAACTCTTGTATGACTCTAATAATTGTGAGAGCAATCACTCTCACAATTAGAGTCACTGCTTATAACCCCAAGTAGATAGCTTGATAGTATATATCCTAAAGCGATCTCAAAAAGTTGCTGTATCTAATGGAATAATTGCCACTTAATTTAGATGTGCAGTTTTTTTAGTAAATCGAGAAAGTAAATAAATCAGCGAATACACACACAACAAATATTTAAATCCTAAGCGAAGTTTCTTTTTCTAATAACTACAAAGGAGGTTAGTAGCTTTGGTTGTCATCTTAATAAAAAAATATTTTGGAAATTGACTTAGAACTGATAGCCAAGAATTTAAAGTAGATCTCTACTTATTGTTGTTTAAATCTCCGTCGAAACAGCGCCCGTTATTACTTTATAGCCGAACATTGTTCTGTTTGGGTACACTGCCACCTTTACCTCAGAGGAATTGCTTCGTGGTATGCACACAGGTTAAGGTATTCAAAGACGAGGACAGAACCCCGTCCCGCGCGTTCCCCGCGCCACTGCGCCATTGTGGCGGATTTCACTCCGAAAATTCTTGCTCAATTTTCATTGAAAATTGCACAAAGCCGTGCAGGTGAGGTATTTCCAACTGTGCATAATTCGTACAGCCAGTTATTCGAGCCTACAGCGAGTATGTTTAATAAATTAAACGGAAGGGTGCTTTTGCTGTTTTATTGTGGTTACCGCATATTTGCTGCATTTTCAATTGAGTTTCAGCGCACCTAAATAATGTACAGTATTAGTTATTAACCGACTATTTAATAAATTAATAAATATAAATACCTACCTATATAGATATCTACACAAGTACACTATGTCTGCAATATACCCTTGCCATATTTCTTCCTCACTTACTCTCTTCACCCAAAGGTTGACTGAAAGAAATCACTTAAAGGGATAAGTGCGCGTTTGTACGCTATACTGTTCTCTTGTTTCTGTGTGAAGTATTGTTAATTTCTATTGCTCTTCTGTATATTATTTTCAGATTCAGATTCAGATATTTATTTCGCCATAAAGAACACACAACAATAACAATATTTCATTGAGACCTATGCATATTTTGTATGGTTCGTCATCATTTTTTTTTGTCATGTCCCGTTCAGCAGTGCAATCTATAAGGAAGAACCGGGTAAGAAACTTTATAGAGTTTTTTTTTAAATATACCTAACTTACATACTAACTTTTCATTATGTTAAATAACCTGTAACATACTATATCTAAGCAAAAAATTAAAAATATTAAGTCAAGATATACCCATAAAAAATATAATAAAATACAAAACAAAGAACATAGGGTTCAGTCAAGTTATTAATAAAATTTGAGTTTATGCATATAAACAATTTGAAATATCAAAGTCAGTAGAATTTTTATTTACAGTAAGAAAAACTTACTTACTTCTGTCTTCGGTATCTCTGTTGTGTTTTTGTGTGCAATAAAGCATTTCTATTCTATTCTATTCTACAGAACAGAAGTAGGTATATTCTAACGTCATGATCCTAACTTATATATAAAGCGTAACGTCTGGCACCTAATAATGACCGAACGACGCGTCGCTGTCGATTCTATTTTCTCTTATAAGCAGAGAACTACTCATTCAATTCACATGGGGCATGCGCTGATGTTTTCTGCCAATTGGGAAATAGTTGAAGGCAACCAGCGACTCCATTCCGCTCATTGTAATTTTGTTTATTTAGACTAGAGGGTAATTGGAGAGGCGTATGAACAGCGAGGCGCTGACGCACCAAAGTAGTCGATATTGGACACCGGGTGGCTAAGCTAAAGTGGCACTGGCCTTGGCACGTTAGCCGAAGAGCCGACGACCGTTGGAGTAACCGTGTCCTACATTGGCGGCCGTCAGAATAAATACGACATAATATGTGTGTGTACGTACATACTACCCTGGCATACTGTTTATTAAGTTACTAACTCCACAGATGTACACCTTCGCATGGTGCGTAATAAGATTGCGGTCTAACCGGCACTTGCTCTCAAGGAAAAGGGCGGCGCCTAATGTGTGCTAATTACCGGCGTGGCGGCGAACACCCCAACACGGTCACCTCACTCACTCGACCCGACCCGACTAAACTAATTTCACGTCCAGCTCTATTCGCTCTAGATATCAAAATGATAGAGTTAAATTAATAATTGAAAAAATAAATAAAATTGATACGAAAGCGCGTCGTAGCACCCGTCACCGACGAGCATGCATAAAGAACATTATGTATGAGAGTAGAAGAGGCTGCAGAGGTGTGTCAGGATCGTGGCATGTGGAGTATGCACGCAATATGATAAGATAAACTACAAAGGAATACTACATTAATACTTTAAGTGAGCTAAACTTGGTTAATTATTAATTTGTTTCTCGGAAACCGCTTTAACGATTTACATAGATGAAATTTCCCCACCTGGAAGGTGGTCTTCCCACACTCCGTTTTCCTGTCCACGGCCGCCAGCGTAGGACACGGTTACTCCAACGGTCGTCAACTGCAACGTACTGCAACGCGCTGTAAGGCAATCTAAATCGGTTGAGTGGTTTTCGAGTTATAATGGAACAGGCAGATAAGATACCTATATTTTCTTAACAAGTGAATTCTCAATACTGATATTATCATTCTAATGCCCATTCGCAGCCGCGCAAACGCACCACCAACGCCGAAATAATACAACCTAACCTACATAAGTGTAGCATGAAATCACAGAGCATGAAAATTTGATGCTCTGTGCATGAAATAAACAAAATGAAAGAACGCGCAATGGGCTGTAGTAATCCACTAGAATGAACAATGAAAATTATCTTCACATTCTCTCCTATGGAAAACTCTCTAAATATTCTCTGTGAGCCGATTTGTTGATTTATTCCATTAAATTTTGCGTACAGGCAATTTCACGGCTGATTGGAACATTTCTGACACGTCGTATATATTCGCCAAAATCGCGGCAAGTTACCTTTTCTCAAGAAAGGGTCTTGAGGAGAACAACCGATTTATCCTGTTCTCTAAACAGCTTTCTCACGCACGTACCTAGTCGTTAATAGTGATTTTTTGCGTTTATTTCGTTTATCATGTTTATACAGATGATTCAGTGAAGGAACAACTTTTTAGGATTCTGTATCCGTAAGGAAGCCTATTCCTATTACCTGAGCCTATTCGCCGTCGTCGGTCTGTCCGTTCTACCTTTAATTGTATATATATTATACGGGGATGGATAATATATATGTATATATATTAGGTTGTATTAATATATATGTATATATATTATCCAGCGGGGTAATGCAGCAAGTGTTCTAGGAACATTTGAAAATGCCCCTTTTGATAGTTATTTTAATGTTTGTTAGGTAGGTTTATTTCTTTAGTTATTAGTATTACTTTTTCATATTTTATGTTACATTTATGTTTTTCTGAAAATAAAGTTATTATAATAAATGTAAATGTATATCTTTTGAACCTTAATAGTTGGTTGAAATTTTGGCGGATATTCTAACCAATCTATTCTAAAAAATACACAATAATTGAATAATAGATGGCGCCACAGGCTTTTATACATTGCAATATTAAAAGACAAAAGATAGGCGGATAATAGCGGATAGATACGGAAACCTCCGTGCGCGATTAAAACTCGCACTTAACAGATTTTTTTTTATGTAAACCAACATGTGTGGCTGTGCCGAAAGACCGATGGTGCAGTCGACAGAGCCAAAAACACCTCTCCTCGCGAAACCACTCTCAGTTAGGTGCCATACCGGCAGATTTGCGGACTGTTGCTAGGCTGTCAATCCCGTTAATACGACGTTTGAAGACATCCAGATTAAAGGATTGGGGAAACACACTCGCCGAAAGACAGTTCCACACCCTAGCGGTGCGACAAAGAAACGATTTAGAGAACCTATAGATATAACGAATCATTGGTCAACTCAGCCCACATCCCACTCAGCCCGCGGGCTCAAATGTAACGATATAGAGATGAAAATGAAATGAAAATGAAAATGAAAATGAAAAATGAAAATGAAAATATTTATTCATAAACTAGGTTTTACATAACTAGGCTCACATAATTTTTGTATAGTACTTATAGTAGTGCATTTTACATAATATGCATTTTCACATATATATGTAGGTATAAAAGTATTTTAACTAAATATTTTAATATTTATAATGCATATAAACTAAAAATATAAAAGAAAGTAAAAAGAAAGCGTAACGCAAGATGTGGGTACATTATTTTGCAGGTGTGAAGGGCAATTAATAAAGGCTAAGAACTAAATCTAAACAACTTAGGTATTCATACAAATGATTGCAATAATTAATTCCATTATATATCACTTCACTACGATACGAAATTTAAAGTAGAAGCCACCTTGCCCCAATCGCATACTTTCTAAACTTGTGAAATACCTATCTACCTACTGAGTTAAACCTATTACTTATGATCACTTTTCTGACACTTTGGCTCCTACACTAGTAAACACTGTATTGCAGGAGCCATTCAGTTCCCTATTCTGTATGTTTCTGTGAAATAGTATGTACCTATTATAATATTATTTCTTGTAGCATTACGTCTGTGCAGTGTTGTGTGTTGTGTGTTGTGTTGTGTTTGATCTTAGTTCGTGTGCGCGTATTATGTTGCAGGTACACTGGTGTGCGCTGGCATAATATATATTACTGACCGCTTATTACTTAAGTGTTTGTGTGTCTCAGATGATGACTCGTCGTGTAGGTGTAGTGTGTGTGTGTGTGTGTGTGTGTGTGTGTGTGTGTGCGTGCGAGTGTGTGTGCGTGCGAGGGTGTGTGTGAGGCGTGTAAGTGAGAGGGTGTGTATGTGTGTGTGCGTGTGTGTGTTGTGTTTGTGCGAAGTGTTGCATGTTTGTATTAGTCTTCTTTTGTTGGACTGGGTAGAGAGATAGTTTTTGCTTTATCGTAAAAGCGGTATACAAACGGTAATACAAACTCGACCATCCCCGTCGGCAGTGGTTTCACCACGCCGACCGTACCCGCTAGTGGCTCCTTTCAATCCTTTCGTTCTCCAATCCATCTTTCGCCAACCGTCCCATCTGAGTGTGCGCTTTCACGTTTCTCCACTCCACACATGCACCTCACGAACTCTCCCAATAAAATCCCATTCTACATTCACCAAACGTCCTTTTAATCTTATGTATTTTATCCGTCTGCGTAAGGTAAGAACTAAAGGTATTAAGCTATATGGGTGAATGAGTGAGTGGTTCAGTTTCTTTATTCCGTCGTAACTGTAAAGCGGTTGAGTCGATAATGAAATGATGTATTCAACAATTTCGGCAATCCGGCAATACTTTATGTTACTCAAAATACTAGGATATTTGTATTGCCGGACATCAGACACCATATAGGTAGTTTTACAGAATCCGCCTACGATAAATGAAGAAATTCAATGCTTGCCTCGTGTTCTTAATTTTTCTTAGTCCGGTATTATTTTACACTAGCTGTCGTGGCTAAACGTCGTCACTAAATGTCCTATACGTCAGCGAAAACCCCACGTGAATTGGTTGAGCAGTCCTCAACTTATAAGTGAACATAAATCGACAACAGAGCATAGTTCGTTACAGATTTTGTGCTTTATTTATTAATAGCTTTTTAGTTAAGGCTTTTACCTTTTTGCTCACAGCTCAGGCCGCCGATGACGTAACGTTATGATTTATAGCCTAAAACCATCTTGAGAAGTTTCAGAACGTAACAGTAAAAACAATATGCAAATCGATATAATCGTTTTCGAGTTATAAGGATATTCATATGTATATTGACGTACGTTACACGGTCGCCCGTAGAAAGTTCGCTTTATTTATTAGGAATTGTTTATTGTTTATTGATAATTATTATGCCAGTAAAAACTGCACTCGAACTTTGTCACAATTTTGTTCTATGCGGTTCGATTACACACACGAAAAAGAACCCACAAGTAAATACGACAAGACGGTACTTTTTTATAAGATTTAAATTTTTTGCTTAACCATACATAAATGTTGTTACAGTTAGAAGAAGAATAGAGCTCGTCTATATCTATTTCACTAAAGAATAAAGAACACACTCCACATTTTCCGACAATAATAGAGACATAGGAAGAATTTCGGAAATTCGACTCAACGAAAGGGCATTAAATATGTATTTCAAAGGAGGAAAAGTCTACTTCACGACTACATTTATGTAAAAGGACTCAGCGTTTTACTGCGAGCAGCTATATTGTGCACTTAGGTAAATTATTCAAATATAAAAGCAACCGTTTGATTGCAGTGTTACATATACATTTCGCACTACTAGCATTTTGTCGGATCGATTGTAAAGTTACATGTATACTTTCCATAAGTCATCTTATCTTTTTTATAAAAATCTTTAAAACGATGTCCTGTAAAAAGATGATTTTTAGGGTTCCGTAACGGTCGTACGGGACCATATTACTAAGCGTACGCCGTCTGTCTGTCTGTCTGTCCGTCCGTCCGAGGGCTGTATCTCTTGAACCTTTATAGATAGCCCGTTAAAATTTTCACAGATTATGTGTTATTATGGCCGATATACATAACAACAAATAATAAAAATAAGAAAAAGTAAAAAAAAATCACGGGGGTCCCCATACAAGAAACTAAAAAGTGTATGCTCGCTATCTACCGAAAAGAGTATGAAGCATTTTTAACCGACTTCCAAAAAAGGAGGAGGATCTCAATTCGTCTATATGTTTTTTTTTTTTTTTTTTTTTTTTTTTTTTGTATCTTTGTAACACGATTTCTCCGTCAATTGAGGGCCGATTTAGAAAATTCTTTTTTTGTTAGTTAGGTCATACTTCCGAGGTGGTCCCATTTCAATTTTATCGAAATTGGTTCAGTGGTTTTCGAAAAATCAGCATAATACTATGGTGTGTGGTTACCTTCAGCAAAACTTGTGATGTGGTCGTTTTCGGCAATTTTCAGTTTGATAAATTAGTATGGTGTGTGGTTACCTTCAGCAAAACATTTGTGATGTGGACTTATTCAGCAATTTGCAGTCTGACACATATTGCGAATAATTCTGTACCACTTCAATCGATTTCGATTATTGATTTCGATTATTCTTTTTTATGTAATATTACTAAAAAGAATGAAATAAAAACTGTTTTAAAAAATATTAAACCGATTTCCAAAAAACAAAAAAAAAAGAACTAAAAAGTATTAAATACCTAATATTTTGAAATTTTCTCTGTCCTGTTGAAATACATGAATCGATATACTAGTGATACATATTCGGACCCTTGTTTCATGAATATTCTAAATTTGAAATTTTTTATCTTTTCCGACCGGCGCTTAATTTATTATGGTACCTGGCCGGTACCTACTGTACCGAGTACCATCGAGCTGGTTTGATGATGGAGACAGAAGGTGGCCATAGGAACTCCTAAACTACACATGATAAACCCATCGTGTTTGGGCTCGTTGCATTTGTCTTCACGAGAAATTTACTTTAGACCTAAGAGATTCTCAATTCGACGGTATGTTTTCTTTTTTTGGATGTTTGTTACGCGATTACTCCGTCAATTGTGGGCCGATTTTGAAAATTCTTTTTTTTTTTATTTGAAAGGGGATAACCCTGAGGTTTTTGAAGTGAAAACTTCTTTAGCGGCTCTTGGCACTTTTTTAGGTGGGTAAAAATGTGTAACTCGCGACATCGCGTCAGCGTCATTTTTAAAATGAAACCTTAAGTCATTGCGTTAAGGGTTAAGTTAGAGTGGCACGGGATCTGCCGGCACTCCCGGAGTGCAACTGTTAAGTAGGGTTCCGTAACACGTTTATGTCTGTCCATTCTACTAAGTTCTGCAAAATGAATGTAGGGTTCCGTAACATATGCATGTCTATCCGTTCTACTAAATTTTACAATTTTCAACCAAGGTCCTCCGACGGTTATTTTATAATAAAAGTAGGCTTCCGTAACACGTTTATGTCTGTCCATTCTACTAAGTTCTGCAACATCACCTACAACGTCCGTGATGTCAGCCCATAACACCAGTGCCATGTCAGTGCTTCCCCCTTTGATCGTGCTGACTACACTGAACTGGTCGGAAAACACAAACTATTTACATAGCCGTTTCGACCGACGTTTAATTCAGTGCGGTGGTACCAACCCGGGCAGGTTAAACCCTACCACCAAGTAAGATTAGGAGGGAAGGGACTTACAGTTTTACGAGGAATCCGAACCTCGGTCAGCCTCCAACGGTCAGCGGTCACCCATCTAAGTACTGACCGCACCCAGCGTTGCTTAACATTCAATAGCGACAGTTGACTGTCTGCACCACTGAGCTATCGAAGCTGACGTGGTCCTATTTTAATTGGGTCAAGATCGGATTGGAAAGCGATTCCGCCGAGTACATTAATAGCAAAAAATTACTAAAAATAACTTTGAAATAAAAAAAAAGTTTTAAAAAACATAAAACCGACTTCCTAAAAAAAGTAAAACTAAAAAACTATTTAAAATAAAAATATAAAAACCGCCTTCAAAAATATATGAAATAAAAACCTAAAAAAAAAAACGAACCCTAGAGTTGAAGGCGGTGCTAAAGCAAGCAAAAATGATGCATGAAAGAAAACATAAGTGGATGATAATATCCTTTGTGATTTGTGTAGCCTTTTTAGCACTGCATTCAACTCTAGGGTTCGTTTTAACTAATACATAGATGGCGTGAGTGGCGCTGACGCCACGACGACATGGCGATACGCCTCGGTGCGCCAAATCGACTCGCACTTGGCCGGTTTTTTAGTTAATTGTAGCCACACTGGAATACACTCCCACACACACACACACACACGCACGCACTTATATTATTTACTATAGCCATAGAACCTCTTATACTCTACATACAGCATCCCTAACTGCGGTGCCCTCAATACAAACATCGATATGCCTATAGTAGATTAGCCCTTATCTGGTACTACTAGTACGGTGCGGCGCTAGCGGGGAGAGCCTCCCGGTACTATGAGGGAGGACCTCGCCTCGAGCGCCGGCGGAACCCTTCACCAAAGGGCTGTCGGAGGGCCTCAACGAATATTTATGCAGAAATTAATCACGCCGGTATCACGCGGCGGCACGCGTCGCTGCGGCGCGGCGGCGGCCGTGGCGGCGGAGCGGCCGGCGCTTTCCACGTCAACCCAGACGGCAGACACGCTCGTAAATAATTAATATAAAATTCAAGCACTGAAAAATAAAAATGAGCAATAAAATATTTCATAAAAAAAAATTTAACGTGATACAAAATATGTTTTTTTTGCAATTTCTGACAACAGACACCTTCCCTTCTTTCCCGTTTTGAAGCCCCGATGAAAATTGAGGGGTGTTATAATTTAAAGTGCGTGTATATGTGTGTGTGTATGGGTGTAAGGGTGTGTCTGTCTTTGGTATCTTAGCTCCCAAACGGATGGACCGATTTGGAAGCGATTTTTTTTATTAGAAAGCTGGTTTAATCGGGATGGTTCTTAGCTATGTTTGTAATCAAGTAATCAAGTAATTAAGTAATCAAAACATTAATTCCTTAAAAGTGGACCGATTTGCATTTGGTTTTTTTAAAGTTTGAAATAAAAGTTAAATTACAAATTAAAAAACCCTGCCCCTTAAAAAGTAAAAAACAATTTCCGTTTACTTAAAGGAGTGGGGGGACCGCAAAATAAATAAAATATAAAAACTCAGACCAGCGCGGGAATTTGCTTAGCGGTACCCCGACCCCTGTTTAAGTAAGTAAACGGAAATTATTTTTTTAAATTTGTAATTTAACTTTTTATATACAAATTACGGAAGAATATAAAAATTACAAAATTAAGCACGAAATAAAAATGTACACTAAAAGGCAAAAAGGCGGACTTATCCTTTACAGAGATTTAGTTCCATCAAATTTGGTAGGTATTAGCAAAATACGAGTGCAGGGAATGGTAAATAAGTTTTAATTAATAGTTTCTTGTTGTTTATTATAATTTTTTGTATTGTTTATTTTGCAGGTGTTCTCCGAAGCGATCGTGACTTTCTCCGTCGGAGGAAAGCACTTCCAGGCCGACCCGGTGCGTTACACCTACATCGAGGACAGAATCTTCGAGTCTTCCCGCAACGTCACCATAAAGCTTCACCACCGCATCGGCAAGTGGGTCCGCATCGAGCTGCACTTTGCCGCCAAGTGGATCCTCATCAGCGAAGTCGTCTTCGACTCTGGTCAGTAATTGACAGTAATAAATAATACCTTATAATAATAGCATTATCTCTGACAGTATGAAGTCAAAACCTAAAAAAAGCCATTTCTATTCTATCATATATACCTAATCTAATTAACAGTCACACACAATACGTTTATGAAATTTTTTTTTATGTAATCCGGTATGGGTGGCTGTGTCGGAGGGACCAAAGCACACGCTCCGACCAGCCGACCACCTGACGTAGTACTCTCTGCTCTCATTTGAAAGTTAACACACACTTTTGACCTATGTAAGTAATGTATTCGTGCTCTCATTTCAAATGACACACTTTTGACCTATATAAGTAATGTATTCGTGCTTTCATTTCAAATGTTAACACACACTTTTCCCTATGTAAGTAATGTATTCGTGCTCTCATTACAAATATTAACACACACTTTTGACCTATATAAGTAATAAGTAATGTATTCGTGCTCTCATTTCAAATGACACACTTTTGACCTATATAATTAATGTATTCGTGCTTTCATTTCAAATGTTAACACACACTTTTCCCTATGTAAGTAATGTATTCGTGCTCTCATTTCAAATGACACACTTTTGACCTATATAATTAATGTATTCGTGCTTTCATTTCAAATGTTAACACACACTTTTCCCTATGTAAGTAATGTATTCGTGCTCTCATTACAAATATTAACACACACTTTTGACCTATATAAGTAATAAGTAATGTATTCGTGCTCTCATTTCAAATGACACACTTTTGACCTATATAAGTAATGTATTCGTGCACTCATTTCAAATGTTAACACACACTTTTGACCTATGTAAGTAATGTATTCGTGCTCTTATTTCCAATTTTAACACACACGTTTGATCTCTGTAAGTAATGTATTCGGGATAGTTAGAAGTATTTTCTAGAAACAACGAGCTTCAAAGTTAACAGCGAGGCATCAGCCCGGGGTGAAACGGCGGAATTGTTTAAAACGAGACCTGTCATCCGGCGGCCAATATGCATAATCGGCTACCGGCCCCTGGACCATTATCCCTCACCTACATGCACGCTATAGCGACACTTCATTACATTTCATATCACATTGGTCGACGCTGCTGTATGCCGAAGATCGGTAAGCGATTTATCGGGACCCATACAGGGTTACTGGAAATTCGACCTATTCCTAGAAAGGTTACTACCTATACTAGAGGTTATTTGGAACAATTAAACCAAAATCAACTGATTTTTTTTACATAAAAAATTATAAACTAAAAATTTACATAAAAATGAAAAAAAAAATTATTTAAGACCTTTTATTTCCGAGATATTAAGAATTTTGGGCCGATATTTTTATTTGAAATGATTGTTTGCTTACCAGATTTCAGAAAAATATCAATATAGTGCCCAAAAAAAATAAGGATATTTTTTCCACCACCACATTTACCAATAATCGGACAAGATAACTATCAAGCAGCCAGTAAGGCATGAAGACCCACCTGCTGCATGACTCGATGGAAGGACCGTGCCAAGGTGAGGGGTGGCTATCCTGTCGCCGTTTAGCACGGCACTTGTCCTTATCCCGTAGTAGCATTTTACGACATGCACGGGGAGAGACGTTGGGGCTATTAGTTTTAAGTGCTGGCTTCACACGGTACCGTACAGTAACGCTCTTCACTCTATCCTCGATTTTAACGAGCTTAACTCAATGGTTAATTTGAATTATTTCCACTTAATTGTTAAATTTTACTATATTCTATGCATCGTCGAAATGAAAGACTTAAATTTCGACTACATACATATACATACATATCACACACGCTGAATCCCGACAATCGGGGTAAGCAGAGTAATCGGTGTTGTCCTGCAAGAACTCTGGTAAATTACAGCACAACACCGACCACCACGTTTCGCAAAGTATTCGAACAAGATTCAATCGATCAAGCAGCAAGTAAGGCACGAAGACCCACCTGCTGCATGACTCGGTGGAAGTACCATGCCAAGGTGAGAGGTGGCGAGCCTGTCGCCCTTTAGCACGGCATCTTGTCCTTATCCCTTAGTCGCCTTTTACGACATGCATGGGGAGAGATGCAGTGGGGTTATTCTTTTCAAGTACCGGCCCTACACGGTACTACCTTCGCTCGAAGTTAATTTCGACGATCTTCACTCAGTCGCCAACCTAGCGTGCGAGCCTCGTTACGCCTCCAGCTACCTAGTGACACTCCGTATAATTTAATCTCCTTTGTTGTCCAATATTTGGAGCGCGCGTCCATATTAATATTCTGATTATGGCACCGATCCTCTCGTCTGATAGCGGATTCGGTTAATTAATATGATAAATTGTCAACACTTTACCAGTAAAGGGAGGGAGCACCGGAAGTGAAAAGCAGACGAGCACATTAACCCTCATTTCGACTACTTTGTATTCGCCGCCTATCATTTGTGCCGTGTCTACTGTCTGTTCATCTGTTTTCGAAAGCAGCATTAATGGGGATTTTATATTTCTATTTATTAATATTATTAATTTTGCATACATAACATACTATGGCCGCTGTTCTGACTAAATTGCTTCCCTTACCCCTCCTCCTCCTGTTCGCCTTCGCCAAACCCGCCATACTCTCCCGGAACACCCCTTTGTAGTGGACAGACTAGTACTTCGAACTGCACGATTCTCTAAATCGTTCTTGTGCCGCACTGCAAAGGTGTGGAACGGGCTTCCGGGGAATATCTTTCCCCACTCCTACAATCCACGGATCTTCAAATCGCGGGTAAATAGCCTTTCCCCAGCGACATTAGTCCACCTCCAAGCCGGACTGGCACCTCCTCGGGGGTGATATTGGCTGCGCCTGAGGCTTCGACCTCGGACACAGCCAGCTAGTTCGGAAACAATAAAAAAAAACAAAAACAAAAACATGCATCCGTGAAACGTGGTGGTTGGTTTTGTGCTGTAATTTCCCAGAGTCCTTGCAGCACAAAACCGATTGCTCTGCTTACCCCAATATAGCCATATTTTTTTCAAATAATCCATGCTGTTGGGTACTTAAATACTACTACTCGTGTGACTCACTCAGGCCTCTGGAGAAGCTTTTCTCTTTCCTCTGAAGATAATTTTGACATCACACTTCATAACTCAAAACTATGCTCTCAGCAGACTGTTTGAAAAATAGTTGCGTTACCTTTTACTACAAATGCATGGAGAAGTATAAATAGTAGGTGTGGAATACTGAAATGGGTGATTATATACGTGAATCTGAAAGATTTCGTTTTACGAATTCTGATTTTGAAGAGGTATTTTTTGGATTTTTCATACTTTTGGAGGCTCCAAAAGTATAGAAAAAAGAAGATTTTTTAAAACAAAAGAATTCCAGTATACTTTTTCAGTTTCAGTCACACATAATTTTCATAACTTAATAACGAAAGAATTTTATAAGGTCTCACATTTACACAGCCATTTACACGTGATCCAAGCCTCGGTATCAGCCCTAAAGTCCTTTTTGCCGATTTTGACTGTATAGCTATGCGAAAAGCCATTGCACTCTTAAAGCCCAACTCAAATCGAAATATGAAATCTGAGTCTAACGTGCGCCAGCCAAAACTGATGACTTGATGTTTCCCGTCGTCGCCGATACTGTTAATGAGTTGAACGCTGGGGCGAGCGCGGCGGGCGAGATAGGGTGGCCAGCTGGGTGGAATTGAGTGGAATTATTATTCGCATAATTATTTTACTCTTTGTCCAGAGTTTCATTTTAGAAGACACAATCATATTGTAGTAAAAAATCGGTAAAGTGCGAGTTTTACTCACGCACGAGGGTTCCGTAGATCCAATACCATACCTGTCAAAAATCCATATTCGTCTATCTTTTGCCTGTCTACAATGGAAAGCACCTGTGGCGCCAACTATTATTTAGTAGCGTGAACATGTGCTATTCGATTCTTAGCATGTTTCTTGTATGGGGAACCTCTTAATTTTTTGCTTTTTGCTTTTTTATTATTAATTGTTGGCATATCCGCCATAATAACACACATTCTGTAAAATATTTCAACCGGCTACCTATTACGGTTAACAGTACAGCCCTCAGATGGACGGACAGACAGACAGACAGACAGACGATGTAGGCTTAGTAATAGGCTTCTGTATTGCTAAGTAAGCCTACAAAAAAGAGTCCTGACAGAATTTTGAATCGATTTGTTTATTTTTGTTTATTAAGCATTCACAGTACAAAAACTATTGAACCAACGATGCAGTGCTCATTAGGGGCTAGCTTCTTTTTGTTCTTCAAAAAGTTTTAGCTGTTTGTTTATTTTTAATTTGCAACTACATAAATTTTAATGAAAGATAGATTGAGAATTGAGAAATGTGTAGTGCGAGAGCGCTGTGGTCTGAAAGAAGATATAGTGACAAGGATTGATAAAGGAATGCTTCGGTGGTTCGGTCATGTTGGAAGAATGGATGATAGGAGACTAACGAAAGAAATTTATGGCGCAAATGTGAATGGAAGAGTCGGGAAGGGTCGCCCTAGACGCACATTCCTGGACCTGATCGGGCATATGACCAAAAACGGTCAAGTACCCGTAACCGACGAGCATGCGTGAAGAATATCATGAGAGCGAAAGAGGCGGCAGAGGTGTGTCAGGATCTTGACACTTGGAGATCAGTTGTCTCTGCCTAGCCCATCGGGAAACAGGTTTTACGCTATGTATGTGTCATCATGAATATAAACTCCAATGTAGCGTATCACATATTTATTCACTTGTCTCGGTTAATCAATTCTACAAACAATATCTAGTACACTCTCGTCTTCGTCGATCCGTCCACACGACCGCCTGCCAGCAAGACAACCGCAATCTGCCCTCTCTTCCCGCTCCCCTTCACTACTCGCTTCCCACTTCTGCATCCTCTCTTCTTATTGGTGTTCGTTACACTTCACAAATTCAAACCAACCAATCAGGAGCGACCATGAGTGTTGCATTTTTGTTACTAAAGTACTCCCGGAAATGAAATATTAAAATTAAAACTTATACGAATCATGACATTTATATGTATGTATAAATAAGTAAATTTCTTTATTACCTGTAAACTTGTCACATTTTTTGACATGATAACGTCACGTCTTATAAATTGATGAACACCGGCTGCACGCACGAAAAAGTGTCACGTTCCATCTGAGCCTGTGTGTGCAAGCGAGAGCGCGTAACAAGCGATAGAGAGGCACAATCGGCCCAAGCGTCGGCTTGTACACATTTATCTCAATGGTTCTAGTACCAGGGCAGCAGAAATTGACAGTAGTGTTACCACTTTATGACGTTATCACGTAAAACTATCGTCCGTAAACCGACTTTTTTTATTAATGATTGGTTTTATTATGATTTGTTTTATGTCTGTTCAGTGGTTGGCAACCCTGCGCCGCCCACCAGGCACCCTCCTAGCTCTATCCCGCCCGATGTCAGGCGCACGCCCAGATGGGGTGTCGAGATATGTACGTCGCGTAATGCGGGATCAATGGGAGGACCTACGCCCAGACAATACAGCGCCGTGTCGATGTTGTTAGCGGGCCTTTGTTTCAGCCTGTCTTCGGGGAAATGTGTTTTTGGGTAGAGATGTGTTTCTCTTTTTTAGGGCTCCGCCGGAGCTTCCGTTGACTGTCTGTCTATCTGTCGTCTTGTCTCAGCTATACAATCAATACTAATAATAAATCTTTAAGGGATGGTCATGAAGTGTCTAAGTTACTTTTTTTATGAGATATTGCGTTTGTATACTCTATGTAGGTAGAGTATACAATTTTCTGTATGTATGTATGTTCCTCCATAACTCTTAAACCGATAAACCGACTTCGATAAAACTTAGTGCCAGCACATTTAGCTATACGTGACACAGGATAGGCTATAGGATAAAAATATGTTCCGGTTACGCTAAGATGTGGCTCTCATACAAACCGAATTGTTCCGCGCGCCGAAATAAAGGTACGGTAGCGCTCATACTTTCTTCTTTTCAAATACTAATTTCACGAGAGCGAAGCCGCGGGCAAAAGCTAGTATCTATATCCTTACCTATAATAAAATCCAACGTCTGCTTTCTATCTGAGTGTCTGAGTGTATGTCTGTCTGTCCGCTTATAACTCGAGAACCACTGAACCGATTTTAGTAAAAAAATTCTACGGATAGCTTGATTCTTCCCATCAACTATAGGCTACTTACTATCACGCTAAATGGCTTATGAGGTTAGCAGTGAAGTGAAATATGAGAGCGGGCGGAGCCGCGGGCACAGCTTGTATATAATATAGGACAATAGTACTATTTTGGTGCATATACTGGTGTTCCCACTTGATGGGCGGGTGGAACGACGATATTTAGTACGTCAGAGTGGTTCCGTACCAGGGAGAAGTAGGGAACAATAATTAGAGAGGTTAAAACCTGGATTTGTCAGCCTCGATAGCTCAGTGGTGCAGACAGTCAACTGTCGCTATTGAATGTTAAGCAACGCTGGGTGCGGTCAGTTCTTGGATGGGTGACCGCTGACCGTTGGAGGCTGGCCGAGGTTCGGATTCCTCGTAAAACTGTAGGCCCCTTCCTTCCTAATCTTACTTGGTGGTAGGGTTTAACCCGCCCGGGTTGGTACCACCGCACTGAATGAAACGTCGGTCTAAACGGCTATGTAAATAGTTTGTGTTTTCCGACCAGTTCAGTGTAGCCGGCACGATCAAAGGGGGAAGCACTGACATGGCACCTAATTCACCCGGTGTTATGGGCTGACATCACGGACGTTGTAGGTGATGTAGCCAACTGTGTCAGTTTCCATAAAAAAAAAAAAAAGATAAGTTTTAACCTCTCCAATATTGTTCTCCAGCTGGTATGACTAGCAGTGAATGCATAAACATTAAACAGTCAATGCTGATTGACTCACAATTGATATTACAGGTTACAAGTGTTTTGACATACACACGCTGTATTCCGACAAGCGGGGTAAGCAGAGTAGTCGGTGTTGTGCTGCAAGTGCTCTTGTAAATTACAGCACAACACAAACTGGCACGTTTAGCAATGTATTAGGACAAGATAACTATCAAGCAGCAAGTAAGGCACAAAGACCCACCTGCTGCACGACTCGATGAAAGGTGGCCTTTTCCTTATCCCTTAGTCTACATGCACGGGGAGAGATGCAGTGGGGCTATTCTTTTTAAGTACAGCCCCAAGGTACCTAAACAAAGTTCGACATAAAGGTGCCTTCGGGCATTAAGTTCAATAAAGGATATTTTATTTTCATGATTTTTAGGGTTCCGGTACGGGACCCTATTACTAAGCCTACGCCGTCCGTCTGTCTGTCTGTCCGTCCGTCCGTCTGTCCGAGGGCTGTATCTCTTGAACCGTAATAGGTAGCCCATTGAAATTTTCACGGAAAATGTGTTATTTATCTATTATGGCCGATATAACAACGAATGGGCACCTGTCAGGCCGGCATGGCATTCGCAGCCCCCGCCTGCGTCCGAATGTCCATGGGCGTCGCTAGACACCTTATGGGTGACTCGGCGCCACATGTCGCGCTTAGTATAAAAAAAAAAAAAAAAAAAAAAAAAATAAGAAAAATAATGAAAAGTAAAAAAAATCACGGGGTCCTCATACAAGCAACGAAAAAGTGCATGCGCGCCATCTACCGAAAAGAGTATGAAGCATTTTAACTAATACATAGATGGCGTGAGTGGCGCTGACCATGACATGGCGATACGGAACCCTCGGTGCGCGAGTCCACTCGCACTTGGCTGGTTTTTAGTCTATAGTGACAACGTCAAAAGTTGTAATGCTTGGAATGTTCCACTGGCCACATATTTCAGCACTTTACCTATTTCCACCAATCACATTTCAAAAGCCATTTCAACCATTAGCGACCTTTAAAACAACCATTAGCGACCGAACATTCAGCGGAGAGTGCAGCGAAACGTGCCCGGCACAACCGCACGTAATCAAAGCACTGTGCCTAGATACATTACACGTTTCTAACTATCATACCCGTACGTGTGTACACATAAAGGCGACAGATAAAAGCGCACGATGACCCAAACACAATCTCCTCTGAGACGCGCGTGCAAATGAGCAAAATTGAAATCGCCCAACTGGACTTGTTGCTCCCGGGCACCGCTGTTGGAACTCCGGGCGGTGCGTCTTTTAATTGCCTCAGTGTTCGCTTAAAACAGCATTACCGGGCCGCGATAAACAACCGGACGTCGGCCCCTCTCACTCTCTCCCTCTCTCCCTCTCATCCGGGGTCCGCAGCCGGTTCAATTTTCTCACCTCAAGCTCCGACGGCGACTCCGGGGAGTTTCCGGCCTCCGCCCGCCCGCGCGTACCGCAACCGCCTCCCTCGCCCCCTACCCTTTCGCCAGTTGCTCTCCTTCCGGCGCGGTCGCTCTCGCACTGTAATGGCCCCTGTCGGAACATTAAGGGCGCCCGGCCAAACGACGCCCCCCAGCCCCTGGCAGCGTCCGAACCAAAAATTTGTACTCGCGCGGCCCCCCACTCGAAAATAACACTCGTTAAACGCTCTAAACGCTTCAAGACACTTCTTTCGCCGATAGGAAGTTATTTATGAGTAATCAACTGGCAAATGAGTTTACGATTGAGAGCTCCGTCCAATCGAACTCGCAGTAATGTTAGTATGCGCGTAAAATGTTTAAGCCACGGTTCATTACTCTACTCGATTTGTTTAATTAAACTCCAGCTTTAAATAGATATCTATATGTTGAGTAAGTGGACTGTATTGCTGGCTACATATGGCTGGTACCATTTTAGGGTTCCGTATACGTCATACGGGACCCTGTTACTAAGCCTACGCCGTCTGTCTGTCTGTCTGTCCGTCTGTCCGAGGGCTGTATGTAAGATGGCCGCATAGCAGCCTCGGTTGTGTTCTCCTCTAGTCGAGTATAGCCAGCAATCCAGGGAAGTATCCAGTATGGAACCAATCTTCTCGGAGGTGATATTGGCTGGTCGGAGCATGCGCTTTGGCCCCTCAGACTCATTCACCCATACCAGATTACATAAAAAAATGAAAGAAATTACATTTTATATTTACACTATATAATTTAATATGTATTATGTATGAATGAATCATTATCATCATCATCATCATCAGCCTGTATCGGTTCACTGCTGGACATAGGACAAGGTAGCCGGGAGTGGATGGATGAGAAGAGCGGAAGACCGCGTGTGGTGGCGTGCCTTGGGAGAGGCCTATGTCCAGCAGTGGAATGAATAATATCAATAATTAATTTTCATAAAACTAACCTGATATAAATTAAAACTAAAAAACCGGTCAAGTGCGAGTCGGACTCGCGCACCGAGGTATCCGCACCACAAAAAAAAAATATTAAAAAAACACATTTCTTGTCCCCCTTAATCCCCCTAGGGATCCCCCTTAATTTTTTACTTTTTCCATTTTTTATTATTTGTTGTTATATCCGCCATAATAACACATATTCTGTGAAAATGTCAACGGGCTACCTATTACGGTTCAAGAGATACAGCCCTCGGACAGACAGACAGACAGACGGACGGACGGACGGACGGACAGAGAGACGGCGTAGGCTTAGTAATAGGCTTCCGTACGGGATACGGAAACCTAAAAAACATAACACAGTACAAAATAATGTAATGCACCTATTATTATACAATGTGATATTTATTTAAAATTGACTTTAACGCTATAAAGGGAGACGCAACTGAAAAATCCCGAAAACCCAGTCGAGTAGGTACTTGTTTTAAATGTAACGCATTATTATGTGATGGAAGCGAAATGCCGACATTTAAAAGAGATATATGCGAAAAGGAAACTGGAACCATCATTATCTGGCAAAGAGTGGATGCAACTCACAATTCAGGCGAAATTATCTCGCATTCGCTCGTTTCGCTTCCGGTAGCCGCCGCGCCGCCGCGTCGTCGCGCTGAAAGCGACTGCGTATTCACTTTCAACGTCATTCTTATCGTTTATGTCACTGTAACACTTGCCATCCTATATACCTACTTCGTTATTATTATCGACCTAGATTCATTTCGATAATCGTAATAGTTTGGGTGGTAGTTTTTTTGGGTCTCACCGAAAACTGATCACAATAAACTTTTTTTGTTTGTTATGGAAACTGACACGGTTGTCTACCATCACCTACAACATCCGTGATGTCAGCCCATAACACCGGGTGAACTAGGTGCCATATCAGTGCTTCCCTTCATTTCGTGTCGGCTACACGGAACTGGACGGAAAATACGATCTATTTACATAGCCGTTTCGACCGACGACTTTTCATTCAGTGCGCTCAGGGTTGCTTAACAACAGTCGACCGACCGCACCACTGAGCTATCGAGACAGACAATGTTGTTTACAAACAATACTTGTTTACAAGCTACATTCACTAGTACTAAATATCCCGCCATAAACACCCCCTCTAAAATAATCTCCAACTCCCTACATCTATGTAAATGTAAAGTCAAGTCTCAAAACATAATTCGCTATCACGACAAAATAGGTACCTAGAGCAGGCGTAATTTACTTTCGAGGTACCCTAGCTGACATTTACCCGGAAGATGTACCTACCTATATAAACATAGAAACAGAATGGTATTACAAAATATATATAAACTAAACCTCCACCTCTATATATCTACTAGTAAACAGCACGAATGTGCAATCTAATGCAGTTTACCACAGAACATAAAAACCCGGTCAAGTGCGAGTCGGACTTGGGCACCGACATTGGATGGGCACCGATGGATCCGTACCAGCACATTATATATTATTTGTGTTAGGTAGGTATGTATTTGATACTTTTTTTTCTCTTCATCGCGGGATGCATAGCGCCAGCCCGACTCACATTTAGCCAGCTTTTATTAGGGTTCCGAATCCGATACGGGAGGAGGATCACTAAGCCTACGCCGTCTGTCTGTCTGTCTGTCTGTCCGTCCGTCCGTCGTCCGTCTGTCTGTCCAAGGGCTGTATCTCTTGAACCGTAATAATATGTGTTATTATGGCCGATATAACAACAAATAATAAAAATAAGAAAACGTAAAAAAATCACGGGGTTCCCATAGAAGAAACCAAAAAGTGTATGCGCGCGCGCCATCTACCGAATAGAGTGTGAAGCATTTTACCTAATCGTGACATTTAACTTATATGAAGCATTTCATAACACGCCATGGATGGCGTGAGTGGCGCTAACCATGAAATGGCGATACGGAAACCTCGGTGCGCGAGTTCGACTCGCACTTGGCCGGTTTTTATTACTCGTTGCGCAGTTGCCGAGAATAAGTGCCAGTTACGATGAGTCACCAGTGTTTGATCGCACGATATGTTTTTTTTTTTTATGTTATCGTGACCGCGCAAGCTTCTTCTCGCGATATACACACGTGGCATCGCGCTCGGCCGAATTACGACTGAATAGTAAGCTTCGACCCGGCGTTACTATTTTATGTCGCACGCCGCCGCCTCAAAGTACCGCCCGCGTACCGGAGTAGTCCGCACCCGAGTAGTAAGGCAGATTTCCTCCAGGTTCTAAAAAGCGATCAATAAAGCGTCCCTATAACATACTGTGAGCGTAAAGGGAAATATCTTGGTTATTTTTACAACCTAAATCTAAGCCAGCCATTGCTGTTTGTGATAGATAAGAGCTCTCCGTGACAACACCTTCGACGACATAGTTGGATAAAATGCCATCAGTGGCGGCGGCCAAATCTCGCGTTGGGACTTCGGCTGGAAGAACGGGTCGAAGGCCGGACGTCAGCAAAAACTGCGTGAGCCTATTTGTTGTGCGTTTTAGTGAAATCGACGTGGAAGTCTCCGATTAGCACGAGGGGTGGCAGCGGTGCACGTTTGTCGCTTTGCGATTCCGCGACCGATCGCCGATCGTACGCAGTGTCCATCGAACATCGTGGCGACCTGTAGGCGGTGACCAACCGAACTTCGGCAAGCTGCAGCGCCATACACTACCACTCCTGGCAACTGCCGGGAGCGACATCTCGCACTATGACGCAATGAGCTATGACTTGGCGTACGCCAAGGAGCCGCAGGCCGGTTTGGCCGCTCCTGTCAGCGGGCCGTCCATTCTAGCAGTAAATGAGATTATGTGGACGAGATCAAGTGCGCGGCGCTACGCTTACTTGTGGTGCGACTAAAGAATCATCGCGTTACTTCTACTTTTTTTTATGTTCTGTGGCAAGTACTAATAAAAAAGAATTCAAAAGTGTAGACCCTTCCTTATCTATCATCTGCTTAACAATTTACATCCACCGCAACAAAATTCATATGATTTACGGGGCGAGTTGATAAAGATATGCGAGTCCACAAAAATGTGACATGAGGCGGAAACACACAGCTTGTGTTATGTCGGCTGTGTTGTTTTGTGTCGTTGGACGGCACTATATCCTTAGGTGTTGTTGGTGTAGAAGATTTTCGTCGCTAGTTTAAGAGATGAAGTAAACACAGGAAATTCACTGACATACTTTATTCCGCGGCACGGTGGCAAGGAGAACAGACAGATTTCATATAAAAAGCCGAACGGCAAGCGAGCGGCGGCGACCAATCAGAGTGATGCATTTATTGACCAATGGCGAGGCTACACGCTAATCGGTGCGTTTCTTTGCTGCTCGGAGCAAGCAGGTTATCTGGCAGGCAGCGACAGCCTATCTGATAACAAGTGATAAATATTGTAGGTTGGCACGAAACTGGCACCTCACACGATAGACAATAAATTTCCCACGTTCTCTCATCATCTGGGGTCGTAGATTATATCATAAACTGTCACATACTTACTCGATTATTCTTTACGTCATTATTTTTAAGTGTTTTGTGCCCAAATGTTCGGAAACCTCTGCCGTAGACTAAAATCGACTGCCGACACAACACGACGCGCCCCAACACAATACTACGCGCCTCAACACGACACAAGCCTCAGCATATACTCACATTAGCTCTGCAGACTGAAACGCTCTGCGTGCCCATGCATTTTTTCCCCATGTACAGTCTAGGGTCCTTTAAAAGGGAGTACTGGGCATTTCCAATGCCCGCAATCCGAATTTCCACGAGCCCCTTAGCACGAGGGGATGGTGCTCGCGCCTCGCGAAAAAAATTAGTCTCTAGTAAATACAAAATGTATGGGTTCAGTAAGTTACAAACGAAGAGCGAAAAGCGGCGGGTGGCCGAGCTTCTCATGCGAGAGGTCCATCATTCGAATCCGTGTACCAATGAAAAAAATTACGTGTATACCCACACCTGCTGCTTCACCGTTCGGAACCGGTGTAAAACTACAGGTCCCTTCCCTTTCCCCTTACACGGAAGTAGGCTCAAATTATAGCCTACTGGGTTGGTACCACCGTACTTGATGTAAGATGGCCGCATAGCAGCCTCGTTTGTGTTCTCCTCTAGTCCAGTATAGCCAGCAATTTAGGGAAGTCTCCGGTATGTCACTTACCTTCTCGGAGGTGATATTGGCTGGTCGGAGCATGCGCTTTGGCCCTTCCGACTCAGCCACTCATACCGGATTACATAAAAACAAATAAAAAGCGCCCCAACACTGCATATCAACGCAACACAACAACACAAGCAGTGTGTTTCAATTTTTGAGTACATCATCTAAAATTAGTTTTCACTTGCTCAACGCGGCCATGCCGACTCTATTATTTGAATTGTTTGCGGTACAGTATGCACCAGTGCACTGACACGCTGTATACGGAACATGTATCGTTTGCCCGTGATCCACGACTTCCGTCCGCCCGGGAGCGCGCCGCCAGTCGCCGCCCATCAGTCGTGGGGCGGCGCGCGGCGGTGGGCGGCGCTCAGCATCCGGCGACGCGGCGACTTTTTTCAGTGAAAAATGCCTGAATATTTTTTACACGGATATATCTTCCGTAAGGGTAGATAAAGATAAGTAAGTTCGACACGGGCAGGTCGCGTCACATTGAGTGGATTTTATTTTCGATGGGGTAGACTGGCTTATGTCTAAGGTAGACTATTGAAGACAGGTTTTCGATAGAAGGTATATTATGTTAAATACATACATATCAGATGCCTATAAAGTGTGTTTTAGGAATGTCATTATATGCGTCATATATTTTCGGGTTATATTGAAGATAGGTTTTCGATCGAAGGTATATTATGTTACGTAGAAGTACGTTTTACGTAGAATGCGTCATATATTTTCGGGTTATATTTATAGGGTGACCGTAAAGGGGAGAGGACACACCTTGTCAGCCTCGGTAGATCAGGGATGCGGTCAGTCGTCTATTTTTAAGCAACGCTGAGCGCGGTCAGTACTTGGATGGGTGACCGCTCGACCGTTGGATGCTGACCGTAGTTCGGATTCCACGTAAAACTGTAGGTCCCTTCCCTTCTTTCCTTACAAGGTTGTAGGGTTTATCCGCCCCGGTATGGTACCACCGCACTGAATGAAACGTCGTCGTCGTCGGTCGAAACGGTTATGTAAATAGTTCGTGTTTTACGTTCAGATCAGTGCAGCCGACATGAAATGAAGGGAAGCACTGACACGGCACTCTAGTTCACCCGGTGTTATGGGTTGACATCACGGATGTTGCAGGTGATGTAGCCAACCGTGTCAGTTTCCATAAAAATATGGGAATTAACTTTCAGCTCAGCTGGTTGATATGGCAACCCGTGCCTGTGTTTTATCGATCTGCGGTCATGAACTTTGCCTGCAGTAGCGATGAGATGTAAAATGGTTGCTATGACAACCTAAACTTTAGTTTTCTGTAGCTCTAGCATAGTACAACATTTACGTTGCTCTAGGATCTCGTGATCTCGAGTATTCCATCCACTACGTCAAAAACATTCGTCGGCTCTCGGCGCTCTCGTCGGTATGTTTAACTCTACAGTGTAGTACAGAAACATATCCCCAAACCCAACAATATCGCGAACAGAGCCATGTGCGTTCCGCTAGCCCCAACTATATATTTTTTTTAATATTCGAACGGTTTTTGTCCTTCTTTCTGTCCGTCTGTTACTCAAGAAGCTGACATTTTTTTTTATCGAGAAATCTCAATAGATTTTCTGATGTTCGAAATGTTTGCCTCCATAAAAAAATGTATGGAATACTTCTTCGCTCATTTCTATACATTTATGATAGCTACGCATCCGACACTTTTCATGGACGAAGCTGACATATCTACCTAACGAATATAGATTACAAACAAAATACAACATAATTTCATACAATACTATTCACCCAAACATCGCCCTCTACATCACTATAGATTAAAATGTCCCAGCACAACACATAATAATACATCACACAGTTACACTATGGTTACCTAGGCGTTCGAATATTTAAGACGACCGAAAAGACGACCAAATACAATTTTAGCCGGAAGCTGGCCTGGAATTCGGCCTCGCACAAAATTTGCTTACTTCATTGGAGAAAGTATGTAATTTGCCTGAACGCAGGTCGGACTTCGGCCTCGACTTCAGGAATTCGTTTTCTTGAAGAATGCATTTTTTTATTTACACATCTGGATCTGTATGAGCGCTGGAGGGATTTTCATTAACGAAAATGTTACAATTTATGACATGTGGTAAATTTGTAAAAGGTAGTTATGAATAGTGCGCTCACCAACGCTCCATGTGGCGTTTGCGGTCATTTCGATTTCAGCAAGTTTAACATTCGGTCTGGCTCTTGTCCAATTTATAAATTGGTTTCAGCCACAACATTTTGTTAAAATAAAAACGCTTTTTTCGGAAGCGCACCTTCATTTGCGTCAGTGAAGAGTGACCATATGTGCGAATCAAACTCGCGTTTGATTGAATACCATTGAATGAACACCATTCCATTTTACTTGAGTTTTATCGTAAGTCTTAGGATTTTCCTTTAGGTTTTCCTGTAAACTATTATAATCATGTAAAATATAATATATATATTTTTTTTTCGAAATTTTATGGTCAGTACTTTCGGAGAAAAGCGGGGGGAAGCTCGATTTTAAAATTATACTCGTACAATATATTTGTATTCC
Organism: Nematopogon swammerdamellus; assembly: GCA_946902875.1. Taxonomy (NCBI): domain Eukaryota; kingdom Metazoa; phylum Arthropoda; class Insecta; order Lepidoptera; family Adelidae; genus Nematopogon; species Nematopogon swammerdamellus. The sequence goes on along the minus strand of OX336338.1, from coordinate 1,030,931 downwards.
TTATAACGATCCCTTTTCACTGATATCTCTACACTTGAAAAACGTATTTTTTACCTTTGTAATTCGTCCCCCAAAATCTAAAATCATTCATTTACGCAAGTAATTGGGTCATCAAACTCTATACCAATTTTTATTTCCGTTTTTTTTTGCTGTTTTATAGTACGAAACTTTGCACTTATCAATTTGGTAAATGAATTCTGTTGGTTACACAAAAATAGCAGCTTATAAGTATGATTTATCAACATACGTAAAGGTGCACGCACACTGGCGGAAGTGAGACCGAACGTTTAATTTGGTTGTGCCGCCGAACAACGCCTTCGTCGGCCGTGTCGCCGCGGTCGTATTAATTGTTAAAAGCGTATGAAACTGTTTCCGTCCACATTTCGTATCTGCGTGAATAATAGATGGGACCGGGGACTCAGGCGGTGGCGGGAGGCAGGCTGCAGCCGCCCTCCCCCACTCCACAGGCCCGGCCACCGAAGCCTCCGGCGGGGGGCCGGCGGGGGGATTAGCGGTCTCGTTCGCGGTGGCCACTTGATCGTCCCCGCTCCCTATTGATTCACTCGTACACTCACTACTTTCAGCCGTCAAGTGGTCAACGTTTATTACCCCGTTCGCTCCCCGTCCCGAGGGGTTCATTTATAAAAATGGCCGCGATGTCAAATGAGAAATGTGCGGCTTTCATTAAGCCCCGATACCTATGTGGTGAGCGACCGCCTTTCGGCATCGTAATGGCTGTTCCATTTCGATGCTATCAATTAAGGATTTTAGTGAACGAGTAATGATGATTTTCAAAGGGATGACGGCTTATTTGTCATTCCGATTTGTGCACCTTTTAGACAGGATTACATAATTCGTTTGGTACATACCTGTTTGGTTTAAATAAATTTACAAACTGGCTATTTAAAATTTAATATTTTTACCAAAACGTAGTTCATTTATTGCCATCTTCGGCTTCGGTTAAGTCTACTCCTAGAGTTTTTTGTCGGATAAAGTGATATTTCTCCATACATTTGACAGAAAATAATCGGCAGATACATTTTAGCCGAAGGTCCCCGGCACACCAAAGCAGCCGTTAGTGCGTATTATTTTGCACTTTAATCAAATTATCCTTCCTTACCTTAAAATCCAACGTCTGCTTTCTGTCTGTATGTCTGTCTGTCCGCTTATATACCTTGAGAACCACAGAACCGATTTTAATACAGTTTGCTTCTCCTGATAGCTTGGTTCGTCCCATCAATTATAGGCTAAATCATCACGTTAAATGGCTTATGAGGTTAGCAGAGAAGTCAAATATGAGAGCGGGCGGAACCGCGGGCACAGCTAGTATTTATATTAATAAAACCATGATATTAGGGGTTACATTCTTATTCGAACAAAAAGTAACATTTATTTTAAAACGACAACCGCTATGCATTGAAACGTTAGAAAGCTTCCAACCGTGTCGTCTCTCGCATCCAATATGTTACCCTCTCCAGACTGCAAAGGGACATGTGCTCGTGTACAACTCTCTCGTGTGAAAGTGGCGCCGCCGATGTCGCTTCTCAATGCGGCGATATTGGAGACTAGACTAATAGCGTATCAATGACAAAGCGTCGCGCACTTCTGGGACAAGTCGTCTGCGCTTCGCCGGCGACGTTTTGATTGACGGTTATTTGCATTGGCGCGGACGCAGCGGAGCTAGGGTTGTCATCCGCTCTCTTTTTCCAGGACATGTCCAGGTTCCTATGGCGGCCTGAGAGGGTTTCCATTTTGTCCTGGACTTTCAATTTAAGTGTAGTAATTAAATTAAGATATTAATGTTGTATGTTTATGTAAAACGTCGTCATCGTCAGCCTCGATAGCTCAGTGGTGCAGACAGTCGACTGTCGCTATTGATTGTTAAGCAACGCTGGGCCGGTCATTACTTGGATAGGTGACCGCTCGACCGCCGGAGGCTGATTGTGGTTCGGATTCCACGTAAAACTGTAGGTCTCTTCCCTTCTTATCTTACTAGGTGGTAGGGTTAAACCCGCCCGGGTTGGTACCACCGCACTGAATGAAACGTCGGTCGAAACGGCTATGTAAATAGTTTGTGTTTTCCGACCAGGTCAGTGTAGTCAGCACGATCAAAGGGGGAAGCACTGACATGGCACTTAGTTCACCCGGTGTTATGGGCTGTCTTCACGGACGTTGTAGGTGATGTAGCCAACCGTGTCAGTTTCCATAAATTTTTACATCAAATTTTGAAAGTTTAATTAGAAAGAAAGAAAGAAAGAAAGAAAGAAAGAAAGAAAAACGTTTATTCAGCCAAAACTATAAAATAACAAAACATGATTATAAAAATAAAAATGTAAAAATCATTTTTTTAGCTGAAAGGGAGCAGACACAGCACGATGCAAAACCTAACAAGTAGGTAGTTGCGGCTGGTTTTAAGTCTGCCCCCTTACATTATTACGTAACAAACAATTTAGATTTCATCAAATTATAAACTGAAAATCAAATTTAACAACCAAAAACAAAATATAAACACAAAAATATTTAAAAACATTATGGTAGGTACCTCAAAGACACATTACATAAAAAAGAAAATAATAACGAATTAACAATTTTGAACAAAAAAAAAACGTCTAATAAATTAATGATATATATATAAAACACAAGGAAACAAAAAACAAAACCCTTAAAAATATATAGCATTTATTATATGAACACAACAACGATGTAGCTATAGCAATCGCTGTTGTGTCATCAACAACAGTTTATATTTAATTTTGAAAGCGACATTTTTAAGATCTTTCAGCTTAATTTTTTTTTATAAATGATGTAATGTGAGGGTTCTCATTGTTTTTAATATCCTGGTTTTACGGTCCACGGTTCTAGGTTTACAAAATTGGAAATGGCAACCATAAGCGGAGGCGAGGGCTCGGCAACGCTACGCTCCGCCGAGCCCTCGCCTCCGCGCCGCCGCACCCACACCGGCCCGTGTAAACCCACCCTAACAGTACAATATGCAAATCGCGGCAACGCGGACACATTACCAATTGTGCATTTGGCTCGCTCGTTTTTGTAGCTTTTGTAGCTTTTTAACGCGCATAGTCTGGACGCATGAGTGCGTTCTGAGTACTTTAGATGTCCTTTTAATATGGCAAAATATGTGCGTACACAGAGTATGGCTTGGTCCTTTTATTTTCGACTAATTACGAGAAAATTGTGATTTATGCTATTTGACTGGAGGGAATCGCTTAAGACAATAAGTCCGCCCTCTGCCACACATGAAGTGGCATAAAGTGTATTATTATTATTGCTAGTCTAAAGACGCCGAGCGAAGCTCGGGTGGCCCGGGTACTTATTTATATAGAATGATGATAGGTACAATTTTTAAAACCCCGTAGCAAAATATTTTGATTTGAAGATGATATTTTGATTTGAAGATGGAAAACCGACTGGGAAGATCAATATATTCGTTTGATTGATATAATATATAGAAATATTTTATTTCCCCAAAAACATTTTACCGAAATAAAAACTAAACATAATTTACATGAGGGACAAAGGCGGACGCCGTTATGCAAGCTATGTTGGTTCACATACTGAAAGCGGCAACTACAAATTTTAATATCAGCTGAAAGAAAATAATTAATACCAGCCAAGTGCGAGTCGAACTCGCGCACCGAGGGTTCCGTATCGCCATGTCATGGTCAGAGCCACTCATGCCATCTATGGCGTGTTTTATGAAATGCTTCATATTAGTTAAAATTCATGATTAGTTAAAATGCTTCATACTCTTTTCGGCAGATGGCGAGCGTACACTTTTTAGTTTCTTGAATGGCGACCCCGTGATTTTTTTACTTTTTCTTATTTTTATTATTTGTTGTTATATCGGCCTTAATAACACTAAGCCTTATTACGGTTCAAGAGATACAGCGCTCGGACAGACAGACAGACGGACGGACAGACAGACAGCAGACAGACAGACGGCGTAGGCTTAGTAATAGGGTCCCGTACGACGGATACGGAACCCTAAAAAGAACGTTAGTTTCACTCATTCGACGGTCCATTTCAGCATACCGCGAAAGTGACCGCATAACACTTCACTTTGCAAGATATTAAGCTTTAGCTCTTGAATTTGAAAGTTAAAATATGCATGAACTTTCAACATTGAGTTCCATTCTCGGCGCCATTAGAACGCACTCGTGGCGGCTCGACTGCCGCCTCGTCGCGTCGCGTCGTCGCCGCCCCGCCATATCCTAATTTAGTAATTGAATTAGCCCGCTGCTCGCCCGATGAACTGTTGTATATTCATTCGGTTTGGCGCGGAGTGCGACTGTGGATTTGCCGGAGAATTTCGCGTCAACTTGTTGGAACAACGCGGGAGTGGCGAATAATGGAGTTTGTCTTTTTCACTTCCCGCGGATCGAAGCGGAACGCGTCGCGGTGTTGATTTGCTTTTATTGTTTCGAGAAGATAAGTTGGTACAAGAAATTAATTTACAAGATAAGTTCAGCAACGACTCCCAAAATTTTAAGGGATAATTCAGAAACTCAAAAGAACCGCTTTGGGCTTTGTAAATTGTATTAGAATTTTAAAAAAATCGTCACGTTAGCAATACTTTTTTGGGCGATAAATTCGAATGACGATCTTGATATTTTTTGTTTGTTTTATTTTTTTATTACAATGTCTAAAGCTGTTCATTCGAGCTTCAAAATCACCCCCTGAATTTTGGTAGTCATTGCTGTACTGTCATTGGAACTCGAATACGAAACACATTGCGCTTGTGCCAATGAAATATTCTTATGTCTTGAAATATTTATGGCAAAATAAATATTTAAACCTGCATCTAAAAGGTTGAGTGAAAAACATATAATGTAAGGGTAATAAGCCCACCTTTGCAACTCATTATAAATATTCGAATGTTATATATATATATATATTATATAATGTTATATAATATTTGAATGTTACTGTAATGTTTCTTAGAGCAATAAAGTATAATATTATCTGTATTTCTGTCTGAATCTGAGGTATTCAGAATACTTGAAGTATTTACCTATTTACATGTTAATGTCTAATATTTATAAACTGATACTACCTACGCAAGAAGTATATTTACGCTGATACCAAAATAATGCATTTTTAAATACGTCATTCATTAATGGTGTACCCACATCGTTCGTATTCGCCCATATCTTCTCCAAGTAAAATAAAATGTTGCTTTATTTATTGCCAAGATCGTGTCGTCAACTATGCAAGCCGCGCACCTGCGGTTTATTGCTGAAACTACCGACACATAAAGTCGCGGTGACAACAAAGTTTCATAACTCCGTAATATCTATTTATATATATATATATATCTTCTCATTTAGCTAAACGCCCGGTGACAAGGCAGTTTTTCGCGCGGCCCTGCCATCAGAATTTTTAATTTGACTGCGTCTGGATTGGACGGAAGGCATTATCATATTTAACGAAGGTCTCTCTGCCTTTGTCGGTCGGGATTGTTTGCAATCGTAATGTAGATGTGCGCGTTTAGTTGGAACTTGAAGCGTAGCTTTTGAATTTGGAACGTGCTATCTCTTTAGGACCATATCTACTGGTGATGATGAAGAGAGGTACAGATAGGAGCTAGGTACGCTACCTAGCTGCTTTCATATTTTGTGCGTTCTTTATCGCTGAAATATTCACATTTTGTTAATAAAAAATCACAGCCGCCGCCGTACCCACGTTTTAAATTTGCGCATTTCATCACTTTGATCACTTCTGTTAGCTCTCTTTTTTTTTTCTCTCTGTGAAAACATCTTTAGCAGGCGGTACCCGAAAATGTTTTGCGTGAACATTTCGAACTGGAAGATAAATTTGTAGCGAATATTTTTATAGGCATAGGTAACATTATTTTATTAAATATTTTAGCTTTTGTTTCATTAATGTGTTATATAGGTAGTCGATCGGCTCTCATTTATAATAAAAAAAAAAATTACAATTAAACTTAATTTTTTCAAATTTTTTTCCAACATCCCAAGTGTAAATTTGCAAAAAATTGTGGAAAAAATCAAATAAGCAAAGAATTCCGTAAAGTACTAAACTCGCATTTTGGTGGTGTACCTACAATAAAATATATTTTGATTTTATTAAATTTTTGTAAATTTGAAATAGATTATGAATATTTAAAATATGAAATATTTAAAAAAATATATTAATATTCAATTACTTTTGTACAAAGCGTATCTTTCACTGTTTAAATAAACACGTTTCTATTTTTTATAAATTTTTTATGATTTTTTATTTAATAAACACAAACAGCTTTCATACTTTTACACACATTTTTCTTCCTTCCAGATGTCGCTCAAGGCAACTACACGCTTGAGAAGCCATCGCGCAGCGCCGGCACCAGCGAGCGGCCGCGCGGCACCGCCGGCCCGGGCGGCGACACACCCATCTCGACAGCGCGCCAGGAGGACCCCGTCTACATGGCCGTCGTGGTCGGCGTGCTGACCGCCCTCGTCATCCTCCTGGCGGTCGCCATCTTCCTCATCGTGAACAGACACCGGCACAGGAAGTGCTTCGCATCACCTCTCACCAAGTCCGCCATCGCCGACAAGCGGCCCGACTCGGAGTCGTACAGCCGGTGCGGTACGTCCTCGCACGTCTCGACCCTGCCCGCGGCCAAGTTGGCGGACAAGCTCGGCAACGAGTACACGCTGGACATCAAGTCCGACGAGTACCAGGAGCCGTACCAGGCGCTCAAGTACGCGCCGTACTTCAGCTACAGCACCGTACTCCTCGAGATGAAGGATCTCGTCAAGGGATCCAATGCTGCCATATCTGGTGAGTTTGTATTTTTTTTTATGGAAACAGACACGGTTGGCTACATCGCCTGCAACATCCGTGATGTCAGCCCATAACACCGGGTGAACTTGGTGCCACGTCAGAGCTTCCCTTCGGTCGTGCCGGCTACACTGAACTGGACGGAAAACACAAACTATTTACATAGCCATTTCGACCGACCTTTCATTCAGTGCGGTGGTACCAACCCGGGCGGGTTAAACCCTACCAACTGGTAACTGGGGCTATTCTTTTAAAATAACGGCGGCCCGGTAAACGATGTCATTCGTGTAACAACAGTTAAACGTATAACCCTCGAGCTTTGATCTTAGACCATAATATTATGGTTCTGTTAGAGAACATGAAAATAATGTTCATTACTTAAAAATGTCTTCACTGAACGCATAATATGCCTTATTCGTCGATTGTTAATAAACAAGTCAGTTAATAAACAACTTACATAAGTGCTGTTATTCAAAATACAGTTTTGGATTCAAAACTTTTCATTAAGGCGCCTATAACGCCAACGGCGTAGAGCGTAGTAGTTTTCATTGGTGGTTTTTTTTTTTCATAAATTGCGATCCTTCGCATTGGAACTTTGAAAAGCGTGTGATCGATAGATATATAACAAATGGCGTCATTTTGCTATAAACATTATATTCAAATTCTCTTTATGTTTCTGAGATCAAGTCTTCAAAGTTCACGCGGAAGAAAAATCTACAGTATAGTTTGTGTATAGAAAATGATAAAAGTGTACAACCAAAAACGTGTGATCGATAGACAAAGAATTGTTCTATATTTTGCAGTAGTCTTTTGACTTTAGGTTGGTCCAGTCCAGTTATATATAACGGGCTACTTCTTAAAAAATCCACATGTGTAGTTCCTTCGCTTTAGTATGAACAGCACGATGTGTGATGTGTTTGTTTAGCTTGAGCTGTTGACTCAACGACCACCACATCGGTATCCGCCGCGGCACCGCGCACGGCACCTAGTAATCAATGTTTTGACATTACAATACGACAAGTTTGACCATTACCTACTCCTAACATAATATTGACCCGTTCGGTAAGTCGAGACATAGAGATATCCGTCTCAGGTAGGTTGTGCCGCAAAACCCGCCAGAGTCGCGCACGTCCGCCACAGTCAGTAAGGAACAGGTTTTCCAGGGACTCGGCCCCGATCCTCCAGCGAAAAAAAAAAAACATGACTGAGATTAGAATGTAATGTATGCAGGTTTTAATTTTGTTTCAAAACTGAATAAAACATATGAAATTAAACTAATTATAATGAAATTACCCTAATGAAGAACATATTAAAAATACACAAAAACTATCATCCAATTCAGCCAACTCTCCCACAGTGATTTTATTATATGTAGGTATGGTATGCGTTAATAGGCACCTGTCAAGCCGGCGTGGCATTCGCAACCCCCGCGTACGACTGAATGTCCATGAGCGTCGTTAGACACCTTATGGGTGCCTCGGCGCCACTTGTCGCGCTTTCAATAAAAAAAAATTACGTATATCCAGAGTAATTGTTTTTTTTTTACGAAAACCCATCTGTCTTTTATTTGGGGTAAATTTTGCTTCGAAAACGTATGTCTTTTTTAAAATTATTTATTACGCAAACCACTGGAAGAATTTCCAAAGGATTCAATATTAAACTCTTTTTCAAAATACCTACGTCGTTTCAAGGCAGCTGGCCTTAGGTAAAAACCTTCGATTAATCAAACTTAGTTGCAGCTGAAGGTAGCGATTAGGATGAAATCAAGATTAACTACCAGCTTACGTTTTGTTTAGTCCGCGTGGGTTCCCCTCCAAACCCCATGCACGTGACAGGCTGAAAATACTGAAGGACTCGGTGGAAACACATTATTTTCTTTACGTTTCATTAAGTAAACAGCGCCGTACGTCTGTTGCACAGCAACATATTTTATATATTTTTTTTTTGTTTTTTTTTTCTGAATCAAAAGTAATTCGGATAACATATGGTAATACTCGTATACACATGGTATTTAACTAAAGCGTTTAAATAATAGATATTTTCAAGTTTAAGGGAGTAGATAGGGTTTTTGTTGCAGCTAAACCTACACTGAAATATATATTATTATTTCGTTGATTCTATCAGTTTAAACTATTCAATATAGAAAAGATAGCAATAATAATAAATCTGTAAGGGATGGTCATGGAGTAAGTTACTTTGTTTATGAGATATTGCTTTTGTAGACTCTATGATGGATGATACTAAAATTAAATTGATTTTTTTTTTATATTTTCTGTATGTATGTATTTATGTTCCTCCATAACTATTAAACCGATCATCCGAATTCGATGAAACTTTGTACAAGCACATTTAACTATGTGGAAAACAGAATAGGCAAATATAATTTAAATTCCGGTTACGCTAAGATGTGGCTCTCATACAAACCGAATTGTGCCGCGCGCCGAAATAAAGGTACATTAGCGGGCTTACTTACTTTCTTCTTTTTAAATGCGAATTTCACGCGAGCGAAGTCGCGGGCAAAAGCTAGTAATTAATAACAAGGTAATGAGTATAATCTCCGAAATGTATGGAAATGACATACGTATCGAAAAACACTATTACTCATTATAAAAACCTGCTTTATAACTGGCAAGTAAACCTCTCGCCTCCGTGTGTACCTGTTTTCACAGCTCCACTAATAAGTACCTGCCCGCAAACTTGCTGCTATTATATTGGTGTGAAAATTGGTGGTTTAAAGCAATTTGATTTACGCCTTGCGAAACTTCCCGACTAACTCACGCCTCTAAAGGGAATAAACTTTGCGAGTTAGTTCCCTATTATTAGTTAGATAAATCGCGAACGGGAGGGAAAGGGAGATTGAGATCTGTTTGGCGATCTTAGGACTTGGGCTGTCCTATCGATTTTTGAAGTGAAAAAACTAAAGCTGACTTCTTTTTTTTTATTTTTTTATTTAGGAATCAAACAGTACATAAACTTAAAACTAACACATTATGAGTCTACGTATTAAACAAAGAGTTTGTATTACGTAATACAAACTCTTTGGTATTAAACCAGTGAAGATTCCTTTCTCAAATTAGAAGAAAGAGAGATTTAAACAAATAAACAAGGTAAATAACTAAGCATACAATATAGTATAGGTAACTTTTGATTTCGATTTGAACTAATTATAAGATAGAATTTTTTTTTTCTTCAGTATATGCGGACATTACACCGAGTGAACTAGTTGCCATGTCAGTGCTCCCCTTCATTTCATGTCGGCTACACTGAACTGGACGGAAAACACAGAACTATTTACATAGCCGTTTCGACCGACATTTCTCTGAGTGCGGTGGTACCAACCCGGACGCGATAAACCCTACCTAGGTGGTAAGATAACGTAAGAAGGGAAGCGCCCAACAGTTTAACGTGGAATCCGAACCACAGTCAGCCTCCAACGGTCGAGCGGTCGCCCATCCAAGTACTGACCGCGCCCAGGTTTGCTTAACAACAGTCGACCGGCGACCGCACCACTGAGCGACCGAGGCTGACAAATTAATACTAATAAAGCATCTGAATCTGCAGCACGAGGTTACCAAAATGTGGCCTGTCGACTCGACGATCGTTGTGCAATAGTCGTTTCGGCGCATGGGCTGACAGCGAAAAGCCTCGACGACCACCTTGAGATGCTCTCGCTGAGTGGTTGGGTCAAGGGCCAGATCCAGAAGGCAGCCCCCTGCTCGACACTGCACGCATCGTCCGGCGGTTTCTCTCCCTAGGGCCCGACCATCGGTAGCCTCGGTTCGCCCCGCCCGCGCCGCCGCGCCGCCGTTGTTGGTGGAAGCTCCGTTTATATTTTTTATATTAATTTTAGATAAGTATATATTTGTATTTTTATACTTTGTACATATATGTAAAATTTATGTAAATATTGTAAATGGGTAAATAAAGAGATGAAATAATAATAATAATCTTCTTTTGAAATACTAATTTCACGCGAGCGAAGCCACGCGAAAAATAGAGCTAGCAACGACTCCTCAAGCCTTGTCAATGGCTGTGGCTGTGCCGCGGCGCGCTGTTCGCAGGCTGGTGCGCTGCGACGCGGAGGCAGGCGGGTCGCTCAACCACCTTACTAGGTGGTAGGGTTTATCCCGGCCGGGTTGGTACCACCGCACTGAGCGAAACGTTGGTCGAAACGGCTATGTAAATAGTTCATGTTTTCCGTTCAGTTCAGTGTAGACGGCGTGAAATGAAGGGAAGCACTGACATGGCACCTAGTTCACCCGGTGTTATGGGCTGACATCACGGATGTTGTAGGTGATGTAGCCAACCGTGTCAGTTTCCATAAAAAACTTCGTTTTTATAGTCGGGAACGAATTCACCTGATATTGTCTTTGGAAGCATATTCCTAAAGCCTTCATTCCTCGACGCGGAGGCAGGCGGGTCGCTCCCTCGAGCCGCTATCGATCTTCCGCGAAACACAACCCGGCAAACACAAGGCCGGCTCGAAATATGAGGGGCATTACTCATAAATTCAATAGTCCTCGCCGCGCCCGCGCAGCCCCGTGTTAATATCTCCGCATTAGCTAACAAATGGCCGCGCTTAAAGCTGCGACTTCACTCGTTTCATTTTTACTTTAGAATGCTTTATTGGCGCCATTAGTCACCACGTCGTTGTGTGACCGCGCAACCGCACTATCAAGGAGGCAGAGCCTGTCAGTCAGTCAGCGTGTCACCGTTCACTGCTGGAAATACGCCTCTCCAACTTTGCTCCAGTCGTCCCGGCCTTCAGCGATACGGAACCTTGATGTTGTCCTTGCCCATGGACATTTGGTCGAATGCGGTATTACTGTGTCAGGCCGGTACTTAAAAAGGATAGCCCCACTGCGTCTGTCCCCGCACAGTACGGTGTGAGGCCGGTACTTAAAAATAATAGCCCCACTGCGTCTCTCCCCGTGCATGTCGTAAAAGGCGAATAAGAGATAAGGACGAGATGCCGTGGTAAAGGGCGACAGGCTTGCCACCTCTCATCTTGGCGCGGTCCTTCCACCGAGTCGTGCAGCAGGTGGGTCGTCGTGCCTCACTTGCTGCTTGATAGTTATCTTGTCCGAATACTTTGCTAAACGTGCTGGTCGATGTTGTGTTGCAATTTTCCAGAGTTCTTGCAGCACAACACCGGTCACTCTGCTTCCGCTGATTGTCGGGATACAGCGTGTGTGATATGTACAACCCGTCCGAAATATCTGCGGACCTGACCAAATGCACATTTCCAGATTTTTATTATAGGTAGTTTTCATTCTCTGGGATGTAGAATGCAGCTTTTTAAATTAAAGTAGGGGTAAAAAAGATAATACAATAAATTTTTTCTCGTTTTATTTTATTTCTTTTCTAACCCTCCAGTTTGTATGACGTCATTTGGTCAGGTCCGCAGATATTTCATTATATTTTTGTACCGTGTGGGGCCGGTGCTTTAAAAGAATAGCCCCACTGCATCTCTCCCCGTGTACGTCGTAAAAGGCGACTAAGGAATATGACTCCCTTCTTATATCACTAGGTGGTAGGGTTTAACCCGCCCGGGTTGGTACCACCGCACTGAATGAAAGGTCGGTCGAAACGTAAATAGTTTGTGTTTTCCGTCCAGTTCAGTGTAGCCGGCACGACTGAAGGGAGGCACTGACGTGGCACCAAGTTCACCCGGTGTTATGGGCTGACATCACGGATGTTGTAGGTGATGTAGCCAACCGTGTCAGTTTTCATGAAAAAAAAAAACGAAGGGATTGTACGAGTATGTATGTATGTGCACAAATAAGAGTGTGCTTTACAAACGTGTGCCGTTGGCTGCAGATGGATCCAACTACGACTACGCTGTGCCCGAGCTGGGCTCCGTGCCGCTGCTCGACGAGCGGCTGTCGACGCTGCCCGACCGCTTCCCGGAGCGCGCGACCGAGCGACTGTCGGAGCGACTCTCCGACCGCGCCGTGGACCGCATCAGCGACGGCGGCCGCAACTCGCTCAGCGGATCTTCCCGCTCCAGGCTAGGCAGCAGGGTAAGTGCTCATTTATTAGGGTTCCGTATCCGTCGTACGGGACTCTATTACTAAGCCTACGCCGTCTGTCTGTTTTTTTTTTATTGAAAGCGCGACATATGGCGCCGAGCCACCCATAAGGTGTCTAACGACGCCCATGGACATTCGGCCGTATGCCGGGATTGCGAATGCCATGCCGGGCTGACAGGTGCCCATTCACGCCCCTCTTGAAGGACCCGAGACTGTACTTGGGGGGAAATATATTGGGAGAGCGTTCCAGAGTTTACCGGTTCTGTGGAGGAAAGATCTGCAGAATCAATTAGTACGCATCCGCGGTAAGTCCGCCTATAGAGATGCAATCCCTGCCCAGTGCGTGTGGTGCGGAGGTGGAAAGGGGACGGCGGGATCGCGTTAAACAGCTCCTCCGAGCACTCCCCATTGCATGAGCAATAGAACACACTTAGGGAGCCGACATCCCTACGCTACGGTGTTGCAGTGGTTCTAGATCGCGGGACACTTCTGTCTGACTGTCTGTTTGTCTGTCTGTCTGTTCTACTGCTATATCTTTAGAACCGTAATAGGTAGCCGGTGGAAACTTTCACAGAATATGTGGCACTATGATTGATATAACCGCTCCCTACTTATGTACTCTGCGCAAGGAACAGCGCAGCCACGGAGCAGCCTTGCCGGGGTACAGTTGCTTTCACGAGTCTGCTTCTTCTTCTTCTTTTTAGGTTTCCGTATCCCGTACGGAAGCCTATTACTAAGCCTCCGCCGTCTGTCTGTCCGTCCGTCCGTCTGTCCGAGGGCTGTATCTCTTGAACCGTAATAGGTAGCCCGTTGAAATTTTCACAGAATATATGTTACTATGGCGGATATAACAACAAATAATAAAAAAAAAATGTTAAAAATTAAGGGGGGCTCCCATACAACAAACTTGCGAAAAATCGATTAGTCACGCTACTGAATAATAGATGGTGCCACAGGCTTTTATACATTGCATTGTTGAAAGACAAAAAATAGGCGGATATTATTGATAGCGGATAGATACGGAAACGTTCGTGCGCGAGTAAAACTCGCACTTGACAGATTGTTTTATTTGCATAAACACTCACGTACATTACAAAACAAACCATACAATACCACCCAGGCAACTTAACATGATATGTTTTTGCCACAATTCACAAACAAAGGCAAACTTAGGCGAAATTCAATTTGGCAACAGCGACATATTCATAAGTTATTGCGGGCGGAGGAGGGCACGGCAAGTTCGGCGACTACGTCCGAACTCCGGTCCGGACACACCGCAACCGCCAGTGCGGCTCGTAACACCTTGTTATACAACCCCGCGCATCTGCGGCCCGCAAGACGACACGACAAGGGCGAGACTCGAGTAACGAGCGTAACCTATGGTACCTACCTACTGCCACCAAAGACCGTACGAAACTAGATAGGCGCGGTGATGAGGCTCTGCTCTTGCTCCGCCAAAAGGAATATGAACTTACTAGCTTTTGCCCGCGGCTTCGATCGCGTGAAATTCGTATTTAACTTGTAAAGGGAACGTTGTCATCCGCGCGGATGACCCTAAACAATACAAAACAATAGATAACTGTATAGTTCGGAAGTTAATTGGTAATGAAGAAAGTAAGTAAGCCTTTTTGTACCGCGTGGGGTCGGTACTTAAAAAGAATAGCCCCACTGCATCTCTCCCCGTCGCATGTCGTAAAAGTCGACTAAGGCCGTTAGTACGAATTTCCTTATCTCTTAGTCTATGGGATAAGAAAATTCGTCAGCCTCGGTAGCTCAGTGGTGCGGTCAGTCGACTGTTGTTGAGCAACGCTGAGCGCGGTCAGTACTTGGATGGGTGACAGCTCGACCGTTGAAGGTTGACCTGGTTCGGAGTCCACGTTAAACTGTAGGTCCCGTCCCGTCCCTTCTTACCTTACTAGGTGGTAGGGTTTATCCCGGCTACCACGCACTGAGCGAAACGTTGGTCGAAACGGCTATGTAAATAGTTCATGTTTTCCGTTCAGTTCAGTGTAGCCGGCGTGAAATGAAGGGAAGCACTGACATGGGACCTAGTTCACCCGGTGTTATGGGCTGACATCACGGATGTTGTAGGTGATGTAGCCAACCGTGTCAGTTTCCATAAAAAACTTAGTTTTTATAGTCGGGAACGAATTCACCTGATGTTGTCTTTGGAAGCATATTCTAATTTCTAATTTGAATGTCTTACGTAAAATACAAACAGATGCAACACAGGTAGTTACATAATAGATAATTGATTATATTCGCCACAATGTTGCCGTAACCACAATGTAACTAGTTACAACTCAAGTTTTCATTTTACATTGTGTATCTAGTTTAAATGTGTCGGGAGCGCGTGTTTGTCGGTCGATGCTCGCGGAGGGTAGAGTTCAGGGTTGCCAGGTGGGAATAAGATAGCAAAAACATTAAATAGTTTTTCTTGCAAATGTTGCCGCCCTGCGATTCAGGAAAATGGACAAATAATTTTATATTACTTTCATTGAACGAACTTTTATTGAGTGAAGAAAAAAACACATTACAGTAATACAAAATACAACTTGATACAGTGAGTAAAACTAATTAAATAAAATTAACCTAATAAATAATAACAACTAAATAATTACATGTTAGTCTTACTGTAAGTAAAAAAATTCGTCCAACTCAGTCGACTCCGCCACACTACCCAATACGCTGGCTGCGTTGCCCCTTTGAATGGCTAGCCTTATTCGCTGAAAGACTTGGCACGTCGGTCACCAGACTTATCAATAAGGAGCTTTCCTAGGACGTTCCCGAAAGTCCTTGCATCGGGTGACCACACGCCAAGTGTTTCCACAGCAAAGGCCAGGAATTCGAAGTGGCCGCGCAAGCCAACGTTATTTTATATTACTTAAACAATGCTGGTAGGGGCCTTATAAAATCGATCAGGTGTCTCTTCATCCGTCCGCCCGTCTGTTTGTCTGTTACAAAGCGCTGTCAAAGCTCAATAAATCTAAAATACATTTATTTTAAGAGTTTAATTTTCATGCTTTTGTGTAGTCGCTGGACGGGGTTTTAAGGCGTGGTAGCGTTCACGTTTCTAGGTTGTATAGTTTGGCAGCACGAAGCCGTCGAAAGTACATACTTTATGTCGTCAATTTTCTGGAATACTCCCCTTGTTGCGAAGCGTACGACGTTTATCGAACTCCCATGAAAATATTTAAATACAGTGATATTTTAATAATAATATAAATAAACGACGAACGAACAGGTCTTAAATAGCAGCATAGTAGCAGCAATCTATACAATTTTACCCGCCCGCGCCCGTGACAGGCTCCGAAGTAGCCCAATCGCCAACTTATCGGCCAATCTGGCAACCCTGCAGTTCCCTCGGACTGTATCGGCGTCCCCGACTTCGGGCAATCTCGCTTCCGGTAGCTTATCGCCAGACCCTCCCACCCCCGTCTTACCAGCTCCAACGCAGTTCGTGATTAATGTAGTCACCAACTGCGATTAATATTTGAAACTATTTAGCTCGCCGGCCGGCTGGACGAAGCTTGCTTCTGAAATTGTGGCACTGTTTATTAATTTTGGATTACTTCGTTGTTCGATAATTTTTATTGTATATTGATCATCCGTATACTGCACTCTTGGTCATATTTTTATATTCCGCAGTTCTATTATCATATTATCACAGAAGAACTGACAAGATACTTCGCTGGACATTTTTTCAGCACCCACTTAGTCTATGTTTACAAAATGTTTGCCTATACACGTGGACATTTTATCAACATTCTCTCTTCATTCCTTTATTCATCATCATTCACAAACCGCACACTGCACAATTCATGACATTCACGACAAAATGTTATAGTTTATTTTTCAAAATGATGTCATTATAATGCAACCTCCACGTTTTCACTGGAAGCACGCTAGTCTCCACCCACAGACAGCATCCGTTCACGAGCATCACACCAGGGCCAGGGTCAGCCATCGCATTTGCCTTGATAGCCAGTGTCCAGTTCGTGGTTTTCGATATATAGGTACACACATCAGGATAATTATAGCCAGATGCTGCGCCGTCGGAAGCGCTCACGTATATGAGAACACGGAGTTCTCTAAATTCCCACCAATCAACCTCTCCAAGAATACACGATACAAACTTCAAACTAGTTTTCATGCCGGAATCACTAGATTCTAAATCAGTAGTTTATTAAAAGAAATAAAATAAATACATATAAAAATAATTAACGAGCATGACGCGTCACTCTAGCTAGACTCTAGAGATTACCAAATAGAAATTCAATCCAGGCCTGAAATATCCTCGGGTAGATGTTTAGACATAAAACACTTCAACCTATAAAGGCATACGGAAAATATCTACTACTACAGTTGGTCTTCTTTTGTTCCGCAGTCTCCAAGTCACCAGGAGGTGTTGAGCGATCTGAAGCGTCGCTTGGAAAATACGAACGTGATAGAGTTCCCTCGACACCGCCTCAGGATGATCTCCAAGTTGGCTGAAGGCGCTTTTGGAACGGTAATTATGCCATCTAAAGTTATTTTTCTTTTTTTTGCGCTTGAACTGGGTGGCTTTGCTCGAGGTCGACCCAGACACAACCAATTTCAAACCCGAAGAGATGCCACTTCGGCTTGTAGGCAGACTAAAGTCACAGCTAAAGTCGCTGGGGAAGGGCTATTTACCTGTAATTTGAAGATCCGTGGATTGTAGGAGTAGGGGAAGAATCTAAAGTTCTAGAGATGCATCTTCAATTTATAGAAGCAATCCTGACGGGTTAAACCCTAGCACCTACTATTTTAGATTCAATGCAATTAGAAATCTTCTTTGATTGTGGAAGAACCATTGTTGGCAATTTCACCTGCTATACGCGCGTGCTGTCAGCCCTGAACACCGCGGTGAACTAGCATGTCAGTGCTTCCCCCTTCCGTCACACCGGCTACACTGAACTGAACGGAAAACACGAAGTGCTTTCATTGCCCCTTCGTCCGGCTTTCATTAGTGAGGTGATACCAATACGGATGGGTTAAACCGTTCCACCATGGCAAGGGAGGGGAAGGGGCTTAGTGTAGAATCTGAAGGCTTAGGGGTTTCGTGAAGAATCCGAACCACGTCCTAACTCAACGGTTGAACGGCCACCCACCCAGCCGTCCGGTGTGCTTAACTTCGACGATTGATTGTCGTTACATAGCACCACCAAGCTACCGATGCTGACAAACATTAATTAACGTAACGTCGTGCGAAAGTGACATTATCGCTTATCT
The DNA here is from genome assembly GCA_946902875.1 of Nematopogon swammerdamellus. Taxonomy (NCBI): domain Eukaryota; kingdom Metazoa; phylum Arthropoda; class Insecta; order Lepidoptera; family Adelidae; genus Nematopogon; species Nematopogon swammerdamellus. The sequence goes on along the minus strand of OX336338.1, from coordinate 1,012,845 downwards.
TGATATCAATCACTCTTCCAGGTATACGTGGCTGAGGCGGATGGAGTGCCCGAGTACAGTGGCGCGGTCACCGCAGAGAAACGTCTCGTCGCTGTTAAGTTCCTGTCCCACGACGCTACCCCCAAGGAGAGGTGCGTTTGCACTGCATACACTTGCCTCTCCTGCATAATCTTTGTCGAACTGCTAGCGTATGGAACTATCTTCCGGTCAGTACGACGAGGAAGAACTTCAAGGAATCGACTGGAAGACAAGTATGCAGCGAGGACGGGCAGGACCACCATGAGCAGGGAGTAGACAACGGCAGCACGTAATTCCCCTCACCAGCTCCGGGATAGGGGATATAGTCCCACCCTGAGGACCTGATCGCCGGACTGACCCCGTCAGTTCTCCCACCAACAACTTTCTACTTTTCCGGCGAGTGTATTCCCCAAATGTTAACCTGGGGCAAATGTCGTATCAACAGCGGTCCGCAAATCTGCTGGCACTGCGCCCCACAATAAAATTGTTTATTCTATGCCAAATAGTTTTTAACCCCCACGCAAAAAATAGGGGTGTTATGAGTTTAACGTGTGTGTGTATGTGTGTATTCAGTTTTAATATAATATGTATGTATAATACTTCATCTATCAGCGCAGATCGATAGCTTTTTGAAAACCGATAGAAAAACATCATGAACATTGAACATGGCTCTGAATTTTGTTATAAAAAAACGTATTTTAAGGCAACGTGACCAAATCAAGGCTTTGGAAAAAAAAAATTTTATTAGTTAATAACCATTTATTTTCATCAAATATAAAAAATAAATACTAATAACTAAATAATTAAAACCTAACTAACAAATGTATAACATTGATAAAATTAACTTAATAATTATATTAAAAAAAAACTAAATACTATCATTTAAGATTACTGTAAGTAAAAAACTTCGTCCAATTCCTCCGACTCCGCCACAGTACCCAATACGCTGGCAAAAGCAATAAAAATTGAATAAATAGCAATTTATTAGTTGAATATATAAGTATCTAAATCAAATAAATAGCTTTTTACTTTTTTGTTTTAATCCGTAGTTTTGGAATAAAAAAATAAAAACCTATTTTTTTTATTGTTTGATTGATTGTGTTGCATCTTACTCCAATCGGCGAAGGCAAGAGGAATACGGGTGAATACGCATTGACGGGGCCTTAAACAGTTGGTACTGCGCAGGGCGGAGTTCGAGCGTGACGTCCGCATCCTGGCCGCTCTCTCGTCGCCGTGCCTGGCGCGCGTGCTGGGCGCTTGCCGCTCGCCCCCGCTCGCCGTAGTCCTGGAGTACCTCGAGCTGGGCGACCTGAGAGCCTTCCTCCGCGCCGCACCGCCGCCGGCCACGCCCGCACTCCTCCATATTGCCGTGCAGGTCGCTTCCGGCATGCAGTACCTCGAGTCGCTCAACTTTGTGCACAGGGACCTCGCCGCAAGGTATCATTTTCGCACAGCGAAACTCTACAAAAAAACTCTTCGACATACAACACACAACCGCGACAATCTAGCTAAGCAGAGTAGTCGGTGTTGTGTTGGAAGTACTTAGTGGCTCTATCGTGAGTTTTTTACACTTCCCTCCGTTCGACGCTTGTGATTAAGTAAATAATTTGTATGGCGAAAATATATAGCGCCTATAGCGGTTAATTTATTACCGAAGCACTGACATGGCACCTAGTTCACCAAGGTGCTATGGGCTGACATCGCGGATGTAGTAGGTGATAAAGCCAACCCCGTGTCAGTTTCCATAAAATAAATAATACAATTATATTACTTGATCACGATCGTTGAACAGAGTGAAATGTAAAAATAAATTTAATGTCATGATAAAACCACTAGGAACGTACAGTACACCGATACACTATCAAGACACTAAGACTTACATACTTGACCCGTCGAAGGGCCGTGCTAGGATGATAGATAGCTTGCCTATCGCCCTCTTGCACGGCATTAACGAGCTTTTATCTTAGTCGCCTTATGCACAGGGAGGGATGCAGTGGGACAATTATCTTTTCAGTCAAAATATTCAAGGTATAAATTGATCTCCTCTCGCGCGCTCCATTCGCCTTCTATGCTTGACGACATTTTGGAAAAATGAACTCACTTCTCTCGAGGCTCCAGTGGAGTAAGGAAAAAATTGTGTGCATCAGGAGCATCTCGCACACAATATTGTTGACTGTATTTCCAGTAATGTTGTTGACAATTCACGGCCCAATATTACGTAAACTAAAGAAAATGATTTTCAATGTTCTGTGGTCGTACAGCACTCCCTTCGCACACAATTTTACAAATATAATAAAATTGAATAAAACTCCAAATGGAAAATAATGAAATTTATCAATTCACAGATGAAAGTCGATACGTCAATTTAGTCCATAAAAGCTCTATTAATGGAACTATCGGAAAAAACTTTAAATGAAAAACTTTACGACGAGAGGTTTGGTTCCTAAAGGTTACATTATGTGAAATGAAATAAAAAAATATTCCTTCGATCTATATTATTTTTCATTTGGACAAATAGTCGGGTAAAACAGCTCAGGCCTGAGTAGCTTCCGCATAAATACGTGTATAAGTGAATAGTGTATTTATTTAACCTGTCTCATTTTCATTTAGCCAAATTCTGATTATTTTGAATTTTCATCGTGGAAATCATACCATTCAATTTAATAAAATTATTTGTATTTTCTCTCAATATTGCCAGAAAACAAAATACACAAAAATTAAATAAATATATTCGCTAAGAAATCTTAGCAAATATATTTATTTTACATGTTTATTTTTTATTTTAAATTAATTGAATTTTATTAAAATTAGCAAAATCATTTATGCTCAGCGAATTTTTCCTTACTGGCGCCCAGCGAAATTGCATTGCGAATAATTCAAACCTTCTTCCCGCCCAACAACAGCATGGTTGTGTATTGTCCACAGAAACTGTCTAGTAGGCAAGGGTTATCAGGTGAAGATCTCCGACTTCGGCACAGACAACGAAGCTTACGCTTGCGACTACTACAAGGTGGACGGCCGAATGCCTTTGCCCATCCGTTGGGCGGCGTGGGAGAGTGTCCTCCTTGGCAAGTACACAACCAAGAGCGACGTCTGGGCATTCGCTGTCACGCTGGACGAAATATTGACGCTCTGCAGGAGGAGACCCTATGAGACTATGACTGAATCTGAGGTGAGGTGACAATTGCTTCTGTATGATTTAGGTTGGATGGATGAGAAGAGCGGAAGACCGCGTGTGGTGGCGAGCCTTGGGAGAGGCTATTTCCAGCAGTGGACCCATACAGGCTGATGATGATGATGATGATGATGATGAATTAGGTTTGCGAGACAGAGCATTTGAGTTGGTTAGAGGAAAAAGAGGCGTGATCGGCGCGTCGCAAGCAAATACCGGTTGACTTACTTCATACTAGACACGAGATCGTATGACTCAGTGTAGACGTACATGCGCCGGAGCACCGACCACGCAACGCACGCCTAGCTAATCATTAGAACAAGTTTAAATCAGCAGCAAAGATTTTAATCGATAGATAGGTCAAAGCGATCAAGATTTCGTCACCGATTAGACATAACGATGCGTGTGACTTCATGTCTGCAGAACGACCTCTCAACACGCGCGTGGCGTTGCGTCTGATGCGAAGTAGCCGCATACGGCCCTTTCATTGGTGGCATTGTCTTTAGTGCGCCATGTTAGACTATGCCCTATCTATCGATTTCAATATTTGATCAGCAAAGTAAGGCACGGAGCCCTACCTACTGCTTGACTGACATGGTGGAAAGACCGAGCCAAAGTGTGAGGTGGCTCGCCTGTCGTAACACGACCACTTGTCCTCTTTGGAGAGATCCAGTGGAACTTCGCGGCATGAAAAAGAGAAAATAAATGAACCTAATGAAAAATGTCCTATGCTATTGCTAGAAGATCTTCATTTCAATTACTGTAGGTATTTCAAAGTTTGCCTATAGGAAATTACTTATAGAGGCAATTCCGCCTTTGCGCACTACGCACTGTGTTTATTCTCCTATTTCGTATATCAATACTAGTAATAAATATTTGAGTATAATGATATTTGAATTTGTCTCTAACGTTCGTTTCAGGTGGTGGATAATCTAGCCCACTTGCAAGCGGACGACGGAATGTTCGAGTGTATCGGACGATCGAGCGCGTGCCCCCGCGACATCTACGAGCTCATGTGCGAATGCTGGCGAAGAGACGACCTCGACCGCCCAACCTTCCGCGAGATTCACCTCTTCCTGCAGAGGAAGAACCTCGGCTACGGGCCCACGTGAGGCCGGCCAATCGCATGTCCGAAGATCCCATCGGATATGTTGAGCTTTCAAGTGCGCCCCGTCTCCCCTTACGAATCTATTGAAGCGCTACAAGGTTTGGGCCAACTCCCTTAAACGACTCGGGAGAATCTCGTGCCGGTTTTCGTTAGTGCTTTAGCGGTTTAGTGATCACGACAAATTTGGTGTATTGATTTTATGAAGAAATAAATCGACTTAACCGACAGTCAGGGCTCAGCCCTGCACTGTTTTTTTTTTTTCTACTGAAGGAGCAGTGAAATATTGAATGAAACAGTATGAGGTGGTTTATTGTGATATTAATAAGTGAACTCAAACTGTGTAATGATGATGTATGTAACCGAACTTTAGAACATATAACATAGTGAAACAATAAGGTAAAATTGGAAGCGAATTTTCACTATATCCAGTACTCCACAACAGGTAGGGGAAAAAACTTCAAATTGTTAATAACAATATAGTAATATTACAACATTTTTGTAGAATTTACCAAAACCAGATTAAAAAACATAGGCCATTTATTTTTTATTGCAATACCGTAATTTTGCAAAATATGTCTAATTTCGAAGGTTTAAACTTGAAATAAAAGATTTGTATTAATAGACATTAAGTACGAAAATTAGCTGTTATGAATATAATTAATGTAATTTAATCAATAGAAATACACACCTGCATACTTTGAAATAAGGCAAACTTGTGCACACTTTTTTATTTAGTAGATAGTTTGGTATTTTTATATTTTTATTAATCTGCTCTCTGGAGCACATATCAGAGAATTAATTATTGAGATGAGCCATACAGTGATCTATCCACGGGAACACGGTGTCGTCAATATTCCTACCAATCAGAACAGCGCTTCGCGGCCACTCGGCAAATGAGATCGCGAAATCAATGTGTTCTATCGCTTAGTCCATGGGGAGTGCTCGGAGGAGCTGTTTAACCCGACCCCGCCGTCCCCTTTCCACCTCCGCACCACGCGTTGCATCATTTTACGCTGGAATTACTTACTGCGGATGCGTACCAATCGGTTCTGCAGATCTTTCCTATACAGAACCGCTAAACTCTGGAAAGCTCTCACTGCCCATATATTTCCCCTCAAGTACAGTCGCGGGTCCTTCAAGAGGGGCGTGAATGGGCACCTGTCAGGCCGGCATGGCATTCGCAACCCCCGCATACGATCGAATTCGCATGGGCGTCGTTAGACACCTTATGGGTAGCTCGATAAAAAAAAATCAAAAATGTCGACACACGGTAAACGTACCCGCACAGTGCAGCGCGACACAGCAGCATCTTAGCCATTTTATCTCTGATCTGGGCTCGGGATTCTAAAAATACCGAAGTCGTGACAATCTATTTGAACAGAGAACATATCATCTTTAGATGAATAGCAGCCAATCAAGGCCACTCGATTTAAAATAGGTTTTTATGACTAGACTAGGCAAGCACGCGGCTTGGTATCTTGTGTCTTTCTCTGGTTTACTACGAGCAGTCGCGCATTTTCAGTATTACGTAAACAATTTAGCTATTATATTAGTTTCAATCGTATTTTGTTCGTATTATAGATTCTAGATTACAGAACGTAGAGTGACCAAACTTTTCAGCAGTTGGGCCAAATTTTACAAATAACATTGCTTACCGCGTCACAGCATGGCGCCAGGCTTATGGCCGATTTAGCCACCTCTGGTTAAGTCTCGGTTAACATTTAACTGTCAGTTTAAGTTAAATGTCTCATACAGTTGACAGGAGTTTTCGCTACATTTTAACCGAAGTCGGTCATCCATGGGCGTCGTTAGACAACTTAGCGCTACAAGTCGCGCTTTAAAAAAAAAATCGGCCCTTAGTCTACCATGGATGTTATAAATTACCTACTTGGTTTAGTTTATCGGGGTTAATTTTGGCCGAATCATAGACCATACCGCCCCACACGACAATCTTCCGCTATGGTATGGTATGGTACGCATGGTAAGCCAAATGTACCCAATCATTTCAACTCTTGAATATGACTTTATAATAATATGACGTCAACATTTTTTTCTAATTTTATAAAAACCGGTGACCAACAATGACAAATGTAATACTCCTATAATAAATTTACATTCATGCCTAACTATAATAATATATAACTAGTTTTTTTTTTAATTAAGGTTTATTTCTGTAAAAAAAATCAACTAATTACATCTATGAGTAGGCTACCTACGTATGGATGAAATTATGTAGTACGTAATCGAAATTGTAAATCATTAGATCGTAAATTAATTTAGAAAATTGTTAGGTAGTAAATTATAGCGAGTTTGTAATAAATCTTAATTACATTGTGATTCAGTATACGATGAGCGATATCGGAATGAGACAAATTTTTGCACCACTTTCATACTGAACAATCGTTACTCGGTTTTTTTAAAACATCCAATCGGCTTCTAATCTAGACCGATTAATGAATCACTTATTGTCCTTGTAGATTTAGAATGCAGTGTAAAGAAACAATAAAATACACAAAATTATAAATTTAATTTAACACTTTATCAGTTATTTGCATTAATTTGTTTTATTTTTATGTTTATTTATTGGGAGACATAATAGCAATGAACTGTTACATACAGATAAGCAAAAAAAAATATAAAGCCAATAATCACATCTAATGTGATAAAATAATTTCAAACGAAATGGCTTTATAAATTTTAAACAAGTAATGTAAAGTTTCAATCCCAACTCAACCAGAATAATCAGATGCAATCAATATTGGTTAAAAAAAAATCGATATATTTTCAAAATAGTCTGACAATAACAAATTATTAACGACGATAGTATTAGCCAGTCAATGAATTTTAGATTGTTATTTCAGTTTTTCAAATCCCATTAATACGCCAAGAAATCTTACAAAATCAATACTAGTGGCATTAGATATATCACCTACCTACCTAATAATTAGGATTAAGTAAGTAGATGTTCTAGTACTTGTAACGCTTGTAACGTTGCGTATTCTCTGAATCTTGATGTTATTAGCTAGCGACCTTGTCTACCCTTTAAACCTGGACCAAATAAAATTCTATGAAATATTTTCTGTTATTCGAACTATAAAATGCTTTATTTTTCACCTTGTAGAGCTATTTTTCAATATTGTAAAAATACTATAAAATGACCTAGGCGTATATTGTGAGAAAATTTCCTATTTGAGAGACATTTTATAATTGTGGTCTTTTCGCAATTTAAGTTGACAATATCGCTTGATAAAAAAAATTTTAACATCATCAAATTGTATACAAATTATTATAAAGCTGTTTGTGTAAGTTTTTTTGCGCGGTTAGTGAAATATAAATAATAATTTGGTTTTCAGTCATTTTTCAGTAAGTTAATATCTATAAATGATATGTTAATTTAGGTAAGTACCTACACCTTTTTATGTAGGAACCTCTTGAGCGACGCAAAATTTTCAAATAAAATAAATATTTATAATTTATAAAAAAAAAAACTAACGTTCAATGCGAACCGACTAAACATTGTTTTGTACTAAATGCATTTGATGATGTGACGTAAGCTTAATAAAGGGATCAAACGAATAGACGACTAAGATTTGACAATGTCACAAAAAAAATACTGCACGCCCTTAAAAGGCGAATAGAAGACAAAAACAGCGAGAATAAATAACTTTACCAAACTTTAAAAGGTTTTAAATGTTTGAGCATGCCACGAAGAAAATAGGTAGGATAGGAGTTCGGTCTAACTCACCACCACCACCTACCACCAACTGGGTACGCGCACAGCAACTGGGTGCATACGTCATCGTAGTGCACGTAGCATTGACATGAGTCTCGTCCGCAGTAGAGTTTTTTCTGATGAAAAAATTTATGTGCATACCTACACCTGCTGCTTCACCTTTTGGAACCGGTGCAAAACGTAGGTCCCTTCCCTTGCCTCTTACTAGATGGTAGGCTCAAATTGTAGCCGACTGGGTTGGTACCACCGTACTGGATGTAAGATGGCCGCATAGCAGCTTCGGGTTGTGTTCTCCTCTAGCCAGCAATTCAGGGAAGTCTCCGGTATGGCACCTAACTTCTCGAAGGTGATATTGGCTAGACGGAGAATGTGCTTTGGCGGTGTGCTCAGCCACCAATACCGGATTACTTACATAAAAAAAAAGTGACGTCACAGTGTCAGCGGCAAATCCAAGTGGGAAGCGTTGTACCAGAGCCGACTGTCATTGTCTCCCTCTACGGAGACAAGCCATGCTGCATCGGCATAGCCCCACTGCAAGGTTGCTATCGCTTACTCGCTCTCGCTTGCCTACCGATGACAGGAGCGAGAGAGAAACATGAAATCGCTCACCCTTCATCGGACGACCGACGAAATCTTCGTTTTCTCTCTCGCTCCTGTCATCGATAGGCAAGCGTGTGCGAGTAAGCGATAGCAACGTCGCAGTGGGGCTATGACGATACAGCATGGCTCGGTCTCCGTAGAGGGAGACAATGATAGTCGGCTATGGTTGTACCAATCTTATCCGTGGCCTGCACAAACCACATTGAAAAAAAAAGCATTTTCATCAAAATGAATGAATATTTCAAATTGTAGGTACTAAAGCGAAACTTTTGTAAGAAATATGTACGTATATTTCCTGCACACCCTTGAAGCTTAATATTCTTATTCCAATAATAAACAACTCTCATATAATTCAAAACCCCAGAGCTTGTAGTAGTAAATCTGAAAGACTATCCTGTATCAGCTTTATCGACAATAATAATACGTAGTTACACGTAGAGTTTAAGAATTTGAGTACTTGTTCATCTTATCGATTATAAAATAGTATAGATATATTTAAATGCATATTAAAACTACAAAATGCTACCTATCTTGTATTACGTTCACATTGTTCTTGAGATTTCTCCACCAAATATTATATTATATAAATATTTTACAAAGTTTAATCGAATCTGTCGTCGTCTTTATTCTAAAGGACGGTAAAAATATTTTTGTTTTTGCGAAATCGTGCATACGGTTCAAGTATGGTCTGTTCCAAACAAACTTGGATAACAGTTCATTCACACTGGCCCACCAATGTACGCGATATTTGCAAACGACACTTTACAAAACTATGAGATTTATCGCAAAACTCGTTACGCTTACGTCTCGTTGAGCGTCTCGTAGTAGAAGGCGGGGTGAACGCACGGCGCACGAGTCGGGTCAGTCAGGTGTATATTGCGGTGTAAATATTGTGTTAAGTGTTGGGTCAATGACTTTTTATCCAGGTTCATTTCGAACAGACTATAGGTAGTTTTAGTCAAACTACGCGTGTCATTTCACTGACGAATAGTTAGTTGTTCGACTGAAGACAGTACTACTGAAACTATAGGTTGTTATAGATTGGCCTAACTAAATCACTCGTATCAAACGAATCAGAGTTTTTAGGGTTTCGTAGCCATTGACGGTGGCAGCGACCGCGCGCGAGACAAAGTGATCGTGCGCAGACTCGACTCGATGAGTGCTAGAAGGAAATTGTTACGGAAACCTCTGTGCGTGAACGAGGTTCACACAAATTTTCCTGTAAAGTGGCTAGATTTTACTTACGGTCTACTTATTAGAATTCAGACGACAAAAATGCATTAAATTTCAAGTTTTCGTAAGAATGTTCAAAAGAATGTGTTCAATGAAATAAAACACGAACGAAACACATTGTAGATTTAAATCTAAAAGTATAGTTTTCATAACTAGTCCGTACTTAGAGTCCAAGAACGTTGGACGTCGGACTGTCCAATGCTTATATGAGAAACAGCGTCGCCGAGCTCCGCGGGTCGCGGAGGGGACGGCGCGCGCTCTGATTGGGTGGTATCGGGCGGTATTGCGCTCTAATTGTATTGGGTGGTAACGAATGTTATTGGTACGTTTTTACTAATATCGTGTTACGCTGGCGCGGGTAAGGTCCGACGTCCCTACCTCTAACGTTCTTATTAGAGTCGTATTTGAGTGTTAGGTGGTACCTACTATAACATAGTTGAATGCATATCCACCGCTCACTGAGCACACATACCCACCAGACCGCTGCAGCGGTCTCTGAATGTAACCATGGCCACGGTCACGGCAGAGTCCCGCGTTCAATTGGCCGTCGCTCGGGTCGTTGCTTCTCGGACTGGCGATTTTTGGCGGTTTCACTATTGCAATGACGCTATGTTGCGTCTCGAGGTTCAGTGGTCTGTGCAAATGTCGATGGAGTACTAAAAGCACATTTGATAGTTATAAACCTTCAAATCCTGCTGTGATTCATTCGTTCTTGTGTAAGAAAGTGTTGTAATTTCGATGATTTGGAAAATAAAATGCGAGGTTCGTTCGAGGCCTATCCAGTCACAAATCGATAGAAAGAAAGAGTTCCTTGGGTTTGAATTAACTAGTTTTTATTGAGTTTTAGCGAATAACCACAAGTCCCGTACAATGTACATTGTGTACCTTATACCAGCCACATACATACAAAACCACAATAGAGGCAAATGAGAGGCGTGAATGGGCACCTGTCAGGCCGGCATGGCATTCGCAACCCTCGCATGCGACCGAATGTCCAAGGACGTCGCTAGACACCTTATGGGTGGCTCGGCGCTAAATGTCGCGCTTACTATAAAACAATTCCCGTCACTATCCTTTCTTTTTTTCTCAAAACTGATCCAGTTATGTCAACGAAAAGGACGCTTTCTCAGTGTTGTAGTGTCGTATATCCATCACCCTATTTAGCAAAACCACTAAGTCGTCACACTGTGTTTCTTTTTTTTTTTCAATTTACTGAGATTTCGGAATGCCTACGTAAGGTAGTCTGTAAGTAGGTAGACAATTTTTATAACGCTTCACATCAAGGCTAGGCTTAATTTTAATTTATCAACTGGCTGGCGGGACTGATATATCAGTTCCGCCAGCCAGTTGATATATGGTTTCGTTGAAATAATCAATAGAGGCGCCGTCTCATAGGTACAAAATACCTTAAATACAAAATGTACCACAACAAATTGCAGCCGATTTGATACAAGCCCTGCGAATAAATTATCAGCCACATACAAAACTGACGTATGGAGTATGGTATTTTTGCAACAAATTTTATACCCCAACTGATTTTTCCTCGAAGGGATTAGGCATAACATTACCATGTTCATATTATGATTGTTTGCAGATGAATTGGCATCAGATCCACTTGTCAACCTGTTAAACTAACGTAAATAAAGATGTGGTTCACGACGACGATGCAGTCCTATCTCGCTCTCTACGGAACTGAAGAGCGAGAGAAGACTATGTCATCGCATTAATTTTGACGTTATTTTGACAGTTGATAAACACTGCGCCATGAACAAAGAATGTTCAGAATAGAGAAGAAGTGTAATTTAAGTTCCATGTAAAGATTTCAAGCATTCAATTCGTAAATAAAAATTCTGTTTAATTAATTTTATGTTTAAAATAGTCTTTAACCCATTGACTTAATACTCGTATGTGTTAAGTACTAACGTTAGGACATGCCCATAGTTATACTAACTAAAGTGCTGGTCAAACGATAGGAAGAACGCCTAAAATGACCGAAAAACTATTTGAAATCTGAGTAGCATTATTTTATATCAATATGTTAAAATGTGTTCAATAAGTAAATGGTTACCTACATTTCAACTATTTTTAGACCTAGTTTGAACGAATAATTGGACAAGCATTATTTTTGACCACCACTTTAGTTAGGATATTAATTTATTAACTATCTTATGGGCGCGTCCAAACGTTAAAATAAGTCAATGCTAAATATCTTTAACGTCGACACTAAACAGTAAATTAACTGTTGCTAAATGACCGCTCTGTATGTACCATCTTGCAGTCAGTATTTGCCCATCATATGAACAGTATGGTTGAACAGCTAAGCAATGATTTTGCTTTGCCCTCTAAAAAGTAAAAAAATCTGTATAAATTTACTTCATTCGCCACTTACCACTGTAGTATTGAGCGAGTTAGTGAATTCGTATTTCAGTCACAACCAGGCCAATTCAGAGATCACTACAGTTGATAGGTATACTATGTAGTATGTTTCAACGTTTTACATGAATGTTTTACATGAATAACGAGGTGTCTTGTCGCTGGCATGCCACCTTCGCTGAGCGTGGTATCGCGAAAAGTGGTGTTATTGGCTGTGTCTGATTGTCCGATCGGCGCTTGGGCACAGCCACCGCGACAGTTTTTTTTTAAAACAATGATTGGTTTTCGTGTACACTAATTAGTGTGAATGTGTAAATGTGATTTCTACCTTATGCCATAGTTATACCTATATCTACTAACAGAATGTTATCTTCTTGCATTATCCATCGTATGAGTTTTCTTATTTTTATATACTGAAATCTCTGAATTGGACTTAAGTGTGGTAATTATTAATGTAGTCATGAAATTGAACAAAACATATCTAAGTAACTATAATAATTTAGAAAACCTTAGATTTACATAATCTATGTAAAGTTCAGTTCTTAGTTACCTACCTTACGAATGATGTGGTTCTAGAGTAACTTTGTACCTTTATGTTTTGGTAAGAAAACTTAAACTGCCTTTTTTCTACAGCTTTGTAAATATCTATATACTTACCTAAGTACATATAATGCATTTACACAAACTAACTACTTTTGTAGAATGACTTTGTACATAATAAAATACTCTGCTTTTTTCATGGAATCGTGTTTTTTACTTATTCGTCGTTATCATTTGACACATCAAACATGTAAATATTATTAATTTTAATTCTTTAAATATTTACACATTTTTCTTTGTTTTTTACTCGTAACTGAATCAATGCCTCTAGTGCGAAAAAACCTAACCACCTAACTGAGCGTGGGTTCGCGAGGAGAGGTTTTTTTGGCTCTGTCGAATGCGCCATTACATTACAGTACCCATGTTGGATGGATGAGAAGAGCGGAAGACCGCGTGTGGTGGCGTGCCTTGGGAGAGGCCTATGTCCAGCAGTGGACCGATACAGGCTGATGATGATGATGATGATGATGATGATGACCCATGTTGGTTTAAATAAAAAAAAAACACAAAACAGCTTCTTGATTTAACAAAGCATTGTAGAGTTGCTTTTAGTTTTCTTTTTCAGAGACACCTAGCGGTGGAAAGTCCAACTTCCTTCTCGTCTCGGTTCTGACTTGTGTAGCATCCACAGTTTATGTATTGCTTAATTCGTTTGTGAAAAAATAGATGGCGTTAAATTGGAGCTTTCCTTTTACCCTTGCGACCGTATTCATAGAAATAGGCTACCTACGTACTTACTCATACAGTATGTAGGTATGAAAAGTGTCAGGGATTTTCGTAGTACCTACAGTCTACAGTCACCGAATATATTATTATAGGTACAGTTCACGGCGGAGGGAGGCGCGGTGCGGCGGCGGCAGGCGACGCGGCTCAATGTACGAAGTCAGCTACCTACCTACATACATACCTACAGTCTGCAACACGTGCTATGTATTTACATATTTGCAAAGTTGGGTTACCTACTTGAGCTTTCTTTCTTCGGGGGTTGTACTGTACTCTGTGGTGGTGCATTTTTGTAAGTAAAGTTACATCGTTGTACAAGTAATTAGATAAGTACGCTGTTTGTTAGCTTGATAATGTTTTCGAGTAGGTAGGTGTCTACCTAAAAATTACTTTTGCATTGATTGCTAACGTCTTCAGTATAAAATTGTTTAAAACTTTCTCACATTGAGGAATGTTCAAGTATTTTTTTTTATTTCTCAACTTAAGGTCACCATGGGGCTGATATATAATATAACCGAATACGGCTAAATACCCAAACTTTAAGAATAAAAAATTAATAAAAAATTACACATCTGTCTGTCTGTGCTTGCATACATACATACAATACGCTGTATCCGACACCGATTGTCGGAATAGTACGTAAGGTAAGGTTTTTTTTTATGTAAACCAACATGGGTGGCTGTGTCGAGAGACCAATGGTACAGTCGACAGTAAGGTAAGGTAGGACAGTTGTCAAGGTAGTAAGGTAAGCAGAATAATCGGTGTTGTGCTGCAAGTACTTTTGTAAATTACATCGCAACACAACACCGACCACCACGTTTAGCAAAGTATTAGGACAAGATAACTATGTCGTCTGTGCTTTTATAAAATCTAAGGGATATCGGGAAAATTATAAGACAATATATAATTATATTTTTTTTAATAGACACACATTGTTTTATTTCGGTTTAATGCAGGAATACAAGTATGTCGTGGTTATGTATCTTTTTTTTTCGTTATCTACCTCTTAACATACACACACTTATTAGGTATACGAAGTAACCTGGCTTGTTAAGCCGCGTCTCTTGCGAATGTTTTTTTCGATACATTACACAGAAACATTGAAACATTGGGGCGTGGCCATACACATTTGTATGAAAATAAATGTTTTTGTGTAATGTTGCTTTTGTAATGTTTCGAAGAAACATGCGCAGGAGACGCGGCTTTAGACTTAAATTGAGAAGAGTAAATTAAAACACAATTAGATATGAATGTACAAGTTTGCCTTATCCCAGTGGTCCTTGACAAGTTCTCTTTACCCTGTTATTATACTTGTTCTATATTATATACTCTTCTTCATGCAAGATATTCCATAATTCTAAAATCTGAGATACGCCAACTCTTGGTTCATAAGATTTGGAATAAAGTCTGTAAATATTCATTGAGGAGGCTCGATACATTTCAGCGTTAGAGATCTGGAAAATCGTTTCAGAACACCCCTGCAAGTATTTCAATGCCCGACGCAAAAATAGGGTTATATACTTTTGAAGCCATTGTTTGAGTCCATGTGGCTTCAATGGCCCAATTCCAATACGTATTTTTTTTTAAATCGAAAGATAGGTATTTGCAAGCAGTTGGTTCTGCAAGAAGAGGTTCTTAGCTATGATTAGCAGAAATCGGCCCAGCTGTTAACGTCGAGGGGTTTTTTATTTTTTATTTATTTTTAAATTTCCCGTTAATAGGCAACGAAGGAACAGGAAAAACCCGAACCAACGAAATAACCATAACTGATATGTTTGTGTAGAATTTCTTTATAAATGTCATGGCCCATCTCATCAAAACGCTCCTTATTTCACACACACGTGACTTTAAAAGCCTGGCTCTTGAATAATCTTGTATACATCTTATATAATTTAAATTCATGTGGAATACAATGAATATATATTTTGGCATCAATAGGGACACACGGGTGGGTATAATTTGTCTATATGTACCTATTATGTAAGCTATACATTAGGTAGGGTTAATATGAGATGTTCGTTCGTTTGCTAATCATTCGGAAAATCGGCGGCTTTTTGCGAACAATCGCCCAAACTCGTTAATTTAACTCGGAGCCTCCATTACGAGTTTATTTCGTTAAGTTAAAACGATACGCTATTACGCCCAAACGAATGACATGTGAGGAAAAATTCGGCTCCCGTGGCGGGCATAATAGAGAAGTAGAGAACCTTGATAGATTTATCGAATCTATAATTTCGATAAAAGTAAAAAATCGGCGGCTTTTGGCGAACAATCGCCCAAATTAGTTAATTTAACTCTGATCCTCCATTATGAGTTTGTTTCGTTAAGTAAAAACGATACGCTGTAACGTCCGAACGAATGAGATGTGATAAAAAGTGCGGCGCCCGTAGCGGGCATACTTAAATTAGAACCTTGATAGATTCATCGAAACTATTTTCATAATACTAAACGCGCATGGCACTTTTTATTTATTTATTTATTTATTTATTTATTTACTTTATTCGGGAAATAGACAGCCTAGCCGAAACAACATTACAAAAAACATAAGTCAAGTATTTTATTAGATTTTATTAATGGCATGCACCGGGCCACGCTGCGCCAATTTCGATCGATAATTCGATCAAATGGATTTAGTTTACGAGTCCGGGAACCAGAGAAAGAAACAGGTTTGAGATTTGTTGAGGTGAACTACCTTGAGAAAATGTATATATACAGGGTGTTTCAGGATAGGCTTGAGAAACTTGAGGAATAAAAAGTACTCATTATTAGAAGAAAAAATTCCTTATCACTCAAATCGAATTCCGTATATTTTTTTCATACAAAAATTTAAAATTGTAATAAAAACACGATGAACAGTGAGTGAAAAGTGCTGTCTAGGTCTAGGGAGTGCAACGGTCCTAGTCCGTCCCCTTTGTCATTCAAATTGAAGTGTTTGGAATTTACCTACATGCAGTTGAATTCTACTGCTTAAGCATTTAAGTTAGTAATTTTATTTTTATATAAAGGCGGACGTTAACCGTGCACCAAGTCTCGATGAAACGATTTTTTTTTTATGGAATCTGACACGGTTGGCTACATCACCTACAAAATCCGTGATGTCAGCCCATAACACCGGGTGAATTGGTGCCACGTCAGTGCTTCCCTTCGGTCGTGCCGGCTACACTGAACTGGACGGAAAACACAAACTATTTACATAGCCGTTTCGACCGACCTTTCATTCAGTGCGGTGGTACCAACCCGGGCGGGTTAAACCCTACCACCTAGTGATATAAGAAGGGAGTCATATCCCTTAGTCGCCTTTTACGACATTCACGGGGAGAGATGCAGTGGGGCTATTCTTTTAAACTACCGGCCCCACACGGTACGAATTTTCACTAAAAAGCACTATAAAATGACCGAATCGGGGAAAACGTTTCAGAGCTTTTCGTCTTCAAATATGTACCCCTTTGGAACCCTGTAGTTACGAATCCTGAAAAAACCCTATCCTGAAACATCCTGTATAACCTGGTTATTTAAAGAAAGGGATTGAAAATAGCGGTGTTTTACAGCTGTACAGTCGGCATGCAAATATTTTTTTGCATGTTATATTTTTTTATTTGCAAATGTTTGTCTTCGAACAATTGCTTTATTTTCTTTAGACGTCAATACTGTGTGAGCGAGAGGAAAATAGGAACGCCGCCATTTTAAATCCCTTTCTTTGAATAACTAGGTAGTACTTACCGAGTAAACTTTTTGGTGCGTAAGCATCTATACCGGGACAAAGGGTATTTTTCGGGGCTGGAGTGATTGTGTATTTGTGATTTGGTAACAGTAAAATCGACAGTGCCACACGCGAGTCATGTATCCCGGTACTCAAAGTTTTTTTTTGCGGAATCCGACAGGTTTGGCTACTCCACCTACTCCTGTGATGCCCATCAAATCTTGGTGAACTAGGTGCCATGTCAGTGCTTCCCTTTGGGTCGCGCCGGCTACACTAGACTGAACGGAAAACACTGACTAATTTTCTATTTATGAACTTCAATCATTGCGGTGGTACCAATAAGGACGGGTAAAACCCTACCACCTACTAGGGATACTGTTATACCTGCTGTCAAAATGTGCTAGATCGACGTTCGAGTTCGAGTAGACCACGTGACCGTTTCGTGCACTCACTCACTTGTACATTTGACAGCTACGACGGTACCAATTATGCCTACTCGTTCATTTTGCTCGAACTCGTCGATCGAGTAAAATTACCACGGTCGGGCTGCTGGTCTTACATATTTTGAATCAAAGAGATTTTTTTGAATTTAGAACAATGCATCAGTTACCATACAAAGTTAACAGGTATGTACTAGTATGTAGGTACTTTCTTGCATATAGTAGGCAAACCACATTTTGAAAATATTATAATTTTCAAAATAAGCTCCAAACCATGATAGTGCAGTAAGATACATTTTATACATAAAATATAGGCTTTTTAGATTTTTTAATTATAAAGTTCAGTTCGCAAGATTTTTAATTGCCGAAAATTAGTGACAATTTAATTGACTAAATTTACGATTCTACCTAGGGTTAGATTATTTGGTTTATGACGCTAGAGCACCCCGCGAGGTTATATTTGTGAAAAAATACAGTTATTAGCACTCTAAAAGAGTCTACGACACAGTCTTTTATAGGTGCCTCGTCCAGAATGAATAGAATTAAATGAAGACCGTTAGGAGAATTGAAACTAAATGTAAATGTTATACGCGTATATCTCAAATATATACCAGGTTATACAAACAGATGAAAATATACAACAATACGATTATATACATGATCTATGAGAACGTGAAACTCCCGTTCGAGGCGCTGCTGGCCGAAAACCCCTGCTAGCCCAGTGCATCTAGGCTCTCTAGCTTTCATAAATTCATAATAATATTTTCTTTTTCTCATTCGCTAGTTTATTTATCTTTATATGCATTAGATTTTCAGATATCTTATAGAAATTTTCAGTGCATTTTTTATCAGTTTTTAAGTGCTCCTTCTCATCCGAAGAATATTAAAGGAAGATGTTTGCAAAATGTTGCTAATATCTGTATCGATGACTTCCGATAAGAAAAACGTGACTTTTAGACTTAAGTCATACATAACTCATAATAAATAACGCATCATGCGTTGTATTGTAGTAGGTATATGAAAAAAAGTAATTTTGTTTCTATCGGAAAATATACGTAATTCCTTTTTTACAACCTAGTCGTCGTCAACATTTTGAAACAAAAATCGTCTTCTAATAATCTTTCCTTGAGAAGGAGTACTTAAAAAAACTG
Organism: Nematopogon swammerdamellus; assembly: GCA_946902875.1. Lineage (NCBI taxonomy): Eukaryota > Metazoa > Arthropoda > Insecta > Lepidoptera > Adelidae > Nematopogon > Nematopogon swammerdamellus. The sequence goes on along the minus strand of OX336338.1, from coordinate 993,994 downwards.
ATTTAAAAAAATGCACTGACAATATCTGTAAGATCTCTGAAAATCTAATTCATAAAAGGATACACTAGCGAACGAGAAAATAAAAAAAATATTATTAATTTATGCAAGATTTAGGTACCCCTTTTTCAAGCTTGAACCGCCGGGGTATGCGGGACAACCACAGATCAGAATAAATGGCTATAGATAGACGATCAAGCCATCTATCCTGAGGTACTCTCATTGGCAGTAAATGACTGCGCACGCGATCGCTGAGTGCATTCGCGAAGCGAATTGCTGTAATTTTATTGGCAGGAATTTTAACGACACGGTGTTGTACAGTAAGCTCTCGAAGGCCCATGTAGTCCATTTATCTGATGTGTAGGGAGCTCAGAGGCTCGATTATGAGATTTCGTTGCGTACAAGTAACGCGCTCAAGTAAATTTTTGTATGGCAATTTTAATAAGTACCTAGTGGCCCGCTACGCTAGAGGCGCCGAATATTTTCTCCATACAAATATTGACTTACTTGTACGCAATTAAATGTCAAAACAATCTCATAATCGAGCCTCTGACTACTTTTAGATAGATGGTACGAATAGGTCCAGAGTTGCACAGAAATTAGGAAAGTACACTGAAAGCTATAGTACTAACTTGCTATACGGTCGTAAAGTCACGCCGGTCAGCAACAGATAGCGAGGAATCGTTTCGGATTATAATAATATATACTTGCATATAATCTATAAAGCGACCGATATCGGCCGCTCCAACGGCAAAAGGTTAATAATTACTACGGTGTATATTTTTTTGTAAGGTTACACGTTTAAACAATTTGATGATTATCCTATAGCTAACACGAAACCTATTTCTACCGCGAAGGATCGATGGAACTTAGCAGTCCAGCGAGTTGCCGAGAGGAAGAAGCTGAGCACGGTCGAGAGAGAGTAGAGATGAGTATTTTCGCAAAACTATGGTGTGGCACCAGTTCATAGTTCACCATACAACTCAAAGTATTTTTTAAATAGAAACTGACACGATTTACTGCATCACGCTGCGTGGCGCCGGCTACATTGAACTGTACGAAAAACACGAACTATTTACATAGCCGTTTCAACCGAATGTCCATGGGCGTCGTTAGACACCTCATGGGTGGCTAGACGCCCCAGGCCAACGGCCAGGCGGTCACCCATCCAAGCACTTACCGCGCCCAGGTGCGCATAAAGCACGACCGACAGCCGACCGACCGCATCCCTGAGCTACCGAGGCTGACAGATTGCCGGGCGCCGGGTGTCGAAGTCGCGACACTGCGTGCACGTACCTGATGCAATGCCATTTGCCACACCGACTTTCGACTTTCGACTTCGCCAAATCGACTTTCGGCATTTATGTTTTCTAGGCATACAGAATCGTTTTTCGGGGTTTATGTTTTAACCCCCCCCCCCACCCCCCTCCCCCCCCCCACCCCCCTCCCCCCCCCCCCCCCCCCCCCCCCTTAACCTTATCCGATTTTTACAATTCTTTGTTGTAATAAGGACAGTCGAATCTACGTTCCTGTCTTTTTATTTCTTGGATATCTAAACTCCTTAAAGAATAATGACATAAATAAAAATATATTTTTTTCGGTCGAAATACAAATTTTCAGCTCCGGTGTTATATTGTGTGTCTATTTCCGGTGTGTATATTTCATCGAAACAAAAACGACAAAGACAGGAACATAGATTGGACTTAAATGTAATAAGGTTTAGGGGCCTAGGAAACATAAATGCCGAAAGTCGATTTTGTATGGAGAAAGTTAACTTCCGTCTCGTCTTAAAGTGAGTGTGGCATCTGGCATTGCATCAGGTACGTGCACGGAGTGTCGCGACTTCGAGACCCGGCGCCCGGCAATCTGTCAGCCTCGGTAGCTCAGGGGTGCGTTCGATCGGCTGTCGGCCGTGATCATAAGCGCACCTGGGCGCAGTCAGTGCTTGGATGGGTGACCGCCTGGCCGTTGGCCTGGGGCGTCGAGCCATCCATGAGGTGTAACGACGCCCATGTACAGTCTTAATGAAGTGTGTGTCTCCAGTTGGTGGTGACATATCCATCGCATGAGCGGGCTCGTCTCTACTCTCCTCCGTGCAGCTGATAGCTGAACCAGAAAGTGTGATCCGTTCACGTTAAGCGCATACGCATATTATGTTATGCATACAGATGTTTTAACCCACAAAGGCGGGCTAGCCATTCTTATGACGCGCGCTCTCGACTTCTTTAGCTTACGCGCACACAAACACAATGTGCATGTTTTTATTTTATATTATTAAATAAATAGAAATTAATAATATTACTTAATGATTTTTTTTTAGTAAATAGCTGACATAAATCTGCGGAAAGGCAGACAGACCGACGCCACATTTTTAAATTTTCTTAAAAGTTTCTAAGAAAAAATTTCTTTATCTGGTATCACATGATTTGAACTGAACATACGATTGTGTATGTGGTTGTTGTTATTTTATTTTTGTGATTGGATTTGTTGTGATTGGACGAACATTTGATAATATTTTATTCATTTGTACAGTCAGCAGTACAGTGTCGGCCTCGGTAGCTCAATGGTGCAGACGGTCGACTGTAGTTAAGCAACCCTGAGCGCGGTCAGTGCTTGGATGGGTGACCGCTGCTCGACCGTTGGAGGCTGACCGCGGTTCGGATTCCACGTTAAACTGTAGGTCCCTTTCCTTCTTACCTTACAAGGTGGTAGGGTTTATCCCGCCCGCGTTGGTACCAGTCGGCGTGTACCAATGAGTTTTTTCTGACGAAAAAATTTACGTGCGTACCTACACCTGCTGCTTCACCGTTTGGAACCGGTGTAAAACTGTAGGTCCCTTCCCTTGCCCCTTACTAGGTGGTAGGCTCAAATTGTAGCCGAATGGGTTGATACCACCGTACTAGATGTAAGATGGCCGCATAGCAACCTCGGTTGTGTTCTCCTCTAGTCCAGTATACCCAGCAATCCAGGGAAGTCTCCGGTATGGCACCTACCTTCTCGGAGGTGAAATTGGCTGGTCGGAGCATGCGCTTTGGCCCCTCCGACTCAGCCATCCATACCGGATTACATAAAAAATAAAAAATAAAAAACCAGCGCACTGAATGAAACGTCGGTCGAAACGGCTATGTATGTAGTTCGTGTTTTACGTCCAGTTCAGTGTAGCCGACATAAAATGAAGGTAAGCACTGACATGGCACCAAGTTCACCCGGTGTTATGGGCTGACATCACGGATGTTGTAGGTGATGTAGCCAACAGAAGTGTCAGTTCCCATAAAATGAAAAAAATATTGTATATTTTGCTTGTTGTTATTTTATTTTACTGAGTGGGCCACTCAGAGTGGCCAATTGTGTTTTGACGAACATTTGATAAATTATTTAATTATGTAATTTTTTAGAATGTTTAATGTGTTGTCTTTAATTTAACGTGACTATTAACTTGAAAATATTGTACCCACATATCTAAACCAACTGTTGATGAATCATGAAAATGACTACCATGTACCTAATCTTAATTTTTTACGTGTGTGAAATTTTACATTATCCTACTAATATTATAAACGCGAAAGTTTGTGAGGATGGATGGATGTATGGATCTTTGTTCCTCTTTCACGCAAAAACTACTGAACAGATTGTGATGAGACTTTACAGTACTATAGCTTATACATCAGAATAACATATAGGCTGAACCATCACGCTAAATAGCCTTAGGGCTCAGCAGTATCAAATAAAGTATAGTATGGAGGGGAGAGAGAGAATATATAAAAGACAAGAAAAACAAAAGCCTATCAACGTCACATAAAAACTTCAATTTCGAATTCTGTTCTTTTTTTTAAATCCACGCGGACGAAGTCGCGGCCAGAAGCTATTCTCAAATCAAAACAAACTTGCAGTTCGCATAATAAAGTTTTATGGCTTAGTGAAGGGAATCTCCGTTCACTAAGTCATAAAATTATGTTGTGCGAGCTGCACGTTTGTTTTGATTTGAGTATAGTGATAAATAAATATAATAATACATGCGCATTGTGCATCTACACTCACAACTAAAACCATAGTCCGCCTTCGTGAGATAAAACAACTACTGTACCTGCGTACACCGCCAGTCCCGCCCAGCGATAAATTAACAAAACATAGCATACCGTAATAAGCACCAGCTATAAATATTATCTTAAATCACCTTGTTAGTAGAGAGAACAGTAATAAAAATGTTTATGATAACTCCTTTTTTTTAGTGCGTTGCAATTTTGACAAAAATATAAAAAACAGTTTGTCGTAAATCAATGGACTAGTATCATCTTTGTACAGGATAAACGTTTCATAACCTTCCATTACAGCAGATTAAGATTTCTAGTTACCTACCGTTTCATATTAATATTTTAAAATATAAAATAAGGAAAAAATAAATACGTTAATTAGTTATACCATCTACAATCTTCCGCTCTCGGGAGAAGCTCATCTTTCGAATTCACTTAGAAAAAAACAAATTTCCCCCCGGATAGCCTTTGCCCATACTTTCATTTTCTCTCACTTAACTCACTTTAGGCTGCTCTCCTTAAAAAAACTAAAATACAAAAATTAAATCAACCCAATGATAGTTTATGGGTTTTCGGTATTATTTTCGATATAATCTACTTTAAGCTTTACTTCTGTTTGTTCCTTTGAGTATATAACTACTTACTACAACATAATGTAATCTATAACGTATAACTATAACCTAAACTAATAATTACAAACGCACCTAGTTTTCTGAAAACGATTTGTAGCTTTCGGTCATTTTTTTGGGACTTAAATTGAAAAAAAGACATTTGGTTTTAAAGCTTAACATAGATAAAACTTATTATGTCCTCGTAAACACATAGTAGTAATATATCTAACTAAGTAAATGTTTGGTTAATAATATGAAATACTTTAAATTTTCAGGAATAGTATGGGAACTAAGTACTACTTAGGTCCGCCTCCACTTTGGCTGTTAGGCCTAAACACCCCTCACCAGAGCCTTCACACTTTATTTTGGAGGAAAACCAATTTTATCTATAATAAAAATATAGGTAACATAAAAAGTATTAGGTATAAATTATGAGAATTTTCCGGCTGATAATACAAAACGAAATATCATTTTTACTTAAATTTAACAATAAACGTTTCACAAACACAATTTTGAGCCTTACTTGAAATGTTGTAGTGTATAAATTTCGCATCAACGAAAATATTGAGAAAAAAAATTCAATAGGTACGTAATATCTTCCGAATATATTTACCAACGAGTCGTAATACTAAACTATATATTATATAATAATACCTTAAAATGTTGACAACCATACTTAAGTAACTTAAAATCTAAGTTGAAATTGAATTAACTGTCAACCATTCAACCATGATTCAACCACTCAAGTCGATTGTCTCCTCAACGGGATCGAATTTGCCCCCGTCAAAAACAGAATTCTTTGCACCAACAATTTTAGAGTCGCTCCGAATGTAGGAGACTACAAAATTTTCAATAATCGAACCAAACAATTTCCAAGTACAACGTTAGACAAAACTACCATTTCGAAGTCCAAATACACAGGTGTGAGGGAGCGCGGCGCCGACTCTATGTTGCCTCCACGTGCTTCGTCGGTCTACCCGTGGTAACCTCGCGAAGGGGTAAACGCAACCACAAGCCCTAACTGTAAGAAATGGCTCAATTTAACAATCGAAATATTCCTAATAGTTTAATTTGAGAAGAAAGATGAAAACTGATCTCGACAATGGTTTGATGTATTACCTACTAACTTTCACCTACCGGTAAGGCCTCCTGCACTGCTCTGGAAGAGATATACTTCTTACATACCTAGGTCTAGCGTGAACAGCAGGGTACACAGTACAAAAAAAATCTATAAACTTTATTGGTTAGTTTTTATTAGTACTGTTTTTTTTTGTAATGGAATAAACTATTATTTTATTTTATTATTTCATGCACTTCTATCTAGTGAATAAGTTCGCTTGAACGTATAGTATAGAACGATCTACGGAAAAGTATTACAAGGTATCAATATCTACTCCGAGGCGGCTGCAGGAAGCCTTTATATCGGAATAGTATATTCCAATGGTGTGGTCGCGTTGCCTTGCACCGTCCGGGTCTACCGAGAAACACTCGACACGATCACTTATCCAAAAACTCGCACGATTTCAACCAATAGCCGCATCGAGTGCATTACTTGACGCTTTTCATTGGTTGAAATCGTCGAGTGGTTCCCGATTACCCCCTCATCGTGCGGCACCGTCTCGCCCCGTTGCGTTCGGAACTTCAGACGGCCGGCGGTTCGTTGCCCGATCCGTTGCTGCGCTGTTGAACGCAGCACTTGCAGAAAATGTTTGGTTCGTCTTTATGTCAGATGTCCTTGTCGCTGCGGCCCCGGCCCTGCTTGGCGTCGCGGGTGGGGCTGCTAGGGGCGCTGTTGTCCCGGAACGTCATCTTGTCCGTCAGAACGCGCAGTCGAGACATTATCGACCTGTACCCGAAAACACTGAAATACGTACATCGAGTGAAATTAAAAATACCGACGGCAACGAAGGCGGTTAACCCATTTACGCCCGCCGTCCTCATTTGGGGCCATTTATTGAACTACCCGCATTTTTTTACATATTTTATTTATTTCTTGTTCAGATGTTAATTTGTAGTGCCAAAGAGTGTGGCTTTATGATAACACGTGTGGTTTTGTAATTCACTGGATTAATATAATAAAACGAGTAACTTTATTTAGTTCATTGAGCAAACAGGTGGTTGACCAAAGGTGAGTCATTATTTTTTATATTTACATGGCTATTTATTACATGTTTTTGGTATTTCTCACTTGGCCATAGTGTTTACTAGTAAATAATGCTGTTATGTCAGTTATTTTCCAAGATTGGACCATAATTGGAGGTATTTTAGTATAGTGTCCCCAAATGGGTCCAATGGGCTAATTGCTAATATTTTTTCTTTATTATTCCTAGGATTAGTTTCGGCGTAAACAATGACTAAGCGATCATTCAATGCTGGAAATGACTATCGAGGACTCGAAGAAGCTATCGAAAGCATTTTCAATGAAGAGGATGATCCTGATATAACTTACGATATAGTGGCCATCCCTCCAGACCCGACTGTTCTCACGGATAATGAAGAAGGCGATGAAAACTGGATGATTGCAAGTGCTGATGGCTATTGTTATGCCTTCTATGTATACTGTGGTAAATCAGCAGGGGCACCCAGTAAAGAGCCTTTGGGATCAAAAGTGGTGAAGGGCCTGTTGGAAGATGTAAATGCCGTTCCGCATGAGCATATCGTGTATTTCGATAACTTTTTCACCAGTCACGCATTGCTGCGAGATCTGCGTGAAGCTGGTTATCGTGCGACTGGCACTGTGCGGGAAAATAGGACGAAGAAATGTCCACTGGTGTGTACATAAATGTACACAAGGACATGAAAAAGAAGAACCGAGCAGAATTTGACTACCGATTCGATACAGCCAATCAAATTTTGTTCGTGCGATGGCTTGACAACAGTGTTTGTACCATGGGCACAAACTACGAGTTTGTTCACCCTCTCGGCAAGGTAAAAAGATGGAGCTCTGCAGAAGGAAGAAAGGTAGACGTGGGCATCCCTTTCGTCTTCCAGAACTATAATAAAGGCATGGGCGGAGGTGATCAAGCTGATCAGTCAATCGCAGTGTACAGAACAGCTATACGTGGCAAAAAATGGTGGTGGGTTCTATTTACCTACATGCTAGATTTGGCTGTAGCTAATGCTTGGCGTCTACATGTCCTGACCGCTGAAGACAAATTAGACCAGCTTCAATTTCGTCGAAGTATCGCCCGACAATATTTGAAGAATGTAGGCACTGAACGACTCGACGGAAGGCGTCGTAAACCCTCTTCAACAGTGCCAAGTATGAGTCTAGATGGCATTGGGCACTTCCCCCAGAAACTGGCAAACCAGCTACGATGTGTCGTTTGCCACATGAAAGCGCGTTGGCAATGTAAAAAATGTATCAAAACATTGTGCATCGAAAAAGGTTGTTTTTTTTTTTTTTTTTTTTTTTGTTGGAACTGACACGGTTGGCTACATCACCTACAACATCCGCGATGTGAGCCCATAACACCGGTTGAACTTGGTGCCACGTCAGTGCTTCCCTTCGGTCGTGCCGGCTACACTGAACTGGACGGAAAACACAAACTATTTACATAGCCGTTTCGACCGACCTTTCATTCAGTGCGGTGGTACCAACCCGGGCGGGTTAAACCCTACCACCTAGTAATATAAGAAGGGAGTCATATCCCTTAGTCGCCTTTTACGACATACACGGGGAGCGATGCAGTGGGGCTATTCTTTTAAAGTACCGGCCCCACACGGTACTAGACCGTATGGGGCCGTTGTTTCGAAAAGTACCACACATGAGCCCATTGGCCCCATTTGAGGACCGTGTTTATTTTTATACTTATGAAAATTTTTTGTTTTGTTTTTTGTAATGAAATATCTTACTAACCTCCAATAAATACATAAATAAAGTTTTAAAAAAAATTTCGCTGGTAATTTGTATTTGGGTCCAAATGGGTTAATCGGTATCGGAAACTAAGTTGATTCGCTGTAAAACGGCGGCGGAATTCGAAAAAGCGATTCCATCATCGTCATACTTTTTTTAGGTTAAACATTTGAAGAAAATTTATGAAGTCGGGGATTTCTTTTTTATAATATCACCACTTGTTGAGTAGTAAGTAGTGGACTGTATTATTGACTGGTATGTACCTTTGATCCATGGTCGTTGATTTTACCAGGCGCCCGGTGCTGCTTTCTTTAGTTCTCTATGTACTCCACAGTTGTAAATCACATTGTTTTTTTATTTTAGTATTTGTATTAGGTTTTTATATGGTTTTTATTAATTATTTAGATTTTCTTTTGAATATTTTTATAGAAGATTTTCACGACCATCTTGTTATTTTTTGACAAGACAAGCTGTCCGACCAGCTGTCAGAATTTTATTTGAATGTTAGTTTTTTTAAAATAATGGCATTCCGGCGCCAACATAACTCCCCCGCGAAATCCAGCATGGATTTCCAAAGTTTCCACTGTACAGTAAGATAGAGTAAATTATATTATTCATAATAATAAATAAAATAAAGACTTAGTAACTTCACTAAAATGAAAAATAAATTCAGTAAGTAAGTAAGACTACAGATTAGTTAAATAAGTAATCATAAACAAAATTAATTATTGTAGGGTAGAGGGCTGAGCTTGGATACAGGTCGCTGCACGAAGCCCTGCGCAGTACGTAGGGTAACAACACGCACAACCTGGTCCGCTCCAGGGTGTAGAGACTCGACGCGACCGAGACGCCAGTGAAGCGACGGAGTTCTATCAGAATGAATAAGCACGAGGTGCCCGACCTGGAGGTTCGGTGGCTGTGCGAGCCACTTTGATCTCTGTTGCAGCGTGTGCAGGAATTCATGCCTCCATCGACTCCAGAAGTGTTGGGATACCTGTTGCACGTGCTGCCACCGAGAACGACGGTTAGAGGAAACGTCCGTGATATCGGTTTCAGGTACCGCCATAAGACTCGAGCCGATCAGAAAATGAGCCGGAGTAAGAACCTCAAGTTCATTAGGGTCTGATGACAGAGCGCACAGAGGCCGAGAATTTAACATCGCCTCAATTTTAGTAAAAATAGTTGTGAGCTCTTCAAACGTTAGAGAACTGTCACTGTCTCCGATAGTCTTTTTTAGATGCGTTTTAGCTGACTTGATGCCTGCTTCCCAAAGGCCGCCGAAGTTCGGAGCATAAGGTGGGTGAAAACGCCATTCAATCTGACGTGATGCAGCGTGCCCACTTAGTTCGTCTTGAGTATTTTTTACTTAAAAAATTGTTAGACTTCGACAGAAAGAGCGCTTGTCAGTTCACGAAGATCGCTGGATTTTTCTAATTCATTCAAGGGCCACTCAAAGGGCGGCAAGGATAACCAAAGCGAACCAGTGAACCAAATGTCGTGGCTCAAAAGTTGAGCGGAAAAGGTTCCACGTGAGCAGACGTCCGCCGCATTATTTGTACTAGACACGTGATGCCATGTGATGACATGTGTCACTTTGTTTGCGATAAAAGTTTTCACTTTGAATGGAGGCGTCTCTAGCCACCACAGCACAATAGCGGAATCAATAAATGCAAAAGTTTGAAAGATTTCCTTAGGTTTACTCAAGAAGCAATGAACGTATGTCGTCAGTAGTTTTGTCAGCAATACAGCGTCCATAAATGCAATCTCAGAATAGTTTTTGTATTTAGCAGTGCCACTTTTTATTTTGGCAACAACAGTGTTGATTTTGTGTTACCCTCCTCGTCAATGACTATATAAGATATGCAACCGTGGAAAGGCCTTGAGTGGAAGCATCGCAACACCTGACCAGTTGGCATTGAGCAACATTAGGTGTCATGGCGTAGCGAGGACATTTCACTCGAGACAACAGGGGGAGTTCAGAAATGAGCTTATACCACTCCTGTTTAGGTCCGTGGGCAAAGTTATGTCCCAATCGAGCCCTAACTTCCACAGCGTTTGCATAAAATATTTAGAGAAGAATATACATGGAGCCACGAGACCCAAATGGTGGTACAAGCGGGCTGTTTGACTGGAAAACGGATCTCTTCGTGAAAATTGTATCGACATTGTTTATGTTGAAAGAAAAGCAATCTTCAGAAGATATCCACTGCAATCCGAGTATTTTAATTGAGAGACTTGTCTCATCGTGAAAAGACACCAAAGATTCGTGGTGATCCAATGGAATCTCAGCGAGAAACTCCGGAGCATTACTCATCCATTTTCGCAATTCCAAACCTGCAGTGGCAAGTACATCGTTGGCATCGTTGCGCACCTGCATGGCCTCGTCGACAGTGCTCGTAGACCACAACAAGTCATCCACGTACATGCCGTGCACTAGGATGTAAGCGATATGAGAATAACTCTCCGAAACATCCGCCGCCAGTTGATGTAAAGTGCGTATCGCCAGATAGGGCGACGACGCTAACCCGTAGGTTATAGTTTTCAATTCATATTCTTTAATAGGTTCTTCAGGTGAATTACGCCACAGGATATGCTGGTAACCGCGCTCCTCAGGACGGATGAGAATCTGCCGATACATTTTAGAAATGTCGGCAGAGAAAGCGACGGCATGCAGACGGAACCGTAGTAGCACCTCGACAATGTCACACTGAAGTTTAGGACCTGTGTATAGAACGTCATTTTGTGAAATATCTGTTCTGGTTTTAGCAGAAGCGTCAAAAACGACGCGGTGCTTAGTTGTAGAGCTCGACATTTTCACTACACAGTGATGAGGAATGACGTAGCGCGTAGTTTCTGTGACGCCAGTTTTACACTCCTCCATGTGACCCAGACTCTCGTATTCTTGCATGAAGTTGCGGTAGGCATCGTATAAGTCTGCGTCTCGCAAGAGGCGCTTTTCAATATTATGAAATCGTTTGACCGCGTGAGTATGAGACTCACTAAGCTCAGTACTAGTAGGCTTCAACAGCAGAGGTACAACATATCGCCCAGATGTGTCATGATGATGAAGTTTCTTGTAGGTATCCTCGCAGTACTTGTCTTCTGAGCTCGGCAGAATGTCGTCAGGAACATTTTCTACTTCCCAAAATTGTTTTATTAAATTATCAGTCCTCATGATATCAGTTATGGCCAAAAGACAAGTAGTTTCAGGAACTGAATTTAAAAAACATTTTCCGAGTATTACGTAACCGAAAATACTTTCAAATGCGGACGGCAACTTGGAATCGCTCGGGCGGTAAACATTTCCCTTCATAATATCAGCGTACACATCACCACCGAGAAGCATTTCAATCGGTGAAGTTTTATCAAATGTCGGATCAGCAAGAGAGAGATGTTTAAATTCATCACGCAAGCACGCAGGGATGCTCACGGAAGGCATGTCGTTAGTGATGCGCGGCAGTATGACCGCGTCCGTTGTCAACAAGGGACCTGAAGAAGTACAGGGTTTGAACGTACAAGAGAGCACGCCTAGGTCGCGCACGGAGCTCGCGGCGAGCCCAGTCAGAGCGATGCCGGACGTGCGCTGAGGCAGGTGTAGCCGCTGCGCGCACGCCGACGTTATGAAGGAGCCTTGCGCGCCACTGTCGATCAGTGCGCGCACGGTCTGATAGTTGTTGTACCGATCACGGACGTGCATCAGCACAGTACCTAGCATTACAGTGTAATGCGCTGCAGCCACGGGGGCTGAAGACGAGTAGCAAGCAGTTAGACTTAGACCAGCCTCGTTTTCAACCGGTGACGTAACATCGCCACCACTGACTCCAGAGGTATGGAGCAAAGTGTGGTGTCGTTGCGAGCACATAGAACAGCTGTTGTTCGAAGAGCACTGAATGCCGTCGTGAGATCGTAAACAGTTTTGGCAAAGTTTGAGCTCTTTGGCCTTTTCTTTGCGCTGGATCGGCGTAAGAGCCGAAAAATGGAAGCACCTATAAATAGAATGGCTCATTTTACAGCAGGGGCACGAGAATTTCTTCTCATCAGTAACTTTATCATTAGAGCTGACTAATGCAGAAGTAAAGCCTGATTTTGCCTTATTAGTGTAGGATTTGTTGGTCGTCATCTTCTCTTCAGTTTTGTTCGTTTTCGTAGCACCAGTCTGGACTACAGAAGAACTAGGTTTAGTAATAACCTGTGACATTTCCAAAACATGCACTTGGCTTTGGACAAAGGTCATCAATTCGTCAAAAGTTGGTATTTTGTTACGATCGCACCGTTGTTCAAATTGTTTTCTCGTTTGTGGGTCTAGTGAGCGTTGTGCTATGTAAAATAAAATAAACTCACTGCATTCAGGAATTTGCAACGCTCGAAGAGCACTGACACTCTCACGAAACGCTTGCAGAAAAGATTCGAAATTAGCAGCTGACTCTTTAGAGAGCGCTTGAAACTGGAACATTCTTTCGAGGTAGCTGGTGGCGAGAGCTCGTTTATTCTCATATTTTGATTTTAAAGAATCCCAAATCACAGAATAGTTTTGACTAGTGACTGGTAAGCTGCGCACGAGACTCAGCGCTGGACCGCTAGTTGCCGACAGTAAATAATAGAATTTTTCAATGTCAGTGATCGCTGGATTGTCGTGTATTAGATTAGAGAAGATGTCATAAAATGTACACCAATTATGCAGGTTGCCGTCGAACACATACAGGTTCATTTTTGGCAGGCGAGGGCGGACCAGTTTACCCTTGCTTTCGTTAGCGTCAGACGTGTCCTCCGCGGTCGCTCCAGAACCCGAATTATTTTGCCTCTGTTTCAGCTGATCACTAATTGACATGATGTTGTAATAAAGTGTGTCGAAATTTTCTATATCTAAGCTTGAGCACTTGAAATCAGGTTTTAGATGAAGATTCCACTTCGCAAGTTCCCGCACTGCGTTTTGGTACGTAGTCCGCGTGTCGTTCAGATCGCGTATCCGAGAATTAAATTCAAATTCACGAGATGAGTCTGTCAGGACGACCTGCGACAGATCGTACAGAACCTGGAGCCTGCGGAAGCATGATTCCTTTACAGAGTTCTCAAGAGCTATATTCCTTTTTAACTCCGCCGCTACCACACCTGTCGGCCGCTCGGCGGCGGCAGGATCAGTTGGCATCATGAAGAAAGTTATGCGATACCGGGTATTGAGTCCTAAATACCAACTACATACCGCACACCAACTTCATAGAGGGACAATAGAAATAAGAAATACTGCATCAGATATATTCAACACAAAAACATGAAGGCAAACAATGTATCAAATTCCAGATTTCAAACTGTAAATAATATTTATATACCACTAAACCCTAGAAAAATGTATATAATTTATAAATAAAATATTAGTTGTGTACAACGGTGAAATTAACGAATTAATGGAGTCCTTTGAGATTATGTGAAAAACTTACATATACTGTGGAAAGTTCAGCATCCGAGCATTATTTTTTAGAAATAGGTAATTATTCCGTGAGAAGTGACCAAAATTATGTTGAGTAGTAAGTAGTGGACTGTATTATTGACTGGTATGTACCTTTGATCCATGGTCGTTGATTTTACCAGGCGCCCGGTGCTGCTTTCTTTAGTTCTCTATGTACTCCACAGTTGTAAATCACATTGTTTTTTTATTTTAGTATTTGTATTAGGTTTTTATATGGTTTTTATTAATTATTTAGATTTTCTTTTGAATATTTTTATAGAAGATTTTCACGACCATCTTGTTATTTTTTGACAAGACAAGCTGTCCGACCAGCTGTCAGAATTTTATTTGAATGTTAGTTTTTTTAAAATAATGGCATTCCGGCGCCAACACCACTGTTTTCGTTTTTCTTCACAAATCGACTTAACCGAAATGTACGTTTAGGCTTTTAACGCTGTTACACATCTTAATAATGTTTTCGGCATTAAAGACGACTTACTTTTGTCGACGGTTCGCCTGCCGCTCTGGAGACATCTTCAGGACTTGCGAAGTATCCGCGAGTGCTGAAGTTGTCTCCAGAGCGAAAGACGCGACGTCGACAAAAGTCAGATGTCTTCAGGTAACCGAAAACATTATAAAAAAAAAATGTTTCCGAAACTGATTAGCGCCCTTTGCTGCCGCTGGTGTTTTTAAATTCACATTGAAGAGCTTATCACTCGTGGTGGCAAGACGCCGGATTATCGTAGGAAAGGACATGGACTGAATAGAAACCCGGTGTGAGCGAATGTGCAGAGTTTGTATGGGAGGCAAGCATTAGGTCCTCTCGAAAAAAGTTCTAAGTAGCATATTATTCATTTTCAAGTAGGGCAACTCATTGAAGTAGGTATATTCGTCCTCCGCACCCAGCGAAAATTCATAAAATATTAAACTCATTGTTCAGATAAGATTAGCGTTGTGATACTTGTCCTTGTGTCTACTGAAGTTAAGTTCAGTTCAGCACAATATAAAAATACCCCACTTCAAACTAACAATAACAGTAAAGTTACCAAACAATATCTACAGTTAATAATTTTTATGTTTATTCGCTAGGTTAAGATGGCGAAGGGAATAAAATTATAAGTACTTATAAATAAGGAATATCAACGAAAATAATGAGATGTAATATAGGTATACCTTTGGAAAGAGCTTCCGGAGCCGGGGGATGTTTTCTCGGATGATTTAACTGGGCTGATAGATTTTTTGGTCCCCTTAGATTCTGGAACAAAAATAACACATTCTTAGCTAGATTTTAAATTTAATTTCTTAATACTACTGTTGAATGTTTACACAATATTATTAGATTTACAGATTACTATGATATTAATAATTATAGTTGAGGGACATATACCTATTCTTATTTTTAAGTTACATAATGTACGAACTATGTATCACTGTACTCGTGACTGGGAAATAAACGCTTTTTACTTAATTACTTACTGAATTACCCCTGACATTCGTGACCAAATGAAATCTTGTTGCATTAATTTTATTTTGTCATGCATAGATTCAAAGGACTAGTAATTAGGTCATTATGACTAGCAAAATATTTAATGGCGTTTGATCTAAATAATCTGAATGTGATCTGATAATAAAGGATACTACTCGTACTTAGTTGATGAGTGATGACAAATATTTGAAGAGTTGAAGACATTTCGGTGGAGAAAATATGTGTCGACAGCACACTATCGCATCTTGCTTGTGCTATTAGTATCACTAAATGCAACTTGTGTATGTCGGGTAAACTAGAATTTATTTTTATCTGTAAAAGCATTTATGTTCAATCAAATCGCTCACAGCTGCTAGCAAGATAAGATAAAAACTACACGATAGAACGAGAAATTAATGATGTCATATAAATGGTTGCTCCCTGGGGCATGATCACGGAGAAGATAAGTAGAGAGGAGTGGTTACTAGTTGTAATTTCTAGTAAAACACGTGTCGCCAGTGCGGGGTGTAGCGGGGGACGCACGACTTCGTAGTCAACCAAACGTTTATTGTATTTCATCCATTAGGTAACCTACACTTGAATACGTCGAAGATTCTCCTAGATTTTTTTTTCAATGCGAAGAAGAACTGACAAACTTTGCAAGTCATAATGTTTTGTTAGTAGAACCTTATAAATTATATTATTATAGTTACTTATAAATAATTAAAATTTAAATACGTCTCACAAGAACATGACTATTTACAGCATAAACGTGAATATACATAATTATAAATCTGACCTCTCTGCCTATTTACATTACAACCGGTGAATAGTGTAATCGTCAATTTTATCAATAACGCGCCATTTGACTCTACGTAGGCTGGGTCGCGACCACTCCGTGAAACCACGACGCGAACGTGTGCAATGTCACGCCTACTTCGATGACGTACGCCCCCAGTTGGTGGCGACACTTACTCGGTTTGCTTAGACTAACTGTTCTCTAACCTATCTTCTTCGTGGATGACGACAAAATTTAAAGTTTACTGGAAGTAGAGGGAGCTTGGAGCAGGGAGCTCCGCATCGGTTGCTCAGTGACCACTTCTATGCCATCTGGATCAGGGGCCGTGGCCCCGGCAGCTGAGGTGTCCGGCGTTACTGCCGATGGCGTCGCCTCCGAGTAGTTTTCCGCTTCCAACGTATCCGCACTTCCATTACCTGTTTTAATAAGAAAAATAATATTTTTATCAAGTATCGCAAACTACTCAGAGCCGTTCTGAGTCACAGAAAAACCGCCCAAGTGCGAGTCGAATTCGCGCACCGAGGGTTCCGTATCGCCATGTCATGGTCAGCGCCACTCACGCCATCTATGGCGTATGGCGTTTTTATGAAATGCTTCATATTAGTTAAAATTCATGATTAGTTAAAATGCTTCATACTCTTTTCGGTAGATGGCGCGCATATAATTTTTAGTTTCTTCTATGGGAACCCCCGTGAATTTTTTACTTTTTCTTATTTGCATTATTTGTTGTTACATCGGCTATATTAACACATATTCCGTCAAAATTTCAACGGGCTACCTATTACGGTTCAACAACAGCCCTCGGACAGACGGACGGACAGACAGACAGACAGACAGACACACAGACGGCATAGGCTTAGTAATAGGGTGCCGTACCGGATACGGAAGCCTAAAAAGCGTTTCTATCTTAATTATTACTTTTTTCAACGAAATACATTTAGTTATTTCATTGGCCGCATGATGACGACTTCAAGTATGAATAGTTAGTTAGTACCTAGAAAAATAAATTAGATTCGGTAAACTCTGGACCCTCTCCCTGCTCACATATTACTTTATGTATTTTTTGTCCAGAAGTTTTAATTACTAAAATATGCGTTTAGTAATTTATAGTTTGGGCAATTTTAATAATGCGCACGTTTACTACTTCAGCATTCCAGACAAGTAACCCGCCAACTTGTTTCCCTTGCCCCTTACTGGGTGGTAGGCTCAAATTGTAGCCGACTGGGTTGCTACCACCTTACTGGATGTAAGATGGCCGCATAGCAACCTCGTTTGTGTTCTCCTCTAGTTCAGTATAGCCAGCAATCCAGGGAAGTCTCCGGTATGGCACCTACGTTCTCAGAGGTGATATTGGCTGGTTGGAGCATGCGCTTTGGCCCCTCCGACTCAGCCACCCATACAGGATTACATAAAAAAAAAACTTGCGGGCCGAGGGAACAGTGCATCCATGTAGGCTAGTCTTAATAAATTATTATTGTAGTGTATTTTCATACAGCATGCTCCATTATTCAAGTAAGGGGCACACCACAGAGCACGAAATACCCCCGCCCGCGCCCCCTTCTAGAGGCGCCCTAATCGATAATATTTAAAACCCAATAACTGGACGCAGTGCTACTAGCGCTTCGTATGTGTGTGTGTGCTAGTATCGACACTACACACAAAGAGGAGCAAGTTAGGCACACGCACAAAACAAACGCACACGCACAACACACATATGTAAGTCATAGGCCACGCCTACAGGCTTCAACGCCGTTGTAGGGAAATCGCGCTCAGGGCGCCTCTAGTAGGGGGCGCGGGCGGGGGCGTTCCGAGCTCTGTGGGGCACACGCTATGTTCAAATTTGTTGCGTGCTGGCCTCAGAGCCCTTCCCGCTTTGTTGTGCATAATTCCTCTGGTTTCAATCTCAGTTCACAATAAACCGCCCTTATTCTCAGCGCTGTAAGAGTTATTTTTGTTTAATTATTAAGGCTAACGATTGCTTTAATTATACGGGAATAGAAATGAGTAATTACTGAAGGAACGCTCACAATCAAGTGTATGCGGAAGGCAAAATAAGGCACGACCTAAAGGGGAAATTAGGAAAGTTAAGTGCAAAAGTCAAATTGTTTATAAAATGAAAGTGCGCAGGTGCCATTTTTAGGGTTCCGTATCCGTCGTACGGGACCTTATTACTATGCCTACGCCGTCTGTCTGTCTGTTCGCAAGTCACAATGTTTTGTTATAGTGCGACAAGGCTTGAAACGAACGTGGCTGACAGCTGAACTAACGCCGCCACAGTGTTGCCAGATGAGCTTCTCGCGTTTCACCCGTTCACGCGTAAGTTAGTAACTATTCTTAGTATGTGGTGTTGTTAGCAGAAATCGAAGTCTATCTGTTATTTTATTAGAGAGCAAGTCTTCCTAAAATTCAATACGTAAAATTAAAAATAAGTAAGCACCTACCTACCTTATAGGTGCTATACATACATTTTCTTTTGCAGGGGTATTTTCCTCTAGTGTAAGGAAATTTTCAAAATTGACAACCCTAATGCTGCTGCAGCGCCCTCGCACAAACGTCATCCACGTTCATTTAAAGCCTTGTCGCACTTTAGTATCTACTGTTGGCGAGCCCAAGTGAGAGCGATTTAATAATTTTTGTTTATTTACGTTGAGCGTTTTCTATCCCTTAGGGACTCTGGGCCTTAAGTGAGAGGGAAGATGAGTACTATGGAGCTGATATTAACAAATCATTTTAAAAGCCCGAAAAATAATAATAAAAAAACAAACAAACAAAACCTTATAAGTATATACGAGTATATTATACAGGGTGTTCGGCACATGAACCGACAAAAATTTTTTTTTGTAGGTAAGTGGGGTCATTTGCAACGTTTTGACCCATGACACCTTTTGTCAGATGTCACGTGGTATCGAGATACGATTTTTTTTCTTTATTTGTGAAAATTCCCAAAATCCCAGCTATAAACCCTTGTAACTTTTTTGTTTATGATTGTATCAGCACGAAATAAAATTTATTGAATTTTACGATATATCTTTGTTCTAGAAAAAATATTATTTGATAAAGTTAATATCATGAAAACGGTTTTACGACCTCCCAAAGTCCCGAGAACGAGTAAAAATGTGACAGAATCTTAATTTCTTAATTCATAAAAAAAAACTAACAGCAATTTTGAGAGCTTCATTTTCTAGTTCCGCCCTTTCCAATGGTATACCACATGTCATACAAATCATTCACTATGTGGCCAAAATTAGGCGCAGAGACAGAACAGAACGACAAAATTAGGGATAATTTGCAAGTGCCCGCGCGACCGGTACATGTTCTAAATTTGAAAATGCTCTTGAAAACGCTCTCAATACGGGAAGGGACCACCGATTAGTGCCCGTGTTGTCGTTCTGTTCTGTCCCTGTGCCTAATTTTGACCACATGGTGAATCTACCTACAAAAAATTGTTGTCGGTTCATGTGCCGAATATAACTTACAAGTAATTAACCCATACTACCACTCACAAGAACATTAATATTTACCGAGATATTTACAGCATAAACTCAAGAATCTGACCACTCTGCCTATTTTCATTACCTATATCTGGTGTATAGTCAGGTGTACACATAGTGTATAGTCATCTGATGTGTTTTTCTCACCTTGCTCCATATTTTCGTCTTCTTCAAGCGGCGGCGGCGAGGGGCTGGCGGCGTAGTGGAATGCTCGAATGAGGTCCACATTCGACAGCCCGGCCTCTCGTGACCCCTGCACCATAACATATAGAAATGAGGATATCCTTTATGCGGAGATAAATTAAATTAATAAAATCTCTTTAACTATAAATGTTATTTGTTGAAGTCGCATGCATAACAAGGCCACTCTATCTACCTAACCGTACAAGGTAAACCAAACTAACCCTCGGGGTGATTTGTCACACAATAGGGGAGAATATGTAAAATGTATTGTAGAATGGAAATTGTTCAGATTCGTGTACAAAATCATCTCCATTCAACGCTTACGCTCTATTGAATCGTATTTGGTATTTTCAGCATTCAAACCAAAACTATTGTGGTCACCAAATCATCATAATAATTATATGATGATTTATAATGAAAATTTCATTATAAAATTATTTATACATTATTTTATTGCGTTCAATATAAGTTTGGCCCACTCGGTTCCAATATTGCAAAAAAACGCCACATTTTGTTTCCGTAGCTTTTGGTAGTAAACACCACCGTGCATACTTCACGATAGCTGAATATGTAACGCCATCTTTCAACCTAATCCACCTACATATAAATAACTATTTACTAAATAATAATACTTATTAACTAATAACTATTTACTAAATAATAAATTATATACTTATGCATTATGCTAGCTCAATTCAATGCGATATAACACAAAAAAGCTAGTTAAGTGCGAACGTTGTCCACACGCATAGGGCCCCGTAGCTATTCCCTTCTTGTACGCGTAACAAGTTACTTTACGTTGTGCCGTATTGCTCGTGAGACGTTTCAACGCTCAAAAGAATGCGATTTTTAAAAACATCAAAATCATGCCGTAATCACTAAACGGACTACTTCAATATATTCTTATATATAATTAAATATATAAAAACAGCAGTAATCTAGGTTTTAAAATACCTTTTCATCTGTTAAAAGAATATTTTTACTTTCAACTGAGTTTTTTCGGCATCTCTTTATGAAAGTTTAGGACCCCTGGCATTGTTTACACATACAATTTCTTTACCTCCCAAGAATCTAAAAACATTTCAAATTTCAAGGAGATAGCTCGAATCGCTTAGTAACTAGGCTATTACAGACGGGCGGACGCACAGACAACTAACCGATTTTACAAGGCCAGCGTCGCGGGCTACGGAACCCTAAAAACAAACAAAAAGGGCATTACATGCAAACTAGGGTATAATAAATAATAACAATTGGCACTGTTAAAAAAATTTACCGAAATAATATAATGGTATTGTATTATGTGCATAGGAATGAACATCTAATAAAAAGAGCATTGGCAATGATCATGCAGATTCTTCTCAAAACACGGACGGTGTGAAAGCTCGCGGTGTGTCAAGAGGTAATATGAACATGGTACAGCGTGGTATACTGGCAATGATAAACAACAATCCGACATTAACACAAATAGTGGCTCGAGATACAAGTATACCAACCAGCTCCATTTCACTTGAGGTCTGCAAAAATAAATTATTACAGAAGGCAGGCAGAGTAAATTTGTTTTAGGTCAGTGCGAGATTTTAAGTAGACTAGTTTAGGATCTAGTTAGCGCGAGCTTAAACGTTTTTTTTTTTTTCTATTTTGCCTTCCAAAGCTCCTTTCTCGTGGTGGCCTCCACTTTTCCAGAGTTAAAAATCGGATACAGTGCTCGAATCGAATTGCTTCTGCGGAATGCGATATAGCGGATTTGTATTGAATACAAGAAAGCTATTTCTATTCGAAACGTGCGTCGACAGAGGAGCCATATTGCTCAACTGTTCTTTGTTCCAACTACAAACCAAACAAAATAATTGGTTTTAAAATATTCTTCCTCCTATGCGTATTTCATGACGGACACTTGAAAGAACATAAAAACTTAACTGAAAATGTTTTCAACTATCGGTATAACGGAAATTTTACGTAATTAAATTTTGAGCGACTTAAAAATGCTATCTAAGCTTATTGCTACAGCATTCTTAGCGATCATACAATGTACGCTACTACATCCAAACCATATAGCGCGTATAATTGTTTGAAACGAATGCATAGCGTCAAGCGTCGTAAGCAAAAGTAAAGTCGCACCTTCGGAAAACTCCTAATATTTTCACAATTGAAATATTTCAAAACTTATTAGTGTTATTTGTTTGTTATTTTATTATACCTACTTGGCAGTCTTCCTACTAGAATCGGCCCAATAAGACCACCTTTGTTTCATCACATATCTGAAGTAAGTACTAGCCAAAAGAGGTCTAAAATGGTAAAATTGTTTGAAGGATTAAGTGAAACCAACGAATGCAAATTCAATTGCAGTGCCATAAAAATAACGGTTTGTCCTCTAGTTCTTTTTAAATAACGAGAAGGAATCTTCCTATCATAGCACCGGATAGGACCAAACTATATAGGTACTTAATAGTGATTTATTTCATAAACATATAAACAATTTAACTTGAAAAACACAATTGAAATAAGCACGAAGCAAGGCAGAAGGCAGGTATGGTGATTGTGCGGAAAGAGGGAAGCATCGTGACGTAGTCTAAGTTGGTACAATGCTTTATACTTTGTCGCAAGACGTGATCATGAGCTCATTCAAGTAAGAGGGCTTTTACGTACGTCTATGCCTAGGTTACAGATAGCAAATACCTACTGAGCAAATGCTTGAGAAATACCTACAATTCGCATTTCTATTAAAAGAAAAAGACGCCAAGTCAGCAAAAATACTCAACTGAATGAATGTATAGATATTGTACTTAATACTCGCAATTTCAGTTGTGTAATTGTGTATTTGGATATGAAAAAAAATGCTATGTATTCTACGTACTTAACAGGACAAAGCAAAGTTAACGTGATAGTAAGTATGGACAAATGTTTCGCTAAAAATAAAGAACGGAATGCAAACGATGACGATGACGATGACGAACACGGCGGTGACGACGATAACGACGACAACAAACATGGCGATGAGAAAGATGACCGTTTCGACGATCGCGATGCTGATGATGATTATATTTTATAATAGGTACCTTGCGAGACGAAGGATAACTTCGTCTATCAATCGAGCCTTCTGTGGCAATCTTGAACTTCAGCGCTTTCTCAGAGACGTCAACTTCTGTTTCGGAGCAGTATTGTTGTACGAAGGAGCCGGGAGATCCTGGCGGCGCCTCCTTGTCGGAGGAATGAGCCCCGGCGTCGGTGGAGTCACGAGCCGGTCCGGAAACGGTGCTATTTCGTCTAGCCGTTTGAATGCCAGATGTAGACGGCATGTTCACGTTAGACGACTGACTTCCGGACGGACTGTAGAAAAAAATCAAAATTGGAAATACTTTCACAAAGAGAGTTGATATAAGGAACCTGGGTGTGTCGCCACCAACTCGGCGCATACGTCGCGTCGTCGAACTGGGCATTGTATTAGCCACAGACGTATTAGCCATAGAGCTAGACTTAAAATCAATATAGGCTGTGTCTGGTCCATACGTAAGTTTATTACTAAGATCCGGCTGTCCGCCCGTTACATACATACAGACAGACGTTCCCTTTTATAAGATGGCTATGTAATACTACCTTATTGATTCATCTTTAGGTTTGAAAAAGATTCCACTATCTAAATATAATTTAGCTTTTTTCATGAGTGGTGGGTGACTTAAATAAGAAAGTTATTTATCGATATAAAGGCACCTCATTTCCTCTGCAAGAGTAGTGTAGTGCGCGAGAGCGTCCTTGGCCGGTGTGATCAGCAACGACTGTGAACATTAGAATACATAATATTTCGATGAAACAGATTATAAGTTTGTCGAGCAAAGCTACTAGCGAAGTTTGTAAAGTTCAATCAATGAAGTAAAGGGGATGTTTGGTATTTATGTACATAGAACCAATTAATTTAAAATTATAAATCAAAGCAAGCGTTCTCCTCCAGACAACCTTTGGGTTATATCACGAAAGAGTGTGGAGTGGCAGGGAACAAAAATAAGGAGATGGCGTAGACATAAACATTTCAACAAATAATAAAACATAAATAAAAATAAATTGATAAATATAAAATATTCAATAAAACACATTTTTTAAAAATGTTTTATAAAAAAATTACTAAAATGAAAGAAATAAGTTTTGGTTTTTGATTTGTTTTCAAAAAGCTTTTTGTTATCACGCCAAAGAAGAATAACTTCTAACGTGAGTACGGGACAATAATTTTACAATTTTGAGTACCCTACATTGTATTGTCACTAGAATCAAACAGATTTGCGAAATTTCAGCTTCATCGGTTGGGTGGAACAGGTTAAACATTAAGTTTGCAGATTTTTTTATTTGACAAAAGCTTGTAATTGTTTTTACAATTTTGAGTATGCTAGATTGTACTGTCCTATTGTGGTACTTACCTAAGACTGTAGGTCACTTCATTTACTTTACTAGGTGGTAGGGCTTAACCCGTCTAGATTGATACCACCGCACTAAATAAAGATCGGCTGAAACGGCTATGAAAATAGTTCGTGTTTTCCATCCAATACTTGTAGTCGGTACGACCAAAGGGAAGCACAGACATGGTACCTAGTTCACCAAAATGTTATGGGCTGTCATCACGGATGCCAGCCCATCATGGGCTGGCATTACAGGTATAGTAGGTGATGCCAGCAAATAAACATGAAATAAAATAAAATAAAATAAAATAAAATAAAATAAAATAAAATAAAATAAAATAAAATAAAATAAAATAAAATAAAATAAAATAAAATAAAATAAAATAAAATAAAATAAAATAAAATAAAATAAAATAAAATAAAATAAATAAAAAATAAAATAGCCAACCAAAAAAAGATAGTTATAAATAATGATTTAGCTCACCTCCAGTTCTGGATAGTGGTTGACGAGTGCTTGGAACAAGGGTATCAGCACCAAACCTATAAACGCGCACTGGCTGGTCGGTTTGGTCACCTTCTCCCGATCCATGAAGGGTGTGATCGGAAGGCCGAGCCGCTTCTCCAGGTCTGACTGAGTGAAGAATTCCTAAGTCAGTAAGACAAGTTAGGTATCATATTTGTGTTTAGGTTTATGGTTGCGCGTTATGATAGTGCGAACCCGTGATGACTTTACCAACAATGATGGATGACTGATAATAATATGAAATTGGTAGGAAAATGTGTATATTTAATGCGAACGGCAAGTGCAACGTCTTGTCTCCTCTGTCCGCCGTGTATACAAGTTATATACCTACTACATACGCTAGGATTTGTTTATATTTATAGGTACAAATCGAGGTACAAATATCACAACATTCTATGTGGCCAAGGGGAGTTAAGATTATATTATCTTAACTCCCCTCTTCTTTCTCTTGTCATTACGTTGATTATGTTGTACATTAGTCCCACTGATTAATTGGTTTTTTTTTATGAAAAGCGCGACATGTGGCATCGTTTCACTCACGAGTAGGTGACTTACGATGCCCATGGACATTCTCTGATGCACGGGGATTGCGAATGTCATGCCGGCCTGACAGGAGACTTTTACGATGTACTTAATATGTTAGCCTATTAAATATTATAATATATTATTATATTTTATTTGCGTATTTATTTTACGTAAGTATAAAATTTGTGCAGTATTTCGATATAGTCTATTATATTTATTTAAAATCTAAAACATTGCCACAAAATATTCTTGTTCGCCTGCATGTAGGTATGTACATACTTCTCCCACATTCCAAAGGCTAGAATAGAATGGCTCGCGGCATTAAGCTCGCCTATTGTATCTCATTTTGATGAGTCAGTGCTCAATAAAGAATATATATGTACACATACATTTTTATCACAAACTCGGCAGGTTAGAGAAATTATTGTTTCCCTGTTTTTCCTGTAAAACTTCACACGCATTACCTATGTACTCAAGCATTTCCTATTACATTAATTGAACTAAATTTGTATATTTTAGCTGCCTAGTTTTGTGATAAAAATGTATAAGTATATACAGGGTGTTCGGCACATCGACCGACAAAATTTTTTTGTAGGTAAGTGGGGCCAAGAACGACAACACGGGCACTAATCGGTGGTCGCTTCCCGTATTGAGAGCGTTTTCCGGAGCATTTTCAAATTTAGAACATGTACCGGTCGCGCGGGCACTCTTGCAAATTATCCCTAATTTTGTCGTTCTGTTCTGTCTCTGTGCCTAATTTTGGCCACATTATTTGTATGACATGTGGTATACCGTTGGAAAGGGCGTAAAATATCGAACTTTTTAAAAGAAAATGAAGCTATAAATTGCTGTCAGTATATTTTTTAATGAATTAAGAAATTAAGATTCCGTCATATTTTTATTCGTTCTCGGGACTTTGGGAGATCATAAGACCTTTTCATACACCGATTTTCATAGTATTAACTTCATCAAATAATATTTTTTTCTAGAACAAGGATACATCGTAAAATTCAATAAATTTTATTTCGTGCTGATAAAATCACAAACAAAAAATTTACAAGGGTTTAAAGCTGGGATTTTGGTAATAAAGAAAAAAATCGTATCTCGATACCACGTGACATCTGACAAAAGGTATCATGGGTCAAAACGTTGCAAATGACCCCACTTACCTACAAAAAAATTTTGTCGGTCGATGTGCCGAACATCCTGTATATACGTAAATTTATATAATTGCTTTCTCGGAAATGGCTCTAACGATTTGGATGAAATTTTGTATTTATATAAAGTTTTTTTTTTTTAAGTTTCTCTAGGTAGGTGTAGACGCCGAGCGAAGCTCGGTCGCCCAGGTATAAACCTACCTACCTAAGTTGCAAAATACACCTGTATGTATTTATCTGCATTTTTTGATTGGTCCGTACCTACTCGTCATGTGATGATTATTTGAGATAATATATTTTAATTATTCTGGATGCCGTAAAACATATTCGAACTGCTATTTAGTTAATGTCAGTTTAAACATTAAGTATGACATTGGACCGATGTCACCACCTTCGGTTAAATTGCAGCTGACAGTTAACCCCCTCTCTTTTCAAGACTTTTCACTTCAACCGACAGGTAACTGTTAGCCGAGACTTAGCTGGAGGTAACGAAATTGCCCATTATTGTAAATGGCACTAGCTACAAACAAAGCATTTTTAAATATGTACTAATAGGAATAAAGAATGAGTTAGTTAAAAAACCGATGTCATACATGCAAGTACCTACGTAAATGTGCTTGTAGAATTCATACAAACCTCGAGCAGTCTGTCCAGCCAAGGCTCCGCGATCATCAGTGGGCGGACCTCGTTACTGATGTCGGCGACTTTGATGAGCACCATCGTCAGCTGCGAACAATTCAAACGTACCTTTAGTAAAACCGAGAAGGTGGATATAGAGGAGATATGGTAAACAATGTAAAACTTTAGTGAATACGAACTTCTTACAAAACCGAAAGTGCAGATCCTGTAAAAATGATTCGACCTGCAATTTGCTTATTGGGAGTTCCAAGCGAGCACACATAGTTGAAACAATCCTTTCGACATATTTTGTAGTAAATATGTACAATTTCGAAATATAATTCTTCAGTCTTCCCTAATTGACAATTTATCTTTTGTATTTCATAAATTGTAAATTTTTTGATAATTAGTAAGTGCATGACACACGACACATTAACAGACAAACATTTTAAAAACTGTTCAAACATGTTCGTTCAGTTTCTCATTTTAAAACCTCTTGGTTGGTTTTTTTTTTTCAAATATATATATGTCAGAGAATATGAAGTAGCCGTTGACATTTGAATTTTTAATGTGGCAACACTGGCGAATGACAGATGATGGCTAGAGTAGTTTGTTCAGTCGTTCTGTCATTCAGTCACTCACTCATACAGTCAGTCAGTAGCGCGATCGATACCGCACAACTCACTTTTTGTCGGGACGTCGCCTGCGCCGGATGTGCGCACTGACAGCTATACAAGGCAAAGATGGCCGACGACGTCGCTACCCACGAAGAATCTAATCCGGTTGAATCTCCGACATATATATATTTTAAACTGACACGGTTGCCTACATCACCTACTACATCCGTGTCAGTGCTTCCCTTCGGTCGTGCCGGCTACACTGAACTGAAGGGAAAACACGAACTATTTACATAGCCGTTTCAACCGACCGAAATATTCAATCTACAAATTTTATTACCTTTACAATTTTATTATATGTCTAGATTTATATATAAATAAAAAGATTAGTCTTGTTTGTCACTGTACATACATACAGGAAGTCGTAAGTTATTTAGCGATTTAGTTACGCTATGTGCACAGAAATAATAACGAACGATACAGCTACTTATATTAATTAACTATATACCTAGAAGGTCCAATTACTGTCGACAAACTAACTTGTTGTTGTACTAAAATTCGAAAGGATTAGAGATCTATTTATACGTGGCTGAACAAACAGGGCTTATAGCTGAAGAATTATATCACGCATATTACCTTTTCCTCCAATTAGATCTATGCATCCGTTTCATATTTTGGTCTACGTAACGACCATGTTTCTCAGTACCGAGCTCGGCTCGATTGGCTCCCAATTATTCTTCTCCGTCTTCGATCATTTTATTTTTTCCGCCTACGGGGTCTCCGTAGCAACTGTCATATCGTTAGTCTTTTATACGGCGTATTAAACAATCCTCGCGCTGCTCCCGACTACCTTCGATCTCGCTTCCTCCCCTGTCCACACTTGCACAATCGTCGTCCATGAAGTAGATTGGTAAAAAAAATTATAAAAAAAAACCAACTTAAAAAAAACCCCTTAAACTAAAAGTAATTACTAATTATATATTTGGTTAGGTTATATATGAGTTAGGGGTGGTATTCTTTCAAGGAATTTATGAAAGGACCACTCTCGAGATATACCCTACTCATGAAAAACATAATCAAAATCGATGGAAATTGGCGGAGAAATCGAGTAACATACACAAAAAAAAAACGGACGAATTGAGAACCTCTTCCTTTTTTGAAGTCAGTTAAAAATGTATGTCCTGCGGTGAAAACTGGTGGAAGTTATCCTACATAATGATATATTTTTGTATGCATGTATGTATATTTATATGTATATAATATTCTATATATTTAGTAATTTATATGTATTAAACATGTATGGCTTATATTTTACTAGCATGTACTTATATGTATGTATTAATAAATATTCTTATGATTATTTTATCTTCAATTCTATCGCTCAACTCTTTTGCTACTACCTACTTACATTCCACTATATTATCGAATCTCAAACATCCAAAGGTTGACTGTAAGAAATCTCTGTAAGGGATAAGTCCGCCTTTGCACCTTATGTAAATTTTCCAATGTATTTGTTACTGTTTAATGGTTTACTGGAGCAATAAAGAATTTTCTATCTATCTATCTATCTATCTATTTTTTATTTTCAACCGACTTCAAAAAATGAGGTTCTCAATTCGTCTGTATGTTTTTTTTGTGTGTGTATGTTACTCAATTTCTCCGCCAATTCTCAACCGATTATAATGATTCTTCAAATTTTATGAAGGAATACGTAACCGTTAAGGTTGGGAAATTAAGGGATGAACACTTTCACACTAAGGAATTTTTCAATCATCCACTTCCCGTCAACCGATTTTAATATTATGTGATATTACTAAAAAGAGTAAAATCAAAAAACAGTTACCGACTTCAATCACTTAAAAGTATTAAATAATATTTTGAACTTGAGTAAAAGGCGGTACAAAAGCACACCTGACAATTTATCGATGAACTATCCTGTGCTTTTGTACCGCCTTCTACTCATAATATACTCCTTATACTCATAATTATTTAATACTTTTTAGGGTTTGAAGTCGGTTCAATATAAGTTAGCATATATATCGGTCTTTGAATATTTTATCGACTCCAAAGGATGTCATTTGAAACGCCGAATAATATTTGTAAAAAGTGCTTCGAATCGGCTGAGTTGCCCGAAAACAATCACAAACAGTGGTTCAGGTGGTTGGTGCAAAGTCGGAAGTTTAACTTTGCCATTTGTTTAACTTTCGTCCATCACAATGCCCACACATCCATTTTGCCTTGGAACCTTAGCCATCTTGCACTTGGATGCAGACCGTTAGTCGCAATTGACATTGGAATTGGAAAGCACCCTGATTCAAGTCATCATGCACGGTTCGTCGAGAGTCGAGATCGAGTATCTCGTAAACGTTAAGCTTCGTCTCTTATACTGTTCATTGCTCCTCTGATTCTAATGCACGCGATCGAGTAGCTCGTAAACGTTCTGCTTCGTCTCTGTTCGTTGCTCTACTGATTCTGATGCACGCGATTGAGCAACTCGTAAACTTTCTGTTTCGTTGCTTCCTTGTCGTTCCTAGCTTGTTTGAGAAGCTCGTAATCGTGTTTTGTTTCGTGCTCCGCTGGTAGATCCACCTACCAATTGATGCGCGTTTAGAAAGCATTGAGAGCCATCAGATTGTTTTGACTATGAAAGCAAAATTCACAAAGTTTTATTTTTCCAATGTTTTTTTTATCAGAAACCTTCGCGAAACACAACAAATAATCGGATGAATAGTATAGGAACGCAAGAAGACGAACGAACAAACAAATATTTATATTTAGGGTTCCGTATCTGAAAAGAGGGAAATCTGTCAAGTGCGAGTTTTACTCACGCGTGGAGGTTTCCGTATCTATCCGCTATCAATAATATCCGCCTATCTGCTCAGGTGGCATGGTCTTCGAATTTTAATTTCGAAGATATGTAGGACGATCGGAGATAAGCCTCAATGAGGTCGATAGCAATTTACGGTGGGAAAATGACAGCACCTCAATGAGGTCGTTGGCAATGGAGCGGCTATAACAAAACAAAACAATGTATAAAAACCTGTGGCGCCATCTATTATTCAATAGTGTGACTAATCGATTTTATTATACGTTTGTTGTACTGGAGCCCCCCTTAATTTTTTACATTTTCTTATTTTTCTTATTTGTTGTTATATCCGCCATAGTAACACATATTCTGTGAAAGTTTCAACCGGCTACCTATTACGGTTCAAGAGATACAGCCCTCGGACGGACGGACGGACGGACGGACAGACAGACGGCGGAGCCTTAGTAATAGGCTTCGGTACGGGATACGGAAACCTAAAAACGTAACACTTATAGGATCACTACCATCTGAAAAGTTAGGCTAAGTTCAAGATAATAGGAATTAAACATTAAAGAATTCGAAGAAAAACAGAAATAAAATTTTGGAAAAGTGTAATTTAAATTGTAAAGGCAATAATGGTCTAAGTACCGACTTGTATCCGATTAAACTATATTACCAAAATAGGATACGTACTACTTTAATAAATGGCAGACAATTTTATCAGACCGAGGCGGAGCGGGGCGCGTCGCGGCGTTCAAGTGGTCGGACGGAGTTCGGAAACTTGTTGGTAGCGGCACCACCACCGTCTGCGGTCGTGTTGTGTTCCAGCGCCACTAGGGAAATCAGTACTGCACTGACGCCTTTGCCCGCCCACCCCCGACCGCCCGGAGGCGGTGCCCCACCGCCGCGCCGCCGCCGGTCACCCCACCAACCTCCGCTTCTAGGTCGCTTTGTTCTAAAATTTAAACTTAAATTTCGTATACTTTTTTCTTCAATTCGTTTGAATTAAGTTGAGTTAGTTTATTTTTAAGTTCACTCATTCAAAAATATACCCTTGAATTTTGAAATAATAGTGTAGTAAATGAGTGCTCAAATAAGGGGTCTAGCCGGAAAGCTCGAAAGCAGAAAGTTTGACTTCGGAACTTTGTTCTGACTAGTTAGGAGGTAAACATACTAAAAGTCCCCACCACTGGGGGGTGCGCCCTAGGGGGGGGAGCACAAAGAAGGCCCCATTTTTCGGTTTTTCGCACTTTAATTTATACACTTTTAACCAATTCTCAATCGTTGTCGAGATATAAGGTCCGAAAAGAGGCCGATTTTATTTGCAAATAAAAGCAAAAATCTGTTTATGCCATACATTGCTTTTATTTGCAAATAAAATCGGTCTTTTTTCTGACCTTATATCTCGACAACGATTGAGAATTGGTAAAAAGTATGTATATCAAAGTTGTAGAGAATTTTATCTCCTCTTATTCCGTAATTGAACAGTTTTTCCTATGATGCACCGTTTTCGAGATATAAGCGAAAAACTGAAAAATGGGAACTGAAAACTGGAAAATGGGAACTTTGTGCTCCCCCCTAGGGTGCACCCCCCAGTGGTGGGGACTTTTAGTATGTTTACCTCCTAACTAGTCAGAACAAGGTTCCGAAGTCAAACTTTCTGCTTTCGAGCTTTCCGGCTAGAACATTCGTTTCCTGGCCTATAAGCTGTTAGCCAACCTTCCTGCATCTTTATTTATTTACTTTTATGTTTTAGGGTTCCTTAGCAGGCGATGTGTACATACTTGCGAGCATTTGAAGCGTCTCACGGACGGGGCGCTCGGCGTGAGGTGCGAGGTGATGCGCAAATAGGAAATGGCTACGAAACCCTCTGTGTATAAATAACAGGTGCACTTTAAAAGGCTTTAAGCGAGTGAGCAACTTGACTTATATTATACAAATAATATAGTTAGTGTATTGAGCCTTGCCATCCAGCGGGGTAATGCCGTAAGTGTTCTGGGAACTTTTGAAAACGCCCCTTTTTGATAATTATTTGAATGTTTGTTAGTTCGGTTTTAATTCTTTAATTATTATATTATATCATTACTTTTTTATATTTTCTTGATTATAGAATTATAAGTCTGGGTATTGAAACTAGTATTACAGTTTACGCAGAATTTACTTAATAGCCTTACAACGAAGTGAAGTAAAAGTATAAACTAAAAGGAAAATAAAAAAACGATTAGCTTGTAAATGTTCGACGATAGTTCGCAACTTTATGTACTCACCGTTATATGTAATAAACGTTGTTTATCTTGCTGTGCCAGCACATATTTTTCTGACGACGATGATGGGATGCCCACAAGTTCTAATAAGTGCTCTTCAAGCGCTGTCCAATAAAGCAAGCCTGGGATGAGATAATTAAAATTTCCGCTTAGTGTCCTTTACTGCGCTTTGAATATCCATGGGCGTCGTTAGACATCTGATGAGTAGCTCGGCGCCACATGTCGCGCTTTTAATAAAAAAAAAACTTAAAGAAAAAACGCTTTTTGAGATTTTAGATAATCGATGTCATAATAATTGTACATTATTCTTACACCGTGTACCATAGTTATGATTGTCGGAATTAAGAGAGGAATCATTAAAATTATTTAAAATATTTTCCGGCATAGCATAGGTTCTGCTAAACATATACAGTTGTTAAAGTCATTATTCCTATCTCCCCGCACGCTGTCCTACAATTATCTCTAGTTTTCATGTACCAGATGTACCGCAAGGCCATCTTCTGTAATAAAAATATTCCATTTGAATCTGCTGCATTTCCCCAAAACACAAGGCCTCAATATATGATATCAAATAGTATTAGGTATGTCCCGCCCGGAGACATATCTCCTGTGTAACTACAAAGAAGCGTGAATATTCAGACGACTCCATTTGCACACCCTTATCCCTGCAACGCTGCACTTCCTCGACGCGGTCGCTGACGTTGTTGTGGAAATTGTTTTTGCACGCAGTGATGCGGAAGAATCCGATCATTAAAACGCCTCGCGTGAGAGCGTGCAGTCATTCAGTCAACGTTTATGTCTCCATTCTGGGCATACGCCTCTCAAGTTTATTCTCGAATCTTCGCGGCCTTCGGCGGTGAGGAACAACACTTTGTCTGTCCCAACTGCCTGGTGGGTGCTTTTCCCATGGCCTCGCCTTTAGTTACTTACTTTCTCCTTTAGGAATACGAATTTCACGAGAGCAAAGCCGCGGGGAACAGCTAGTAAATAATAAAAAAACCGGCCAAGTGCGAGTCGAACTCGCGCACCGAGGATTCCGTATCGCCATGTCATGGTCAGCGCCACTCATGCCATCTATGGCGTGTTTATGAAATGAGTTGTATTAGATACAATTCATGATTAGTTAAAATGCTTCATACTCTTTTCGGTAGATCCACTTTTTAATTTCTTCTATGGGAACCCACGTGAAATTTTTACTTTTTCTTATTTTTATTTTTAGTTGTTATATCGGCCATAATAACACATATTCTGTGAAAATTTCAACGGGCTACCTGTTACGGTTCAAGAGATACAGCCCTCGGATAGAAAAAAAAATTATGTAACCTCAGAGTACAGAACAAAATGTAACCTTATGCTTCGTCAAAGTGAAACAAAGTTTAAACCAAATTTCATTTCGTATATTGAATCAATATAAGGGATTTTTACACACATAACACCGGGTGAACTAGGTGCCATGTCAGTGCTTATCTTCATTTCAATACTAGAATTGCTATTATTTACATATTGTATGTAGTCTCTAGTGGAACCCAGTTTCCCATTTTAGGATTCCCTCTGCTATGGGAAACAGGTTCTCTCGTTCAGTTCCTAGTACAGTTGATGTTTTATAAACATTAATGAAATTGTTATTGACAGCCACGACTAGCTGTGCTGTGCCACTCAGTTGGTCCAAGGGGAAAACCTCGATAAAACTACGCCCGCAGCGTTTGTTCGGAGCGTATTCCTCGAGTTGACACAGATCGAGGTTGTCGAGGGCGGCCGGGGGCATATTTCCAAAGTCTACTACGCGAGTTGCTCTGATTGGTGGAGAGACGAGTCTGGCTCAGGCTCCGGCACCCCCAGCGAACCTAGCGGAGAAAACGTTGAACATCTGATTGTTAACTGAATCCGATATTCGTTTGGTCATTTATGTACTTTGGTGGCTCAGTGGTGGAGTGTAGGGTTTTTATTTTTTCGATTTGTCCGAGCATGGGTTCGTGTCCCTCTTGCCAAAATTTGTTTTGTTTTACTTTTTTTTTGTTAAGCAACGTTAGGGTGTTAAAATTAGGTTATGGTTTTTTTTTTGTAACCACCTAAAAAAACTTTATTTTCGAAAATACTTCCCAAATTTATATTTCCCGCCAAAGTTCCTACCTAACCGAGAACGACCAATCAGAGCAACTCGCGTAGTGGACTTTGGAAATATGCCGGCCGGGGCCGAAGGCGCGCGCACAATGGCCGCGCTGACGAGCGCCCGGGGATTGCCTGGCGCGAGGTCGCGTCAAAACAAAATAATACACTCGTACCTAGTGCCTACACAAGAAAATACGGAGATGAAAGAGCACCGTCAGATGTTTTATACCTCATCAAAGGGCCTAAAACTTGTGCCCCGAGGGCCTACACTACAACTCTTTGCTCATGCTCATACAATTTATTCATCTATGTGGTTTCACTAAATGTTTTGCTAGAACAAGGTATACCGTCGGGTTCCGTATTGCGTGCGGAAGCTTTTTTAGGTTTCCGTATCCCGTATGGAAGTCTGTTACTAAGCCTCCGTAATCCGTCCGTCCGTCCGTCCGTCCGTCTGTCCGACGGCTGTATTTCTTGAACCGTAATAGGTAGCCCGTTGAAATGTTCACAGAATATGGTGTTATTATGGTCGATATAACAAATAATAAAAAATACGAAAAGGTAAAACATTCACGGGGGTCCCCATACAAGAAACTAAAAAGCGTATGCGCACCATCTACCGAAAACAGTATGAAGCATTTGACTAATATGAAGTATTTCATAAAACACGCCATAGATGGCGTGAGTGGCGCTGACCATGAAATGGCGATAAGGAACCCTCGGTGCGCGAATTCGACTCGCACTTGGCCGGTTTTTAAACGGTTTTATTTAGCTTGACTCCGTGTATTTGTTTGTTTGTTTGTTACTATCTTTGTTTCAAATCTTGCGACAACTTTTTCAACTACTTCTACTGAACCGATTTTTATGAAACTTTGCACACACATTGAGTTCTCGTGACAATACAATATTATGATAATTTCAACTTGGTAACGAGGGTCTGATGATGGAGTCAGGAGGAGGACAGTGGAACTCTTCAACCGTTACTAGTAACCCCCTCGAGTTTGGGCTCATATGGTTGGTTTGGACGAGTGTTCCATACTTCTACCAATACATTTGGTGACGAGGGTCTGATGATGGAGTCAGGAGGTGGACAGTGGAACTCTTCAACCGTTACTAGTAACCCCCTCGAGTTTGGGCTCATATGGTTGGTTTGGAAGAGTGTCCCATACTTCTACCAATACACTTGGTGACGAGGGTCTGATGATGGAGTCAGGAGGTGTACAGTGGAACTCTTCAACCGTTACTAGTAACCCCCTCGAGTTTGGGCTCATTTGGTTGGTTTGGACGAGTGTCCCATACTTCTACCAATACACTTGGTGACGAGGGTCTGATGATGGAGTCAGGAGGTGTACAGTGGAACTCTTCAACGGTTACTAGTAACCCCCTCGAGTTTGGGCTCATATGGTTGGTTTGGACGAGTGTCCCTTACTTCTACCAATACACTTGGTGACGAGGGTCTGATGATGAAGTCAGGAGGTGTACAGTGGAACTCTTCAACCGTTACTAGTAACCCCTTCGAGTTTGGGCTCACAGGGTTGGTTTGGACGAGTGTCCCATACTTCTACCAATACACTTGGTGACGACGGTCTGATGATGGAATCAGGAGGCGTACAGTGGAACTCTTCAACCGTTACTAGTAACCCCCTCGAGTATGGGCTCATTTGGTTTGTTTGAACGAGTGTCCTATACTTCTAATGATGGAGTCAGGAGGTGTACAGTGGAACTCTTCAACCATTACTATGAATCCCCTCGAGTTTGGGCTCATTTGGTTG
This sequence comes from Nematopogon swammerdamellus, assembly GCA_946902875.1. Classification (NCBI taxonomy): domain Eukaryota; kingdom Metazoa; phylum Arthropoda; class Insecta; order Lepidoptera; family Adelidae; genus Nematopogon; species Nematopogon swammerdamellus. Next base: position 957,345 of record OX336338.1, on the reverse strand, counting down.
GTTTGGACGAGTGTCCCATACTTCTACCAATACACTTGGCGAGGGTCTAATGATGGAGTCAGGAGGTGGACAGTGGAACTCTTCAACCGTTACTAGTAACTCCCTCGAGTTTGGACTCATATGGTTGGTTTGGACGAGTGTCCCATACTTCTACCAATACACTTGGTGACGAGGGTCTGATGATGGAGTCAGGAGGTGTACAGTGGAACTCTTCAACTGTTACTAGTGACCCCCTCGAGTTTGGGCTCATTTGGCTGGTTTGGACGAGTGTCCCATACTTCTACCAATATACTTGGTGACGAGAGTCTGATGATGGAGTCAGGAGGTGGACGGGGAACTCTTCAACCGTTAATAGTAACCCCCTCGAGTTTGGGCTCATATGGTTGGTTTGGACGAGTGTCCCATACTACTACCAATACACTTGGTGACGAGGGTCTGATGATGGAGTCAGGAGGTGTACAGTGGAACTCTTCAACCGTTACTAGTAACGTCCTCGAGTTTGGGCTCATTTGATTGGTTTGGACGAGTGTCCCATAGTTCTACCAATATATTTGGTGACGAGGGTCTGATGATGGAGTCAGGAGGTGTACAGCGGAACTCTTCAACCGTTACTAGTAACCCCCTCGAGTTTGGCCTCATTTGGTTGGTTTGGACGAGTGTCCCATAGTTCTACCAATATACTTGGTGACGAGGGTCTGATGATGAAGTCAGGAGGTGTACAGTGGAACTCTTCAACCGTTACTAGTAACCCCCTCCAGTTTGGGCTCATTTGGTTGGTTTGGACGAGTGTCCCATACTTCTACCAATACACTTGATGACGAGGGTCTGATGATGGAGTCAGGAGGTGTACAGTGGAACTCTTCAACCGTTACTAGTAACCCCCCCGAGTTTGGGCTCATTTGGTTGGTTTGGACGAGTGTCCCATACTTCTACCAATACACTTGGTGACGAGGGTCTGATGATGGAGTCAGGAGGTGTACAGTGGAACTCTTCAACGGTTACTAGTAACCCCCTCGAGTTTGAGCTCATATGGTTGGTTTGGACGAGTGTCCCTCACTTCTACCAATACACTTGGTTACGAGGGTCTGATGATGGAGTCAGGAGGTGTACAGTGGAACTCTTCAACCGTTACTAGTAACCCCCTCGAGTTTGGGCTCATATGGTTGGTTTGGAAGAGTGTCCCATACTTCTACCAATACACTTGGTGACGAGGGTCTGATGATGGAGTCAGGAGGTGTACAGTGGAACTCTTCAACCGTTACTAGTAACCCCCTCGAGTTTGGGCTCATTTGGTTTGTTTGGACGAGTGTCCCATACTTGTCGAACGCAAAAGTATGAAACAGACATACCATCTGTTCAAATTGATTTTGAAAGAGACAGCGGACACCTTATCCATCCTAAAGCCATATAGTTTCCAGCAAAGTTTAATTATGGAACAGCTGAAAGACGGATGTTACCGATAATTTTGTCATGGGCCTCCACTGTCCATAAAATGCAGGGCAGTACTGTTGACCGTGCTGTCGTGTATTTGGGCTCCAGATTATTTGAGAAGGGTCAAGCGTATGTTGCATTGAGTCGCGTAAAGTCTTTAGAAGGGTTATGTATTGAGTGAGGAGCTTGATTGTGAGTAAATGACAGGTAAGAAACCGAGTAACAAAGATGCAATGAGAGAGTTGGAAAGGATGACGAGTTTACGTAATGAATGATACGAGCCAAAAATCAAACTAAAAACGAGTAAATAAAAAAATAGGTAAAAAAACTTTTAAGTTAAACGGTTTTATTAAAAATAAAAAACTAGAAAAAAAACAGCTGTACAAAAAACTAGAAAATAATAAGGACACAAGCCTGGGACTTCTTAAGATTTTACGTCTGGGTAAGAAATCGTGCAATACTAGCGTGCTGTCTTCTCATGTCGGATTCCAAAGGGCACATTGTGTCGCTGCGTCAGCGGAATAAGTAATAAATTGAGACTTTTAACAGACTAATATAAAAACGTGGGGCGCATGTTATAATACGCATATTATACGCCCCACGTTAACGTTACGTTAACGTTAACGTTAACTTAAAAGTTTTTTTACCTATTTTTTTTACTAAGCCTACGTCGCCGTCTATCTGTCTGTCCGTCCGTCCGTCCGTCCGAGGGTTGTAATATCTTCGGAACCGTAATATCTAGCAGGTTGAAATTTTTACAGAATATGTGTTAATATGGCGGATATAATAACTAATTGTCTGTTACTACAGTACAGGTGACATAGCACTGACATGGCACCTAGTTCACCCGGTGTTACGGTGTTAACCGTGTCAGTTTCCTTAAAAAACTAATAATATAAATTGAAAAAGTAAAAACCCTTTGGCTCTGGAAGCATTATTTATAAATCTTCCTTCGCCTACACCAGGTGGCGGCCGCGATCGGCGCCGGCGCATTACTCTCGAAAAAAAATCATTTTGGAAGATTTTTCCATAAAACTTCATGAACTAACATATGGATTGTATTTACAGATAAATATTCTAGCTATAAATGGCATTTTTTTATTTACATTACGTATTCTAGGTGACAAAATTATTTTGTAAAGTTGTTCTATGTGAAAATCGCGACTCAGGTTTTTTTTTTTTTATAAATTTATTAGACCGCGAATCGGTCATATAGTATTTTTATTATAAACACTAATAAATAACGGACCTAATCATACCTTTCTTGTGTATCAGCAGCCCCCCGTGTCGTTCACAATAAAATTTGTATGTGGAAATTTGTATGGTTTGTATTATTTGTATGGAGAAAACTAGGTCACAAAAATTGCTTATTTCTCGTAAATGTACTGCATACAAACACTATACGGCATATATTATTTCAACTACAGGAACTAAATGACACTTCTATCACCTCACTTTATCCAGAAAACAGATTTATATCGAGAAACAAGCCTCTAAAAACAGCCGAAATTGGTACCGAAAAGGAGGCATTTTCTTAGTATTTTTACGAAAAATTCAGATCAACTCAGCACAAACAAATGCACTCAATACATCCGGAATATAATGAAAAAGAGAAAAAACATCACTTATGGGTTCATCTGCACAAAAAAACACTCAGCAAACCCGAAAACAGAAGAGCAACGTACAACGCCCTCCTAATATAACGGCTGTCTTGATGACACTGACAGGGCGGTAAATCTGACATTTCTCTATGGGAGAATGTTTGTCGCCTAAAGGCTAAAGGATCTACTATTTGAATTAATTACTGCCAGCATCTCACGGCTAAGTGAGATACAAGAATAAAATAATTTTGTTGGGGCCTCCCAACGAAACACGGAAAAAAAAGAAAGCGGCCGATATCGGCCGCTCCATTCGTAAAGGTATAATCTATAAAGCGGCCGATATCGGCCGCTCCATTGGCAAAAGGTGGTAGTCCCCATAAAAGCTACGTGTTTTTTTCCAATTTTTTTTTTTGTGGTGTCGAAACCTCGATGCGCGAACCTGGCTCGCACTATCACTCGACTCACACTCGAGACGGAAGCCTATTAATAAATCTATCTTTTCAGGTTTCTTTCTGATAATAATCCACGTAGGGATGTCGCATGGTGCGGCAAGGCGCGCGTGTTGCGTTTGACCCAGCAGGTATACCGCGATTTACAACCACTACAATGCAAATACAATATGCGCTAGTAATATAATACAAATGCGCGCATTGAGGAGTATGTGTGGAGTTACAATGAAAGATAGATTGAGAAATGTACCGTGTGGGGCCGGTACTTTAAAAGAATAGTCCCACTGCATCTCTCCCCGTGTATGTCGTAAAAGGCGACTAAGGGATATGACTCCCTTCTTATATTACTAGGTGGTAGGGTTTAACCCGCCCGCGTTGGTACCACCGCACTGAATGAAAGGTCGGTCGAAACGGCTATTTAAATAGTTTGTGTTTTCCGTCCAGTTCAGTGTAGCCGGCACAACTGAAGGGAAGCACTGACGTGGCACCAAGTTCACCCGGTGTTATGGGCTGACATCACGGATGTTGTAGGTGATGTAGCCAACCGTGTCAGTTACCATAAAAAAAAAAAAAAGAGAAATAGTGTAGTGCGAGAGCGCTGTGGTTGAAAGAAGATATAGTGACAAGGATTGAGAAAGGGATGCTTCGGTGGTTCGGTCATGTTGGAAGAATGGATGATAGGAGACTAACGAAAGAAATTTATGAAGCAAATGTGAGTGGAAGAGTCGGGAAGGGTCGCCCTAGACGCACTTACCTGGACCAGATCGGGCATGTGCTCAAAAAGGGGCAAGTGCGTAGTACCCGTAACCGACGAGCATGCATGAAGAACATTATGGGAGTGGAAGAGGCGGCAGAGGTGTGTCAGGATCGTGGCACGTGGAGATCCGTTGTCTCTGCCTACCCCACCGGGAAACAGGCGTGACGCTATGTATGTATGTATGTACAACTCCGTAGGGACGTTGTCGGCCCGTCTAAGGGTCCGGGCTTAAAATTTCCAAAATACCTATTTCAAAAATACCTACATCTAAGCAAACACCCGGGGTCCTCGGAGTGGAACTGTCGCACGACCTAAGCTTTCGTCGTCATATCGAGGGGAAGGTCAAGCTGTCTTCTAAAAAGCTGGGCGTACTCAATAAGGTGCGACGGTACTTCACGCCAGACCAAAAGCTGCTTTTGTATAAGTCGCAGATCAGGACCTACTTGGAGTACTGTTCGCACCTGTGGGATGGCTCTGCCAAATACCAGCTTGCGCCTTTGGACATCTAGAACCACTGCAACATGGGCTCCCTAAGTGTGTTCTATCGCTTTTTCCATGGCGAGTACTCGGAGGAGCTGTTTAACGCAATCCCGCCGTCCTCTTTCTACCTCCGCACCACACGCACTGGCCAGGGATTGCATCCCTATACGCTGGACTTACCGCGGATGCGTACCAATCGATTCTGCAGATCTTTCCTCTACAGAACCCGTAAACTCTCCCTGCTCATATATTCCCCCCCCCCCCCCCCCCCCCCCCCCCAAGGACAGTCTCGGATCCTTCAAGAGGGGCGTGAATGGGCACCTGCCAGGCCGGCATGGCATTCGCAACCCCCGCATACGACCGAATGTCCATGGGCGTCGTTAGACACCTTATGGGTGGCTCGGCGCCATGTTTCAATAAAAAAAATGTTAAATGTTGACGCCAAGTCAACCTGTTTAGTTGGCACCCACTCCCTCGACTCAATTCAAAAGTTGTACAACTTCATAAATTCTAATAGCGCCTATATAGCGGTGCGCACACGACCGACCTTTTGGTCAGTCAGCCGGCCGACGACGTTTTAATGGATTTGTTTACTAACAAATCATAATTTGCGCGACCGCCCGCCGGAGCAGACGTCTGCACTCCATAGAGTGCGCGCGACCGCTTTTGATCTGTGCCGCTGCCTTGATAACGCACTCATTGGATTGGTTGTCGGTCAACAATTACCACTGTAGTAAAATGAAATGAAATTAAATGAAATTAAAATAGGTATTTCTCCTATAGAAATATAAAGCGAAAAAAATACTGTTTTAAAAAACACAAAAGGGGTGCATCTATCAATTTTCAGGTGGGCTTTTAAGTTCTAGTTGTTTTTTGAAGTCGGTGCAATGTTTTTAAAACAGTTTTTTATTTCACTCTTGTCAGTTATATCATATAACAAGTTCTGCGTAGAACTGTGTGTTAAACCGACCTGACGACGTGTTTTTCCAGTGATTGGTACCTACATAATTAACAGTCCATAACTCAAAACTACTGAACCGATTTTGATGAAACTTGGACTGTTCCCTAAGTTGAAGTAAATGTAAGAACGGTTACAATCCGATTAATAGTTTCAGAGAAATGCTTGGACTAGCATACATACATATACACACATACACTTACGAAATTTGGCACACCTGTTTAGAAGCCCACATAGACTAACGTATACGAATATTGTGCAATTCCAACGATATTAAATACATACGTGTCGAACTGATGACCTCCTTTTTAGGTTTCCGTATCCCGTACGGAAGCCTATTACTAAGCCTACGCCGTCTGTCTGTCCGTCCTTCCGTCCGTCCGTCCGTCCGTCCTACCGTCCGTCTGACCGTCCGTCCGTCTGTCTGTCCGAGGGCTGTATCTCTTCAACCGTAATAGGTAGCCTATTGAAATTTTCACAGAATATGTGTTATTATGGCGGATATAACAACAAATAATAAAAAAATTAAAAAGTAAAAAATTAAGGGGGGTTCCCATACAAGAAACGTGTTTTTTTCGATGTTTTTTTCTCTTTGTGGTGCGGAAACCTCTGTGCGCGAGTCCGACTCGCACTTGTCCTGAAGGAGAAAGAGGAATTAACTGAGAATTTTTTTAGTACCACTCACTGCAGAGCTAATGCTGAACGATCGTCCGTGCCCACACCTCAACGACTAAACAGTTGGGTTGGAGAGAAATCGGCGGTCATGCCCAACTCAACTCAACTGTTTAGTGTGCGGGGGCTCTAAGTCGACGTATCGAGGCCAAATGGCGCGTTTTTAATTAAAAAAAAACAATCTAAATAAAGCATTGCCAGCAATAATATATATATATAATATATAATAATATATAATATATATATATATAATAGCAAAATATTGGCTGTATGTTTTCTTAATAATAAATAAATAAATAAATATGCTAGCTGGCGACTGCTTTATGCACAAGCAACCCTTAAGTCCCATCTTATAGCCAGTAAGCCTCCAGTGTGAAGGTTCACGTGTAAGGTCCCCCCGGGGGCGGAGCGCTCGAACCGCTACAAGGTTACGTTATACATCTCGAGATGGAACCTTTAAGGCTGACTTTCAAGGCTCTATTCAGATGCAATCCATTAGGTGGCACTTGTTCGTATACGAGTAGGTACGGCGCGGGCGCTCTTCACTTTCCCAACGTTGCCATTCTCACGTGCTCCGTGCATGGATACTGAGCGGCTGGCTGGCCTTCTTAATGAAATGTAACTTAGAGTGAATGAGCTCTTAGGAAGGTTTTTAGATTATCAGATGGTAGTTTTGACGTGAATTTGATGAACGTCTTTCGGTTCGTGTATGGGGGGGTCAAGTAAAAAAAAAGTCGGCAAGTGCGAGTTGGGCTCGCGCACCGAGGGTTCCGTATCATCAGCATCACTCAATATATTTGTATTATTAGGTATGTACAAAAACAATTGTTTTGGAAAATCACGAACGCCTAAATAAACACTACAGCAATGGTTTGACTGTGCGGCCTTCGTGAAGTTATACAAAAATATATTTCTTATATTATGACTACGACATAACGACATAATATCTAAAATTTTCGGATTTTTTCTTTACTTGTGATGTGAGACCATGCTTCTTGCCAAATTTCATTACTCCAGGTCAACGTAAGTACCCTATAGGTTTTGATTTCATTTGAATGAGTTTGCAAGTATTAAAATTTGCCTTATATAGCCGTATGTTTTGATTATATTGATTTAGAAGCTTTCATTTCATATAACTCGAAGGGATCGCAGACGTTAGTATTCCATATTAATTTCAATTTGATATCTTGACTCGTTACTGAGAAAAAGGGTCTTGACTTGACACACAAAACAATCAATTTTTTTTTTAATATCATAACTACAAGTTTACAATTTTAGGATTTTTTCCTTTACGTGTGATATGAGACCTTGCTTATTACCAAATTTTATGATTCTAGGTTGACGGGAAATACCCTATAGGTTTTGATTTGTTTGGAGTGAGGTGAGTTTGCGAGTATGAAATCTGACATAGATGGCCGTATCTTTTGATTGCGTTGATTTAGAAGCTTTAGTATTCTACACCTTAAAGAGATCGTAGATCTTAGTATTTCGTATTAATTTCAATTTGTTATCTTGATCCGTTCCTGAGAAAAAGGGACCTTGACATAGAAAACAAACAAAAAATTTTTTTAATGCCACATAACTATGAATTTACAATTTCAGATTTTTTCCTTTACTTGTGCTGTGAGACCTTGCTTCTTACCAAATTTCATGATTCTAGGTTAACGGGAAGTACTCTATAGGTTTTGATTTGATTTGCCGGTAGCAAAATATGTGACTTAAATGGACGTATCTAGTGATTCCGTTGACCTAGAAGCTTGCATTTTCTACACCTCAAAGGTTTCGTAGACCTTAGTATTTGATATTAATTTCAATTTGATACGTCTACCCGTTCCTGAGAAAAAAGGTCTTGACAGACAGACAGACAGACGGACAACAAATTGATCCTATAAGGGTTCCGTTTTTTCCTCCTTTGAGGTACGGAACCCTAAAAAAGTGGTCAAGTGAACCATGTTCACGTGCCGAGGGTCCCGTATACGCTGTTTCACTTTCATCTAATTACATTTTCTACTAGGGTGCGGTCAGGCTTTGGGTGGGTGGCCGTACGACCGTTGAAGTTGACAGTGGTTCGGATTCAACTTGAAACTGTTGTGTCGTCCCTTTAGATTACTGTGTACATATTTAGCTGGTAGGGGTTAACTCGTTCGGATTGGTACACCAGCACTGAACGAAGGTCGGTCGAAGAAATCGGCTACCTACCTATAAAAATTATACGTGTTGTAACGGACGACAGTGTTATGTGCGGGGCTATGCGGACGTTCTTCATGGGCATGCAGTGCGTGCAGTGGAATTAAAAAAAAGGTGTCTAGACAGTATCAAATCGCGGTGAGTGCAAGCGATACGCGCTGCGCGCGAAACTCTGTGTCCGGCCGGTAGGTAGACTGTTTCATCTGGCAACCGGACGCGTTCGTTAGTGATTTCTTCCGCCACTAGGTGACACTAGTGGCTATGTACATGAAGAAATCATTGCAAATTTAGCAGAAATAAGGTGTAAATTGTTATTTTTTCTTAAAAATAATGTTAATTACACAATAGTAGACCTAAGTCATAATAAATTGGCAAACGCGCGGAACCCCTTTGTGGAAATGGGGATACTTAGGAATATCACATCTTGACTTATTGTAAAAAAATAGAGTTTTCAGCAATAACTCTGTAAATAAAACACGCACAATAATGATTGATGTACCGAGGAAAGTGGAAATGAAAACAATTGTAATGAGAGGAAAGTTATTGATCTGAGCACATTGCAGATATGTAGGTAAAAATTATTTGCAAAGAGAATTTTCATAAAAATAACGGTCATTAAAATATAACTGCCTACTTTACGGAAACCTATCGAGGTACGTTCATTCATTCGTGCAGTTCACTTCAATTATCGCTCTATAATACCAAGAAGAAACCTCAAGAATGCTGAACTCTGCTGAAAAATCTACTGAAAACTGTTGAAAACTCTGCCGAAAACAAAGAAAGAAGACGTACAGTCCACATCTTGTCTACTGGCTTTATAATTCAACAACATAAACGTGTTTTCTGTCCAGTTAAATGTAGCCGGCACGACCAAAGTCTAGTTTTTTTCATGGTAACTGACACGGTTGACTGCATCACCTACATCATCCGTAATGTCAGCCCATAACACCGGCGGCCGTCCGAGGGCGCCACATCACAAGCGCTATTTTTGTTCACCGATTTTCCAAGTGGCCATAGAGAGAGCCGCGCTTATGCAATTTTAATACATTTCACTGATTTACTTATTTATTTTACTGTTACATTCTAATATGTAAATCGTTCTTGTTTCCGTCTAGTTCAGTGTAGCCGGTACGAGCAAAGCATATTTTTTTCTGTCGTAATTAGGTGCCAGTAAGTGATTTCGTTTGGTAGATAATTCCTAATAAATAAAGCGAGTTTCTACAGTCAACTCACCGTGTAACGTACGTTAATATATGAATATTCTTATAACTCGAGAACCACTTTATCGATTTACATAAAATTTTCGCTGTTACATTTTTTCACTTCTAAGGATGGTTTTAGGCCACAACGCTAAGTTATCGGTGGCCTGAACTGGTGAGTAAAAAGTCACACGCAAAATTGAAATTTTTGCTGATCAGACATTTAACTTTATCTCAAAATTTATGACATTTTTAGCAAAATGAATAGTTTTGTGCACAACTACATAAGAATGCCTATATTGCTTATTTTTTCATAATAATTATGAAAAAAAATCAGTTTGTCGCCGAACTTTGACTTATTAAGGGATATTTGAAAATTATTTTCAAATATCATATCATATCATATCAATATCATACTTTTAAACGAAATATTTGTTAAAGCAAACTTATAACAAAGTTATATATTTTTGGAATTGCCTTAACAATACCTATAGAATGACATGAAACTTGATTTATTTAAAAAAACAAAATTTATTTTTCGTTCACATTTTGGGGTACCCTATACTTTCCACAAGACTATTAAACAAATTTATATATCAAATATCTAGCGGCAAAAATTATACATATGTAATTTGGCGTTAGTTTTATCGAAATCGGTTCAGTAGATCCGGAGATATCTGCGTGTGACCGACAGACAGACAGACAGACACCAGAGCGATCCCATAAAGGTCCCTTTTTTCGCATTTTGCGACGGGACCCTAAAAACCGGCCAAGTGCGAGTCGGACTCGCGCACCTAGGTTTCCGCACCACAAAAAAAACACTTATAGTTATATCCACCATAATAAATAACACATATTTTGTGAAAATTTCAACCGGCTACCTATTACGGTTCAAGAGATACAGCCCTCGGACAAACAGACAGACAGACAAACAGACAGACGGCGTAGGCTTAGTAATAGGCTTCCGTACGGGATACGGAAACCTAAAAAATTAAGATTTTTGTGTACTTTGTGACGCTTCGCACGGCTCAACTATTTGAGCAATGGTACCACATGAAAGATTCGTTCGGCGTCTTTTTCGTGGAAGCATTGTTTAGATTTTTTAAAGTAATGTCGAAGTCTCGAGTGTCGTATAGTATATTGAAAAGAGTTATCGAAGTATATTGATATTGATATTGATGATAATAAGTATTTATACTTTCTATGACTAACTTTTCAGAACATTCAATTTGAAAGTATGTTATCCTGATACCTAATTTTAATTTCTAAATACATAAAACTGAACTAGGTACTTAATATTAATTAAACCTAAAAAAAAAAACATAAATTTACAGTAAAACATTTTTGTTGCACATATACATCGTACAGAAGGTAGCACTTAATGCCATATTATATATTGCCAACTTTAATATAAAACCTATGTATATATATGGACCTTCTCAGTACAATTTTGTATAGTGACTGCAATCTGGAATAGTTCAATAGGTACGTCGTCTTAGCAAGAGCGTTTAGAAATGGCTTTGCAAGGATCTTCCTTAGCATCCCGCCCGACCCGACTACTGGGGAAATAAAATATGATAGGTATATTTTCTAGGGAGACGTCTGCATGGCCATTATTATCCGGGCGGCGTCTCTCCGTCGCAACGTATTTCTTTAGCATATTTGTACGTTTTCTCCAAACAATTCAATATCTTAGACGAGGCATCCGATTCAGATTCATCGTTTGCAGTGTGTTGCCCGTTACTTGAAAAGAATAGTCCCATTCCGTAACCTGTACGGAAGCCAGGTTACGGAATGGGCCTATTAACTACTTAGCTACTAAGGTTACCCCGTCTGTCTGTTTGTCCGTCCGTCCGTCCGATGGCTGTAACTTTGCAACCGTAATGGCTAGCCGGTTAAAACTATCACAGAACAATGTGTTATTATGGCGGACATAACAACACATAATAAATAATAGAAAAAGTATACAATGTATGGAGGTCCACATAAAAGAAACGTATTTTTTTTTGTGGTGCGGGAATCTCAGTGCGCGAGTCCGACTCGCACTTGGCCGGTTTTTTGTATAATAATAACGCATATTCTATGATATGATAATGCATAATAACGTATTTTCTATGAGAATTCCAAGCGGTTACCTATTACGGTTAAAAATAAAAAAAAATCCGACCCTTAAAATGTAAAAAACAATTCATTTTACTTACTTAAAGGAGTCGGTGGACTGCTAAGTAAATACCCGCGCAGCACTGAGTTTTTATATTTTATTTACTTAGCGGTCCCCCGACTGCTTTAAGTAAGTAAAAGGAAATTATTTTTGACTTTTTTAAGGGTCGGGAGTTTTCCAATTTCTAATTTAACTTTTATTGCAAGCTTTTAAAAAAAAATCATGAAAATCCGCCCACTTTTTAAGAGAATTCGTTGTTTGATTACTTAATTACAAACATAGCTAACAACCATCCCGATTAAACCAGCTTTCTAATAAAAAAACCGCATCCAAATCGCAGTTCATCCGTTTGGGAGTTTTGATGCCACAGACAGACACACCCATACACACATACACACACATGTTAAACCTGTTTTTTCGTCTGGGGTTAAAAAGACATAGCACATACAGATGGTAGGACAGACAGATGGACGGACAGATGGCTTAGGCTTAGTAATAGGGTCCCGTACGGATAACCCTAATTAAGTTCTCTTTTTCTTGCTATTTTGTTTGTATTTCCGAAATAAATAAATAAATAAATAGACCCTAAAAGACCTATCAATGTTTTAATGTATTGGATGCAATGTATGACAATGCGAGTTCAATACTTTTGAGCAGTTTCGTTTTCTCTCAAAGCGTCGCGCGTCGTCGTCGCTCACGTCGCGCGTCGCATCGGATGCAGTTACAGTGCTGGTGCTTCAGAAGTGAAATATTTTCCTCCCGCCTCAATGTGAGTTTCTAAGAAATGCGAGAATACTGTTTGAAATGCGAATTATTTATTGTGTTGGGTCGGGCGGGAGGCGGGAGGCAGGAGACATTTCAGTGTTATTGTGTGTCGCCGTAGAATTCGGCCTACGTTTCGTGTTGCATCAAATAGCTTTTGGGTGGCATACTTACCCGACATAACATGAGAAACGGAAATTGCGTATGAAATAAAGTATAGTTTCGGAAATGTTACCCTATCAATAGAAATGCTGCCTGGCTCTTTGGCCTGATATGAGCATTTGAGAACTCATCGTTTTTACCCGACTATGGGAAACCGAAAGGAGGGTAATGTGTTAAACCGGAATGTTTGTATGTATGTCATAATATGTATGTGTATATCCCAGTCCAGGCCAGTCCCCATATTGTCAAACTGTAAAAATACAATTTCTCCAAAACCCATCTACTGAGGTATCAATGTTTAGAGCTTGAAACGAAGATTTTAAAAATATTCTAAACTTTATGGATGAGAACTAAAAATACTTTAAATAAAAAATACTAATAATTTTTTTATAAAACCCGACTATGAAGAATGTTGAACATGGATATACTATCAAATAATCTCTCTTACGTTTTGTTTACAGACGTCCAGAATATCCAGACGTCTATCCCTGTACTCTTGCGAGTACATGCCAGATCGAGTCCCCATAGCTGTACAGTTCTTCCGAAATAAACCCATGGGATATCTGCTGGCATGGCGCCTCACTGAGCGTGGTTTCGCGGGGAGAGGTGTTTTTGGCTCTCGACACAGCCACGCATATTTGTCTACATAACACGAGAGATACAGCCCTCGGACAGACGGACGGACGGACGGACGGACGGCGGAGGCTTAGTAATAGGTTTCCGTACGGGATACGGAAACATAAAAAAAGATGAGAGGTAGTGTAAACTCACCAGATTGAGGTTGACCTTGTTGCTCGGTATGATGGGCGGTGTGATCTCGACGAACTGCGCCAGGATTTCGTTGTGCCGTGCCATGTCCGTCGCGAGGATGCAGCGGATCATTCCCTCGCGAATCAATCTGTTCATACCATAAATAATATTTTAAAAATACCTAAAAATGTGTAAAAAATTACCGCCCCCCCCCCCTGATCGCCTAGGTTTGTAAAAGTTTCTCCAAAATTTTTGTTCAAATTTTTGTTTAACAATAAATAATTGTAATTTTATGTCACACATTTTTGGTTCAGTACCACATGAAATTTTTTTATTAAAAAACGTCGACAAATTTGTTTCATTTTGAAGCTATAGGTACTTAATAAACCAATTTGTAGGTAATTTGAAACAACATGTGAGGAAAGAAAAAAGTGGAAATCAACAAATTATGCACGATGTTCAAATATGCACAAACTATTTGTATTAAGTTTTGTATTTGTTACACCTGTTTCATTTACGAACTCTTTAAAGTATTAAACTTCCATCATTTCCGACGAGTACTGTATTCATTTATTTCATGTACAAAATGCTACATACATTATGCAAGATGGAGCAAGGACGTGCGATGTAGACGACGACGTTGTTCCAGCGACAGTGATCGATAGCACCCTTACTCGTCTTTACGTCGTGTACTCGATCACAAGCCCACTTTCTTGTACCCCTGTCTCGTTGCGAGTTCGCATTTAGCGCTATTCACTCTTTTGACAACAACCAAACAATAGAAAACGTGGTAATTGCTACATGGCGTTTTTTTTTATGGAAACTGACATGGTTGGGTACATTGGTAGGAATGTTTTTTTTTTAATGAAAGCGCGACATATGGCGCTGTCCTACCCATAAGGTGTTTAACATCTATGGACATTCGGTCGTATGCGGGGGTTGCAAATGCCATGCCGGCCTGAGAGCTGCCCATTCACGCCCCTCTTGAAGGAACCCAGACTGTACTTGGGGGAAATATATGGGCAGGGGAGAGCGTTCCAGAGTTTACCGGTTCTGTAGAGGAAAAATCTGCAGAACCGATTGGTACGTATCCGCGATAAGTCCAGCGTATAGGGATGCAATCCCTGCCCAGTGCGCGTTGAGCGGAGGTGGAAAGTGGACAGCGTGTTCGCGTTAAACAGCTCCTCCGAGTACTCCCCATGGAATAAGCGATAATTTTGGCGAAAACTTGCTACCAGAGCGCTTTTAATGTTCCATCTAGTCATAAGTTTCAAATATGTGTGTTTAATATACAGGTTTAAAATAGAAATGCACCTGAAGTCCTCATCAGAGAAGTTCCTGAAGATGTTGCAGTCGTGGAGCTGGAGGATGCGGAACGCCACTGAGCAGTGGTGGTTCTCCAGAGGCGAGATGTCGTTATATCTGTGGACAAACAGACTACTTGTTCATTGGCACATGGTACACAGAAGGCAGCTGGTGAGACAGTTTGATGAAGAACAGGGATATCTTTGCGTTTTTACCCAACTACGTCGAATCCAAAAGGAGGGTTAATTATGATTTTGGCAGCGTAAAAAGGTACCGACCACGCCGGCATGGCATTCGCAGCCCCCGTTCGAAACCGAATGCTTTTGGGTGTCGTCAGCGCCACAATCCAAGTTGGCGGCGCCAAGTGTCTCGCGTATCCAAATAAATGTGAGGTGTAATGGAACACCCGACAGAAGCTAAGTTTCTTACGCTTTGTATACAACGTGTCCTAAAACTCAATGTCAAGCGGGAACCAGGGAGTAGGCCAGTTTATGACTACCCAGGGAAGTCGTAGTAGCTAAAAATGTTGGACGAGAGTGCTTTTAAAAAAATGCTCATATCATAAAAAAACAAATGACTCCGATTTTTGTTCCCTGGGTAGTCATAATCTGGCCTACTCCCTGGTTCCCGCTTGACGTTGAGTTTTGGGATTTTGCATAAAATCCAATTATTAATTAAAATAATTTAATAAATCTAATGGTACAAGATATTTGTAGGATATTTGGAGAGGATATTTGTACGGAAAGCCGCGGGAGCAGCTGGTCATAAATATTCCTAAACACAGAGAATTATGCTCTCCTTGCTAGGTTGCTAAAATTGTAGCCGACTGGGTTAATACCACCGTACTGTGGACGAAAGATGGCCGCATCAGCCTCGGCCGTGTCTTCCTCTAGTTCTCTATTCCAAAGGGAATTCTCCGTTATGGCACTTTGTCGGAGGTGATATTGGCTGGTCGTAGCATGTGCTCTGACCCCTCTGACTCAGCCACCCATACCAGATTAAATAAACAATTTTAGATACATAGGTGCATTATTACCTAAACCTACACGTATAATGTGTTACCATTACGTGATATGTTGAAAATTTCGAGTTTTACCAGATAACTAAGTATTGTTATATATAACGGAAGACAAAGAAACAAAAGCAATGTAAGCAGGAACGAACGCTGGAATAACTCCATGTTTAGTGTTTAGTCTGACCCAGTTATCACTTGAAGTGGAAACTACTATTCAGGCAAATGTGTAATGAGATTCAGAAACTTCACTAATTCGATTTCAAGTTTCTCGTTTAAGGCTTATAGGTTCGGCTGTCGGTATCGGTACAATAATACCGTCTCACTCACCTGTAACTCTATTCCAAACTAAGCATCGTATCTCATTGAAAATCGCGTCCACATTTAACAAAAACTATGCACTATTAACCTCATTTCAAACGCGCTAGTGCATCAAAACATCTACTCTTCTACTCAACACCGGTGATGTCAGTTCCCCGTGCCTTGGATGCCTAAGTGCCGTGTTAATGCTTTCCAGTCTGCAGTGCAGCGTAGTTTAGAGGAATAAATCCTCCATTACGAGTAGTACTCTTCACTGAGCGAGTTCAAATTATAAAAGCAAATCTAGTCAAGTTTAAACAAAACAAAAAATATACTCATTTTCTTATTGTATTGTTTTCTTTCGCCATTTAATATTAAATAAATACTTTGAAATATACCTATTCATGCTACTGTTAGCAAAAAAAAAAAAAACTGCGTGTCAAGTGCGAGTCGGAATCGCGCATCGAAGTTTCCGTATACGATCACGTAATTAGCCAGTTTTTATAATTTTTTGTTTTACTTAACAATACGTTTGACGTTTGTATGTATTACCGCTTTTACCATAGAGCAAAAATAAAAAACCTTGAAAATATAAACACGTTTCTTGTATAATAAATCAAGCCTCATAATTTTTAACTTTTTTTTTATTATTATTTTTAGGATTTCCGCTATAACAAACACATATTTTGTGAAAATTTCAACCAGCTAGGTACCTACAAGTACTAAAGTTCAAAAGATACAGCCCTTTAAAGGTAGGATAGCCCTACAAAAGGACAGACGGTCAGGCCGACAGACGGACAGACGGACTGACGAACGGCGGCGTAGGCTTAGTACGGATAAGGAAACCTAAAAAATATCCAGAAAAAAATACTCATTTTACAAATATAATTTCCGTTCCGACCCGACAACCCCTTGAAAGCAGATAGATACATAGCGTTCGCAGAATGCTGTATTAACATCAAACTTGGAATCGAACACGCTCAAGAACTCCAATTTCGCCTCTAGGCTCATACGTTAGAGATATTCGACTAAAATGTATCGAGTGGCGGTACCTTTCAACACTCAATGTGAAGTCAGCCAGACGGAAATTCTCGATGCGTAGATTATTGGCACATATTTGAACTAGGTTGATCGCAAGTGTATCTACAACCAAGCGCACGATAACGGAAAAGAAATATGAGCTCACAGTTTGCTATAAATGGATAAAGCGTTATTTTTAGATTGACCATCATTGATACAATTTCGCGAGTTATAGACACAGCCGTTGTATAGATAATGAACGAAAGTGAGTATAGTCTTCTACCTCAAAACTCGCCCCGCAAAGGAGGAAGCCAATTTATTGGTGTGTCTCTTTAAGGGAGTCTCCAACCTTAACGATGGAGGTGCCATCTTTCTTTTCATAACTAGGTTTGAGAACTCCATATACGGAAGTGCATTCCCGATAACGAACTTTACGGGCGAAGCTTCTCTCCCTAGCTAGACATCAGGAAGGTGAGTGGGCCGGATAGGATTCCTGCATTGATGTTGAAACGGTGTGCAGCCGAGCTGGCTCTAGTGCTGATGCGCCTTTTCGGGTCCTCTAAGAGAGGCGTGAATAGGCCCGGTATGGCATTCGCCATAGTCCATGGCCGATGTTAGACATTTTATGGGTGGCTCAGTGCCACACGTCGCTCTTTAAAAAACTAAACCCATGCAAAAGCCATAAAAGGACTAACTGTTTGTTTTGTTCTCTGGTGTTGTTGATTTGCAACGGCGTTGTGCAATTATGCTAAACTGAACTTTAATCAGAGAGAGAGAGAGAGAGAGAGAAAATTAATATTGGTTGGTATTGCGTGTATTCTACAAATAAAAATAAGAGTTTTCGAGCGATTACCTAACGACTACGAAAAATCGCGAGATAAGAAGTAGTAGACTGAAGTTGAAGAGGATCAACTTAGACCGAAATTATAAATCTTTTCCTCAAAGCTGGTGCTAGGTACTTATCTATTTTTTTTTAACAATTATTAAAACCCTTAAAATTTGCCCCACAATTCTTATCTTCTCTAGTCCGAGTCCGTAAGGGGAAGAGAACGTACAACAAAGTCCAAAACATATATAACCTTCTTATCGCTAGGAGCGAATGTGAATGGAAAAGCGAAGGGTCGCCCTAGACGCAAGTACCTGGACCAGGTCGGGCATGTGCTCAAAAAGGGTCAAGTACGTAGTACCCGTAAACGACGAGCATGCATGAAGAACATTGAGAGCGGAAGAGGCGGCAGAGGTGTGTCAGGATCGTGGCACGTGGAGATCAGTTGTCTCTGCCTACCCCACCAAGAACCAGGCGTGACTCTATGCATGTATCACTCACTAGGGTTCGCCAGTCGCTCACAGCTAACAGACACCTGACCTATTTATGGAATCCTAAAAAGAGATAATTTCATTGCTATAATTGCTTTAGATTTCAGCACTCATATGTGTTCATTTCATATGTGCTATTATGACGGATACAACAACAAATAATAAAAAATAGAAAAGTAAAACATTAAAGGGGATCCGCATACAAGAAACCTCGGTGTGCGAGTCGGACTCGCACTTGGCAGGTTTTTTTTATAAAACCTGACACGGTTAGCTATATCACCTACTACATCCGTGAACTCATACCATCACACCTTGGTGAACAAGGTGTAATGGCGTGCAAACTAATTGCTGATACTTGGTTAAATATTGTTTTAGGTGTGGCGCCGCTCTGTCGCGCCGCTTCCTCGCGATCGCAACATCGGTCGGAGGTAGTTTAGCCCCATGATGATAGCCTCAGCTATGTATGTCTATTCCAAGTTTATCAAGGTGTATCTGATGCATCATGTCTGGTCGCATTGCGTTATTGCGTAAAACATTGCCACAAATTAATCTTGTTCACCTGCATAATACTTCTCCCACATCCCAAAGGTTAATTAAAATAGAAGACCTAATGCCACGTTATTAAGCTCGCCAGTGTGCCTAATTTGTACAAATTGGTGTTCAATAAAGTACTCAACAATTCGTTGGTCATATTCGACATACCTATCCAAAGCTTGTTGAATAGACAAATGTAGACAAAGCCAGATATTCTTTATTGCACACCGATCAATAATAAATAATGATACTTGAAGCAAGCATAAGATAGAATCGGTCCGTCAAAATGACGGATCCGACGGACCGGACGTGATCGGATCGTGGACAAATTCCCAATTCAGTGACAAGTACGCAAGCTTTTTGTATTGCCGCTACTACGGAGCGACCTTTTGACAGTCGTCCGTATGTAGCCGGTCCGTCATGCATGACGAACCTCGTACGCTGGACAGACGATAATATAAATGCACAGACCGCTTAGGCGGTCCGTAATGCATGACGAACGATGATCTTCCGTCGTGACGGACGAATGATGATCCGTCATTTCGTCGTGCTAAACTTGGAAACGAATTAAGAGACCTCGTCGCCTCGCTAGAATTTCAGTGCAACGTCTGTCAGGCAACCGTTTCTATAAACGGAACGGGCTGTAATCTTATGTTCCGCCGCTGTACAAACCTGATAGAACATTACGTTGAACGCACCAAACTATTTCAGAGAAGTTATTTAGCGAAGCTCGGCCGTGAAGTTAAAATTTTCACTGACCTTTGACCCAGACGAATGCAGAGTCAGGGCTAAAATCGAAGTCTCACCTTGTGGATAAAATATATTTAGATTATTGAATCCAAAAGATATTGATGAAGCGCTACAGCAATCTGGACAGACAAAGGTTTACGTTTTTAAAATTTGGATTTCAAATATTGGGCACGACAGTGCCCCCGCCAAGTCGAGCAAACACGACCGTACTATCCTTTTCTTGAAGCAACTCAGGGTGCTTTTGGCCTCCCTGTATTTTTGTTGTGGATATAATATATATCATATTGTTAAAGGATATATTTTTATTTTCATTTCTAGTTCCACGGAGAAGCCACCATGATAGTGGTTGTTAAACAGACTTAAGCGATCTCACAAAACGTCCGACTCGGGTTTCGGGTCACCAACAAGATGGATGGCTCGGCGCTGTATCGAATCCATGCAAGGACGGAATCAAATATTGGGGACTAGGTACCTTCACAGATGTGACTGCAACACTCCATCACCGGTCTAATCTGTGTTTTATACAGCAGGAATAGTTGTGCCACAATAGAAGAACCACCGATTACGGAAAAGTAGCCAGTTTTTCGGATGAAGGAAGGTCTCAATTCATGACCCTGCAATTGGTCTTCGAAAAGGTTGGTGACCAACAGGTACAGGTGCTCATCAAGATGTGATAAGAATGTCATCACATGTGTACTAAGTGAAGTAGCCAACCATATCAAAATTATCTTTAACAGCACGCAGCTCTTTTTTATTAAAATGTTTATAATTTTTTTACAGAAAACAAAAAACATTACAATAAACCACACCAACTGTCAACTAGTTGCTGTACAGTTTCTTTTAGGGAATTATATCAATGAGAATAAGTGAAAAATAGTCGGTTGACTCACCTTAAAGCTAGATCTGTCCTTGCGTTGATCTGATAGATGTTGTTGTAGCCGGGGTGATCGAGATCATGACAGATGCAGCTCACGAGGAGGACCAGCTTCGTGAGGTCGTCCAGTGGTAACTCCTTTCCACTCATACTTATGGCATAGAACTGCGAACAAACAAGCCCACATAACTCCCCTCGCCTTACTGGGTTCTAGGACTTAAATCGTCCGGATTGGTAGAGCCTTCACTCTCTAAGCCCAGCTAAAAGCTTTAAAAGGATGAGCTGTATTGCTTGTTCTCTGGTATTATTTATTTGTAGTATGATATTTTTCAATTATGCAAAACTGAACTTTACAACAGTAGACATAAGGACAAATATTACGTGGCTAATCTTACCATTAACAATGAATTAATGCTTTTACGGCTTTTCAGCGGGTCTCGACTAATTTCGAGGGGGAGGACATAATATCACCTTACTAAATGAAGGTTTGCTTAAACTGGTGAAAATAGTTCGCGTTTTTCGTTAAATGTAGCAGATATGACCAAAGGGAAGCACTGACACGGCACCTAATTAACTAAGGTGCGATAGATTGACATCACGAGTGTTAAGTCGGCGATGTAGCCAACCATGGTAAGTTCCTTTACAGAAAAACTTATTTCCGAAACCATCAAGAAAAGTCTTCAACAAGGACGGGAGTGAACAATTGAGAGCACTTAAATGGGCCCTGTAGATCGACAGTGAATGAAGGAATGGAATTGTTCGCATTTTTCAGCCACTTCAGCGCAGGTTAACCTGTGGGGCCGGAAAATGTACAAAGGAAGTACATTCGGCTTCAACCACCGGAGGGCGGTTTATAGAGGAGTTGTTCCTAGCTATATAATTTCTACTAAAACATTTGCCGCCAGCACATAACATAATAGTAGTAGCGCGATGACTCGTTGTGCGTACCACAGGTAAGCGTAGTTACCGCGCACTTGATGTTCTCAGTCACCTTTCATTAATGTCATAGAAACCATCAATAAAAAAAAGTACCTACATGCTTTATTACAGTGTAAAAACTGTGGCCCCAAAGAATTTGGCTAAAAGTAGTAAATTATAAATTGGATGTAAGTATCAAAATTCAATGATATTTTATATGTTCATTGACAATGCTCTTCATCATAATTCCATCGCACTACTTCTATTAGTTCTTTCCTTGATGTTTTGTGACCCCCAGCTGGTCGCGATGTACTCCGTTTGCTTAGACCAACACCTCTATACTCTGTCCTCCGTGGCTTCAACCATATTACAGTGCAGTACAGCTATATTGACATATTCGTTCTTGATCCCAGCCTGGATTCAATTATTGAGAGTGGAGCAAGTAACTGAATTTGATAAAGAATTGCAGAGGTATCTTAGGGAATGCGTGGTAAAAAGTGCTCGTTTTGAGATGAATCTATGTAAGAAATATATTCTACTTAACACTAAGTTAAACTATTAAAACGTACTTGCTTATGTAGAAACATCTGCGTAAAAATTGCTAAAGAGGAATTCAACCCTTACCAGATAATCTGAAGAGGGATTTCAGGTCATCTGGTACGGGCCGGAATTTTTCATTCTCAAATTGTTGAACTTCTGGTTTGGGCTGCAATTTCTACTTTGCAAACCCCAAGTTACTGTGACAAGGTTCCATCCGGAACTTAACCATGCTTTCTTGTGTAACGTAGATGTTTCTACATACTGAAAAATAAATAAATAATATCGCTAAAATTAAAACATCACTCTGACTGATGAATGTTTGCAAGAGTGGTAGGGAAACTTACCATCTGGGCTACACAGAAGCTATGCCTGAAGTTGTGGAAAGGGACCTCATTATAGTGTTTGTAGACCTCGTATAGGAAGTTCCGCAGTACGCTCTCCTGGATGGGGAACGTAGTGAGGAATCCGAGGTTCACAAACATTCTTATAATGAGTGTGAGGATTTTCTCGTCCGTGAGTTTGTAGCAGTCGACATTGGCGGTCAGCAGAGCAGCGACTTCGTCAGCCGTCACCTCCACGCCTCTGCAACAATACAGGAGACTGTTCCACCACTGCACCGTGACAGTCCATACATCGATACTGGTGCCAATGTGAGACAGCAGCACTTACGAACTTATTGACACAAAACAGATATCGCATTAAAAGCAGCCACAAAATTACATACTAAAAAGGCAATCGCAGCAGCTTAAAAATGCCAGCTTCATTCGCTCGTAATTGTTTAAATACTATATCTACATTACCAAGAGCAACAATAATGATACAGTGCCTTAGGGAAGAAACCGGACCGAGACGCCTTGAGAGCGGGCTACCGTTCCCAAGACACCGTAAGCGCAAGTTTAAATTGTACGTTCAGAAGTCAGAATCAACAGCAGAGACAAGGTTATATTCTGTTGAGAATTCCGACGCGTGCAAAGTTTCAAAATGTGTTCGTCGGTTCTGGTAACTTTGCTTTGACGAATTATTCAAATGGTAGCCAAACTTACCATCTGGGCTACACAGAAGCTATGCCTGAAGTTGTGGAAAGGGACCTCATAATAGTGTTTGTAGACCTCGTATAGGAAGTTCCGCAGTATGCTTTCCTAGATAAGGAACGTAGTGAATAATCCGAGGTTCACAAACATTATTTTATATGAATATTATAATGTATTTTCTGTGTAGGTTGTGGTGATGGTACTGTCTATCAGATTCTCAGAAGCGTTATCAAGTTCCAGGTTATGTTCTATGAAATTAAATTTAGGTATTTACTGATATTTTCAATAAAACCACAAAATCGTTGCTTGTTTCTCTTTCTCTAATAACAAATTCAAATTGTGGTCAAGCTCTCCCTGTATTCATCTGAATGAATTTGAAAGAATATCATCCGATTCTGTTTAATGAGACCAACTCAATATCGATAATTAAGTTTACCTGATCAGCTGTAGAAAACAAAAATATAAGTTGTATTAAATTCGTCAATGATCTTAAATGTTGAAATAATGTACTTAAGCGTTTCGAGGAAGAATTTTGTGTACCGAAAACCACAAGGAACCCTGAGACAGAATGAAAGAAAGAAAAGAGGGAATAATTACCATAAAAGAAAAAATAGGAAGCACATAGAAGACAGAAGAAGAAGTATATAGAAGGAAGAAGGAAGAAGAAGAGGGAGCGGTGTCCGATGTCTCACCGGAAGGCGTTGAAGCGCTGCCAGACGTGCTGGTGATGAGGTTCGCTGGGGCGACGCGTGTCGAGGATGCGCCCTCCTGGACAACAGAAAACACGCGGTCACTCAATCTTCCTCCCCCCCTCACCTCCCCCCCTCGGCACACTCGCAGACCGCACCTCCGCTCCGCTCCGTAGCGATACGCTAAGTGCAAGCACAGAACAAAGATTATATGGCTAACGCCCAGAAACGACACGAGCCCGTACGTGTAATAATCGTTGCGCTAAGATATTATACAGGCAAATTCAGCAAAGTCTGCCATAGTTTTAATATGTGATTCAGGAGCTCAATTTAACAATTTTGACATTTAGAATTATTTCCAAATGTAAATAATAATTCATGGTCCCCATACATTTTTGTAGCGGAAATTTCGAAAAATGTATGGAGTTGAAAAAATTCTGAAATATGAACTCCCAGAATAACCTCTTATAATGTTGGTAGTCGTTACTGAATCACCTGTATATAGCTGCGACAGACACAGTACCGTCTACTTCACTTTCTTATATCGCCCCACGGCGCGTCGCACGCGCAGTGTGGACTCACACACACGCGTGCAAGTGCGTTCGCGTACATAACACATTCACCCGTGATTAACGTAGATGTGTCGCAAGCTTAGCGTATTTACCCTCCCACAACACCTCACATTTTGGCCACCAGAGAAAGAAAGCGCTAGAAAGAAAAACAAATCGAATTAGATGACAGACCAATAAACTTCACTCGCCATTCGCACACACTTGTTACTACGTTTCAGTATAATGATTTTATTCTGATTAACTTCAGTATTTTTAATATTAATTTTCGGATTTTAGTCGGGAAAAAAAATATTGGTAAAAAATGGTTCCGTTTCACATTGGAATTAAAGATAGTAGATATGTGTCTAAAATGTAACACCGTATAAGAACTGTACCTATTATATACATGCATAGCTACGTAACGTACAATACATACATACCATACGCTGCAAAAATCATAACTCTCCTTTAGGCTTTACCGCAGTCGGGTAAGTAGGCAATAATACCAGCCCTTTGTCGGCTGTCAATTTTCATATGCCCCCGTTATCAAAGTAATACCCGCCTCCAAATTCCGTACCACTCTGCGCAATTTTCTGTACGTGTTTCGTAATTCTTGTTTCGCTACCACTTTGAGCGACTTCGCGTCATCGCCGTCATAATTTCATTGGGTAGGTAGGTACTCTTGAGTGGTCTTACGCGAGGATCTACGTCATTTGAGATTTATCATAGAAACTGAAGAGAGCGCAGAGTTTATGAGTAGCGGCTCTGAGAGCTTCTCAGCAGACAATTGTGAAATAAGGCTAGATACTAGATAGCTGGTAGCTGCCAGGAGCCATCCAGGAGCCTTATGCCATAATGACAGAGAATGTAGTGTAGTTGCCGACTTGCTATCGCTGAGTGGCGAAGCGCTGCCTTGAATGCTGTGAGTTCGTATTTTTTCGCTGGATTATCGAAAATTTATCGCTGCATTAGTAGGAATTTTTGGAAAAGCGGTGGTCTCGGATCATCAGAGAGCTCTGTAACTATATAACTTATACTTTGTTTACGTATTTCCATTCGGACGTAATTCCCCCCCCCCCCCCCCCCCCCCCCCTCCTTTCCCTGAACATCTGAAAATGATTATTGACGCGAAAATAGACAATCATTTCCTTAAGATTTTTTCCCACAAATTTCTTCCCCATAAAGGGTGGGGGAGAAAGATTTTAGAATGTACATATTTATATCCGACAAGACAACTTTCATTTTTAACCGACTTCCAAAAAAGGAGGAGGTTCTCAATTCGTCTGTATGTTTTTTTTTATTTTTTTTTTTATTTTTTTTTTTATTATTTTTTTGTATGTTTGTAACACGATTTCTCCGTCAATTGAGGGCCGATTTAGAAAATTCTTTTTTTGTTAGTTAGGTCATACTTCCGAGGTGGTCCCATTTCAATTTTATCGAAATTGGTTCAGTGGTTTTCGAAAAATCAGCATAATACTATGGTGTGTGGTTACCTTCAGCAAAACTTGTGATGTGGTCGTTTTTGGCAATTTTCAGTTTGATAAATTAGTATGGTGTGTGGTTACCTTCAGCAAAACATTTGTGATGTGGACTTATTCAGCAATTTGCAGTCTGACACATATGGCGAATAATTCTGTACCACTTCAATCGATTTCGATTATTCGATTTCGATTATTCTTTTTTATGTAATATTACTAAAAAGAATGAAATAAAAACTGTTTTAAAAAATATTAAACCGATTTCCAAAAAACAAAAAAAAAAAAACTAAAAAGTATTAAATACCTAATATTTTGAAATTTTCTCTGTCCTGTTGAAATACATGAATCGATATACTAGTGATACATATTCGGACCCTTGTTTCATGAATATTCTAAATTTGAAATTTTTTTATCTTTTCCGACCGGCGTTTAATTTATTATGGTACCTGGCCAGTACCTACTGTACCGAGTACCATCGAGCTGGTTTGATGATGGAGACAGAAGGTGGCCATAGGAACTCCTAAACTACACATGATAAACCCATCGTGTTTGGGCTCGTTGCATTTGTCTTCACGAGAAATTTACTTTAGACCTAAAAGATTCTCAATTCGACGGTATGTTTTCTTTTTTTGGATGTTTGTTACGCGATTACTCCGTCAATTGTGGGCCGATTTTGAAAATTCTTTTTTTTTTTATTTGAAAGGGGATAACCCTGAGGTTTTTGAAGTGAAAACTTCTTTAGCGGCTCTTGGCACTTTTTTAGGTGGGTAAAAATGTATTACTCGCGACATCGCGTCAGCGTCATTTTTAAAATGAAACCTTAAGTCATTGCGTTAAGGGTTAAGTTAGAGTGGCACGGGATCTGCCGGCACTCCCGGAGTGCAACTGTTAAGTAGGGTTCCGTAACACGTTTATGTCTGTCCATTCTACTAAGTTCTGCAAAATGAATGTAGGGTTCCGTAACATATGCATGTCTATCCGTTCTACTAAATTTTACAATTTTCAACCAAGGTCCTCCGACGGTTATTTTATAATAAAAGTAGGCTTCCGTAACACGTTTATGTCTGTCCATTCTACTAAGTTCTGCAACATCACCTACAACGTCTGTGATGTCAGCCCATAACACCAGTGCCATGTCAGTGCTTCCCCCTTTGATCGTGCTGACTACACTGAACTGGTCGGAAAACACAAACTATTTACATAGCCGTTTCGACCGACGTTTAATTCAGTGCGGTGGTACCAACCCGGGAAGGTTAAACCCTACCACCAAGTAAAATTACGAGGGAAGGGACTTACAGTTTTACGAGGAATCCGAACCTTGGTCAGCCTCCAACGGTCAGCGGTCACCCATCTAAGTACTGACCGCACCCAGCGTTGCTTAAAATTCAATAGCGACAGTTGACTGTCTGCACCACTGAGCTATCGAAGCTGACGTGGTCCTATTTTAATTGGGTCAAGATCGGATTGGAAAGCGAGGCGGAATCGCGAGGCCGAAGGCCGAGCGATTCCGCCGAGTACATTAATAGCAAAAAATTACTAAAAAAAACTGTGAAATAAAAAAAAAGTTTTAAAAAACATAAAACCGACTTCCTAAAAAAAGTAAAACTAAAAAACTATTTAAAATAAAAATATAAAAACCGCCTTCAAAAATATATGAAATAAAAACCTAAAAAAAAAAACGAACCCTAGAGTTGAAGGCGGTGCTAAAGCAAGCAAAAATGATGCATGAAAGAAAACATGAGCGGATGATAATATCCTTTGTGATTTGTGTAGCCTTTTTAGCACCGCCTTCAACTCTAGGGTTCGTTTTTTTTTTTAGGTTTTTATTTCATATATTTTTGAAGGCGGTTTTTATATTTTTATTTTAAATAGTTTTTTAGTTTTACTTTTTTTAGGAAGTCGGTTTTATGTTTTTTAAAACTTTTTTTATTTCGTAGATTTAAAGTAAGGCAGGAACTTGTCTAATAATTCATAGAACTCAAGAAGATAGAAGTAGTAGGTATTTCATTAAAATAAAAAAAAATCGTCTGCGAACGTATCTTGCGGTTTAAAATATATTTAAAAAATATTATTATTTGCATCGAAAAACCTTTCCATGTAGAATTTCTTGTCTTGAATAAGCCTTTATAATTTTTTTATAGGTTGTCTGTTACTGATTTCGCTCTAATACTAGATTCTACGTAATATGACCAGCCAGGGTCAACAGACTGGGCACCTACGTTCGTTTCGTTTGTGTTTCAAACGGTCTTTCGGTATTCGTTCTGTCCTTGAGGGAACATATTTTATAAAATAACTTCTAATTATGCAAATGTGTTCGGTCGAAATATTTGTGAAACATTAGCGCCCGTTTTTCTCACGTCGCGGCCACCGCCTGTGCTGCCTCTTGCCGTCCCTCCGGAGGCGGGCTAATCTCATTACAGCCTAGGGCCGCTTCAAAGAAAGCCGGCCCTTTCAACCGCTACGCGCCGCGCGCCGCCGCCGCCGCCCGCGTCCGCCGCCGCCCGCGACCGCCGCCGCCGCCGCCCGCGCCCGCCGCGGCCGCCTCCGACCGAACCACAGCGGCACACTGAACTCTATTCTAGTACGCTGGATGGAATGGCTTGGACAGCTAATTTTGTGTCGATTTGGTTGTCAACATTTTGGCACTGACATAGTGAGCGTCCACGAAACTAATTTTAGCATGGGATTTTAACGCACGTTTGGGATGGAGAACAAACTCCAAAAAAAGTGAAACGTCACGAAAGTACAAACGGATGTTGCAACGCTTTTCATTGGCGGGGCAGCGCGTGGCCAATGAAAAGCGTACACACATATATTACCATACATTACATTCATTACCGCATACACAAAACCGCGTCTACAAACTCAGTATCTCATAAAACAAAGTAACATACTCCATGAACATCCCTTACAGATTTATTATTAGTGTTGATTGATGTGGGAACGGGAATACACGAGCATTCGTGAATACAACATTAGTATGTAAATATTATAATATTCTAACCAAAGAGTTTGTATTACGTCGCTGCGACGACGTAATACAAACTCTTTGATTCTAACCACAAGCAATGCATGTAATTTTCACAGCATTCGCCTATGTTGCATACTTGGGTCCCGTTCAGACGAACGTATAATTATGACACAAGTGTTGTATAATTATGTATGACGGACGGTAGCTCTGCAGAAAGTACAAAAAAACAATGGCAATTTATATATTTGTTTGTAAATGAAAAATAAATTTAATTAACAATATACTATGTTTGTTATGTATAGATAAAAAGCTAAAAATAAAACACTTAGAAGTTAAATATTAAAAACCAAAGTACATATTTAAAACTAAAGACTTACAACCTAAATTCGTATACTAAAAATTGTCCTCTTATAAGTTGAGACGATGTGGGCACTGTTCCGAGTACACTGACGGCGTTTAAAGGCGCGTACAGACATCGCGAGGCATGCGGCGCGAACGGTTCGTCACGCATGCTTCAACCTGAGGCATGCGCGCAACATTTGTACATAACTCCTGAACGGCACATGCTCAAGCTGAGCACGCGAACAACCACGCACGCATATGCTCAAGCTGACACAGCCATGCGGCGCGAATGGTTCGCCACGCATGCCTCGGGCTGTGTGGACGTGAGTGCTCACTGTGAGCATTCGCCGCATACGCTCGTTGCGAAGCAATTAACGCGCTGCCTCAGTGCGAGCCGTGCGTTCCGTGTGGACGGCTGTTATTGTGTTGCGTGCGCCGTCCACACGGAACGCACGGCTCGCACTGAGGCAGTCTCGCAACGAGCGTACCCGAGGCATGCGTGACGAACTATTCGCGCCGCATGCCTCGCGATGTCTGTACGCACCTTAAGACTAGTACTATTTACTTTTAAGACGAGACGGAAGTTAACTTTTTCCATACAAAATCGTCTTTCGGCATTTATGTTTTCTAGCCCCCTAAACCTTATCCGATTTTTACAATTTGTTTTGCTTGCCTTAAGGACAGTTCAATCTATGTTCCGGTATATTTTTTTTCGTTTAGATTAAATATATCTACAGCGCCGGAGCTAAAAAATTTAATTTCTACCGAAAAAAATTGATATTTATTTTTTGATGACATGAAGTTCATTAAGCTTTATTGAGTCATCACTTTAGACATAGAAAAAATAAAAACACAGGAACGTAGATTCAACTATCCTTATATAAAAAAAAAGAATTGTCAAAATCTGATAAGGTTTAGGGGGGTAAAAAACATAAATTCCGAAAGCCGATTTTGTATGGAGAAAGTTAACCAGTAAAGCAAGCCGTATGGTGCAAAGTGGCTACACTTCGGACCATACCCCATGAATTTCAATGGTCTCAACCGAAAATGCGATGCTGTAATATGATTGATGAGGCACCACCGTGCGTGCTTGAGGCGAGCCGCTAGCTAGCTTAGAGCTGACGTAAAAATATCCATATTGATTTTACTCACCTCCAACTCTTTGCCGGCAAATGGGCTCTGTCTCCAACTCGAGGTTGGGCAGAAGACCTGTAACAAGAGATGTTCCAAAATATAGGTACTGTTAGCGCGCACGTTCGTGGCCTCTGCGGGCGGAGGCCGATAGATCTTTAAACGATTATCCCTGTTTTGTCTTTGTACTTCAACCACGCAATAAAACCTTATTAGATAAATAATTTATTGCCATAAATAAAAAAGAGGTTTCGTGAATGTTGTTACTTTCAGAGATTGATTCACACACAACACTATACATTCCATTCTCGCTTTCCTGCCGGAGGCCACGAACGTACGCGCTGACTGTACCTGTACGTTTTCTTTACCCGCGTGGGTGGCTGAGTCAGACAACACGGTTGGCTACATCACCTACAACATCCGTGATATTAACTTATAACACCGGGTGAACTAGGTGCCATGTCAGTGCTTCCCTTCCTTTCATGTCGGTCGGCTACACTGAATTGGACGGAAAACACGAACTATTTACATAGCCGTTTCGACCGACTTTTCATTCAGTGCTGTGGTATCAACCCGGGCGGGTTAAACCCTACAACCTAGTAAGGTATAAGAAGGGAAGGGACCTCCAGTTTTTACGTGAAATCCGAACCACGGTCAGCCTCCAACGCTCGAGCGATCACACATACAAGTACCTCGACGCTATCAAATTAAATCAGTAGTGCTACGGTAAATTAATTTTAACCGTGGCACTACCTGTATTATATCAGTAGTGCTACGGTAAATGAATTTTAACCGTGGCACTACTAGTAGTAATACCGGTAGTGCCACGGTCAACGCGCGGTACTGACCACGCTCAGGGCTGCTTAACAACAGTCAACCCACCGCACCACTAAGCTACCGAGGCTGAGTGTATTCAAACGTCGTATCAACGGGCTAGACAGCCTAGCAACAGTCCGCAAATCTGCTGGCATGCCACTTAACTGAGCGTGGTTTCGCGAGGAGAGGTGTTTTTGTCTCTCTCGACTGCACCATTGGTTTCTCGGCAGAGCCACCCATGTTGGTTTACATAAAAAAGATGATGTACTTAAACGGCCTTAATAGGTAGTATTTATGTGTGAGAACGTCCAATATAAACTAACTAATAACGAAACCGATTTCATTACTCGGTAATTCGATATCACTGACAGACAAAGCAAAGTATTTGCGCGACAAAGATCGCGCATTTCACATTTAATTACATATCACTTTCGGTTCGCGAATAATTTCCCTTTCGAGGGAAGAGGGCAGCGTTTCGGATTCCAACGTTTATAGCCATAGGTATAATATGGAAAGTATCTAGGCGACGCGCGGAGAGGTTAGGTGGAGAGGAGTTGGTTGCAGCAAACTGAGTACGTAGCCACCACCTGGGGGCAAACGTCATCGAAATGGGCGTGGAATCAAATGAAATAAAAAATTCAAAAAACCTTTATTGCACATAAAATCGTACAGAAGGTAGCACTTAATGCCTATGGTATTTTCCGCCAGCCTACCCTTTTTTTACATATAAAAACCAGGGTAGGTGCAACAAAACATAGTTTTTTTTTTTTTATGGAAACTGACACGGTTGGCTACATCACCTACAACATCCGTGATGTCAGCACATAACACCGGGTGAACTTGGTGCCACGTCAGTGCTTCCCTTCGGTCGTGCCGGCTACACTGAACTGGACGGAAAACACAAACTATTTACATAGCCGTTTCGACCGACCTTTCATTCAGTGCGGTGGTACCAACCCGGGCGGGTTAAACCCTACCACCTAGTAATATAAGAAGGGAGTCATATCCCTTAGTCGCCTTTACATAGTCTTAGATAACAGAAAAAACTAAATTTTTATATATACATATAATAACCATATAGTAACCATAGTAAATATATAAAAGCATATACAAAATAAAACTCACACAATACATAATATGAATTAACTCAGAAACAGAAGGAGATGAGGTTTAGGGTTTGAGGAGATGGTCTTTCATTCAAGAGCACTCTGAACGTGTGGATCCATGCACACTGTCGTAAACGAAGAGGAAGTTCGTCGTAGTCGTTCAAAGAGGAATCAGTCGCATCCACGGAGTTGTCGCGACCCACGTGGAGTTAAATGGTGCGTGATTGGTCGACTACGTACCACGACTACAAGCCACGAGTGCCTCCCTCCGCTACTCCCGGATACACAATATGCTTCACACGTTTTACTAACAACCGGTTATGTGTTAGTTTGCGCACCTAGGGTTCCGTATCGCCATGTCATGGTCAGCGCTGCTTCATACTGTTCTCGGTAGATGGCGCGCATACACTTTTTAGTTTATTGTATGTATATGGGATGGGGTATGTATTTTTTTACTTTTTCTTATCTTATAATAATTAATAACACATATTGTGTGAAAATTTCAACAGGCTACCTATTACGGTTTACAGCCCTCGGACAGACGGATAGACAGACAGACAGACAGACAGACAGATAGACAGACGGTGTAGGCTTAGTAATAGGGTCCCGTACGACGAATACGGAACCCTAAAAATTATACAGTTAGCGACAACTCATCTCTACCACAACCAACAACAGCCAAATCCACTACGAAAGTATCGAGAAACGCACTGGCACCTATCTTCTCCGTGGGTCAAACGTTTCGCTGAGCTCCCTCCAACCCCGCACAACACCCCCCCCCCGCCCCCCGTCCGTCCCATTTGTGTAATCGAAAATAATCTCGCGATAAAATTGGGCGTTGGCTGTCGTAATAAAATTGTAATGAAGATCTCCGCGCCGCCGCGCCGCCGCCACCGGAGAGTGGCGGGCGACTTGGCGAATGCGTACATTTTGAACGTGGATGTCATCGATTTGCCCCTACCATACTCAGTAAATACATAATATGGTATGTACCACAGAGCATAAAATGCGCGCGCCCGCCCCTACTAGAGGCGCCGCACAGTGGCTAATAAGCCCAATTTAGGAGGAATTTATTAGTTTTGCGAAATATTTCATGAAAGCTCATTGTAAATTAGATTGGTGCAACTTTGCTAGCTTTTTATTAAAAATGTATGATTTACTGATTCATACTGCAGAGAAAATCTTTTAAATATATGAATTTTAGGTTTGAAACAAAAATATTTTTTTTTATTATTTTTTATTTATTTATTTTCGGTATTTCGAGAAGATTTAGATCATTACTAGACAAAGTACTCAGTTTTCTTTTCTGTAATTTGTCTTAACGAGCTAATTATGGGGTCAGAAGACACTAAAAGCACACGAATTAAATCTTCAGACATTTTTCTTGTCTTGTTTTCACGATATTTTCTATATTCTTTGTGGCGAGCTTCTAAAGCATCTTCTGACGATCACATCACATCATGCTCTCCATCACATCAGTTCCATGTATAAGAATTTTAAAGTGTTTTAAAGTGTGTGAAGGTTCTGTCATCTCTCGCTGGTGCGTTGTTTTGAGCATACGTATGTATGTAGTAGATGGTAATAAGTCTGTTTACATTAACATTTGTGATCCCTGATTTTAGTAGATCTTCAGAATGTAGAAAGACGAAAGCCTCATGGTGAGTCGGAGCGCACCCGAATCCTGTAATTTCGACACACTTGTATGAGTGCCGGTGAGAGCCGATGGAATGACATATTTTACGTATAAGTAGACACATTGCACTATCGCTTAAAGCAAAAATTTGGATGAAACTTTGTGAAACTTTTAAGTTTACTCGTTTTAAAACTAAATTTGTAATACAAGTTTTAAAGCATGTGTACGAGTGCATCCATAACAAATAAACATACCTGGACTTTGGTTTTCCATGGTGAGTACGATGTATTTCTATGAACTTGAAACAAAAACACCGTGCTCCTCTCACAACACGTGCATCGCGGCTTAAAGCGCACGCGCGTCTGACGGGAAAGTTTCGTTCGCCCACTTCGTCGCGTCACTGCACCCTAGTGCCGCGCGCAACACATGTTTGAATGACAGTTTAGGGTGATAGATATATACCTTTATCCATAACGCTAGAAGGTATTACAAAGAACAGTGATTAGATAAATTAATTAATTCCTCCTAGGATAGGCTTATTAGCCACTGTGCGCCGTGAGCGCGATTTCTCTACAACGCCGTTGCAGCCTGTGGGCGTGGCCTATGACTTACATATGTGTGTTATGCGTGTGCATTTGTTTTGTGCGTGTGTCTAACTTGCTCCTCTTTGTGTGTAGTGTCGATACTAGCACACACACACATACGAATCGCTAGCAGCTCAGCGTACGGTTATTGGGTTTCAAATATCATCGCTTAGGGCGCCTCTAGTAGGGGGCGCCCGCGGTAGGTTGATGCTCTGTGGTATGTACATACTGAGAGAGTATGTACGAGTATGTTTGAAGGTATGTATAGGTATGTATGTTTGTGTTGATATTAGCAATTTTTTTTATGTAATCCGGTATGGGTGGATGAGTCAGAGGGGCCAAAGCGCATGCTTCGACCAGCCAATATCACCTCCGAGAAGGTAGGTGCCATACCGAAGACTTCCCTGGATTGCTGGCTATAGGTACTGGACTAGAGTAGAACACGACCGAGGTTGCTATGCGGCCATCTTACATCCAGTACGGTGGTACCAACCGAGTCGGCTACAATTTGAGCCTACCACCTAGTAAGGGGCAAGGGAAGGGACCTACAGTTTTACACCGGTTCCGAACGGTCATTGGTACACACCGCGCCGACCCGATTCGAACCGCGGACCTCTCGCTTGAGTAGCCGATGCCCAAACCACTCGGCCACCCGCTGCATGCATATAGGGAGTGTGAACATACATAATGTACGTGGCCAGTGAATAAGGGTAGGTATCTCTGCTTGTAGGTAGGTACATAGGTATCCAGGCCAATAAACATTGTGTAAATAATTTAGCACCTTGCCTTCTGTTTTGGTCTTTACTCTTAGTGAAGTTTTTTCCTCTTTAAATCCACCTTTTCCCTGTGCCATTTATTCGGATACTTATTTCAAAGAGTGGATTCTTTATTGTTTGGTTGTTTTTAATTTTCCATCTAAAATTTCGTTATTAAGTAAGTAACTTTGTCGATTCTTCTTACGTTTTCTTTGTCGCTGAAAAATATCCGGAGCTAAATTATTATGATTTGAACTTTATAATTTAATGAGTTGTTTCATGAGACGTTGTTTGAAATAAAGTTAGACATTCTTATGACTAATTATTTTAATATTTATGATGAAAGAAATATGGAAATACCGCATCGATGTAAAATCAGGAAAAAATCAAAGCATTATTGCCCGACAATCGTTTCTCATTAACTTTATGACTTAGTACAGTTGTCTGCCGTTCGTGATCATAAGCACACCTGGGCGCTGTCAGAAATTGGACGGGTGACCGTGCGACCGTTGGAGGCTGACCGTGGTTCGGTTTCCAGGTAAAACTGTAGGTCCTTTCCCGTTTTACCTGTTGGTACCACCGCGCTGAATTAAAGGTCGATAGAAACGGGCTATGTAAATAGTTCCTGTTTTTCGTACAGTTCAATGTAGCCGACACGACGACACGACGAAAGGAAGCACTGACATGGCACCTAGTTCATCAATGAGTTGTGAGCAGATATGACGGATATTGTAAGTGATGTAGCCAACCGTGTCAGTGTCCATAAAAAAAAATCATAAAATGTTAATAAACATTTTAAGCCGGATACAGTGTAAAAACATAAACTGGTCGGTTAGTTCTGTCTCTTGAAGTCTATGCAAGCACGTGAAACTAAAAAATAAAAATAAAATTAAAAATAAATAAATATCCACTTAAGCATGTGAGATACCTACCATTGTTGAGATATGTAGAGCTCATTGAATAGAATAAGTACGATATGATTTAATATATTATTAGATTTCAAATGAAATATTCAAACTAATTAAACTAAACTGAAAGGAGTATGATTCGTATCCTATTTGAAAGCAATAATAAAACTGAATAAATTATTTTAATTTATTCAATATTATCTATTAGAAAATTACTTTTGAGCTATGATAACCAAACAATATTTGCAACGTTGTGCGTATCCTGTAGTTTAACGGCAAGTAATAAAAGTTAAACAGCTATAATAAAAATTTCGCTTTTTCGTTTAAGTTTACATTGCCCATATAGATATTAATTTCCGAAATAATAGCTTAAAATCGTTCTTTTGATATAGCGTATCTACGGAACCCTCTATGCACGGATAAAATCGCACTTGGTCTGGTTTCTATTCCGTTTAGCGTGCTATTAGTATATATAGCTCCATGTCCAAGCCATATCACAAGAGAATTTCAGCGGCGCAATCACAGCGAGGTTCACGCAAGTTCAGGACCTCATGAAGATAAATGACAAAGCGAGAAAAGAAAGCAAAAAATGTCGGAACACTCCGCACTAGAGCAATCCCTACATATTATACAATTCTATGTCTGCCGCCTGTGTGAAGTAACAGTAACACACCGAAGCGAAGGACCACAACTTCAAAGTAAACAAGTACTGTAACTTAGTAGACCGGATAGTGAGAAACGGATTCAAGACTGATCTATTCGCTGTGGAATTCGGAGCAAGAGGACTACCGGCGAAGTCGCTCTACAGTCTCTTCAAGAATATAGAACTTTGAAAACGACACAGGTAGAGAGAGGGATGTCGAGAGCGGGACTGCTGATTCTCCGCGTCCTAGTCATCGGCCTCGCCCTTAGTGGACGTAATTTTTTCGAGAATATGTCGCTTCACGCGAACGCAGCTCGGCCTTCGGCCTCGTAATTAGTAACTTACTGTTTTGAACAAAAGTATTTCGCTTACGAGAAGACAGCACGACCTTCGGCTACGCTCTGAGTGACTTGGTTTCTTTGAGAAAGCATAATATAGTTTACCTGAACGGAACTTGGCCTTTGGCCTCGCCCTTAGTGACTTTGTTCGAGGTATATAATATCGTTAACCTGAACAAAGCTCAGTCTTTGGCCTAGCCCTTCGTTACTTTATTTCTTCCAGATAGTATAATGGTTTACGTGAACGCAGCTCGGTCTTAAGCCTTAATTACTTACTATCTTCAGAAATTATATCGTCAAACTGAACGCATCTCGGTCATCGGCCTCGTCCTTAGTGTCTTCCAGAGAGTATAATATCGTTTACGTGAAGCGATCTTTTATTATCATATTTGCGTTTAAATCCGATTTGCTATTAAACCGACTTTACCGCGAGCGTAGAAGCGGGCACAGCTAGTTAGTTTATATGAAGGATTAGTTTCAATTGCCTTTATTATATCAGCCGATGTCCGCCTCGAAAGTTCTTATTTGATCTAATACTATTGAGGCCTCGGGGGAGGGCCTTTTATTGCGGGACATTATTACTGACCTATTCTTATCGAATTGCGTCTCCTCAAGCTTTGATGAAGACATATCTATTCTGAAACTAACAGTCCGACAGACAACGGAACTCTGTGCCTACGTCTGCCATTGTTATTTTCAAACTTAAACTCAAACTCAAGGTTTTTATTTGGAGACAAAGTAGCAGGTATACAAAGTATTATTATTATATATTTATACCTAATTACTAACATAAATATTGGTGAAAATAAAACTATTTAAATTATATTTTTAAGCTTATGACTATTTTGGAGTTTTCTCATCAGTCAGGGCGCTCGCAGTCGGGTAAAAATTTCCTTTTTGTGAGCACTGTAATAGGAAGCCTTCAAGATTCCAGGTTTCTCTGGAGAGATTTCAACCGCACTCATTCCATATCTTGCTTCTACTTAGCTTGAAATCTGAATAATTAAATTCATTTGAATCATACATGCTCAAACAGAACACGCGTATTAATTTCCTTGTGAAGTTAAATTAATTTTGACATAATGTGTTGAAAGCTCATTTAAATACAGGCCGTGTCTGTACATACTCGTTACTTCTGTGACATACACATTATGAGCGCTCGTAGTTTTACGGCAAAATGAGCAATTACCGTCATACGCGCTGGGTTTAATTCTGCGCGTAACTCAAATCTGAATTTGTCGGAAAATGCTCATTTGTACCTAGGAAATACTTCGACCACAGAATATAATATCAGGACGGAAACATGCCCCGACTCAATTTGTTGTGCTTGTATTTTGTTTATTTTCATAAAGAACAATACCTGGGCGAAATCGGGGTACCTAATCAGAGTAATCGGTGTTGTGGTGCAAGGACTCTGGTAAATTACAGCACAACACCGACCGCAACGTTTAGTAAATTATTCGGACAAGATAACCTATCAAGCCGCAAGTAAGGCACGCAAACCCACCTGCTGCATGACTCGGCGGAATGACCGTGCCAAGGTGATAGGTGGCTAGCCTGTCGCCTTTTAGCACGGCATCTTGTCCTTTTCCCTAAATCTTTTAAAGTTATCTGTGTAAGTTATTGTAAGTTACCTATTGCTTATAATTATATGTACCCGTGTGTTTTCGTAAAATAAAACAAATAAAACTACCCACAACGCACACAAAATTTGGTGCTAACGGCAGGTTGTTTTAGATCCTTTATGTGGTATATTGGATTAATACAACGCGTCAATACTGTGGAGCTCTTGTCCCACCCTTATAGCACGTACTAACGCTATTGTAAAGTCACTGAAGAACCTTACCTGTATAAGGCCCACTTGCACCAACACGAGTTTAGAGTTAAGTAGCGAGTTATGGATTTAAACGCGGTTCCCACAGTCAACGGGTGCTAGCTTAACGAGTTAAACTGGTTTATATCTTAAATTCGTGTTGGTGCAAGTGGGCCTAAGAATGAGCATCTATTAAACAGCTCTTATAACGCCTGTCTTAACACCTAGTTGGGCCTAGTGTGTAAGTGTAAGTGACACCTCTGCGTTCTACATAGTCTCTGCTTCACCTCACGAGAGCAAGCCTCGGGGTGACAGTTGTGTTAGCAAGGCTCTCATTAGATAGACACAGTCGTACAATGTAGACGAG
Source organism: Nematopogon swammerdamellus (assembly GCA_946902875.1). Taxonomy (NCBI): domain Eukaryota; kingdom Metazoa; phylum Arthropoda; class Insecta; order Lepidoptera; family Adelidae; genus Nematopogon; species Nematopogon swammerdamellus. Next base: position 918,050 of record OX336338.1, on the reverse strand, counting down.
ACGCGGTACCTAAGGCGAAACAGAATTTGATTAAAATTCTCTCAATATCGAAAAAGTTGCGTCTCCAATTTGGTTAAATAACGTCGAAAAAGAAGTTGACGTTTTCAATAGCTCTATTGTAACACAAGCGGGGCGTCTCGAGTCGCAACACGGAGCTAACGGGGAGGAAAATCACTGGTTCAGCGAGACGCGAGCCTGGGCGGGCGGCGCGGCGGGTGGGGCGGGGTTGTGCTACTCGCTCCGACACCAAACTATAGGCGTAACAGCAGGACTGTTACATAAAACCGATTCTTGCGGCTGGGAAAACTGCACATGTCTTTCGTAAATTAGATGCTGTTAAAAGGTTTTAAATTGTTTTTTTTAAATGTAATCCGGTATGGGTGCTGAGTCGGAGGGGCCAAAGCACATGCTCTAACCAGCCAATATCACCTCCGAGAAGGTAGGTGCCAGACCGGAGACTTCCCTGGATTGCTGGCTATACTGGACTAGAGGAGAACACAACTGAGGCTGTTATGCGGCCATCTTACATCCAGTAGGGTGGTACCAACCCAGTCGGCTACAATTTGAGCCTACCACCTAGTAAGGGGCAAGGGAAGGGACCTACAGTTTTACACCGGTTCCGAACGGTGAAGCAGCGGGTGTAGGTATGCACGTAAATGTTTTCGTCAGAAAAAAAACTCATTGGTACACGCCGACCGGATTCGAACCTCGGACCTCCCGCATGAGAAGCCGATGCCCAAACCACTCGGCCACCCGCCGCTTATATTTTGCCTACAAAATATCTAATCACTAAGTATGGAAAAAGATGCACTATTAACACAGCTGTACACCACAATTAATAAATCCAGTCATATTCGAGCACTTGACTCGTCGCGAGGGCATGTCTTGGGCGCACAAAATTACCACGCTGTTAGTTAAACATAATAAAGTGCTTCAAAGTTGACGTACCGGGGTTTATGTCTCGGATTTCTTCGTGGATATCATAAGTATGGGTTAGTATCTTTAATTTTTACCTTATAAACATTTATAAAGTTTTTATGTGCACATAAAAAAACAAAATTATGAAATCTGTGTATCGATAATAATTGATAATTTTCTAAATTTGCATTACATTTATTAGACTGGAAAAGTATCGGATTGCTAATGATTGTGTGTTTATTATGTAAAACATGTATTAAGGATTATATTTATGCTACATTCAGCTGCGCCAACTTGCGTCCTTAGTAGTTATAATTTTTCTTTTCGGCGTTAGCGAATTGTATTACTCGGCGGATTTTATTCGACGTATGGTCAAATGAACCAGTCCTAGAGAATAATATCAATCAGTTTTGGACTATGTGCGTGAAAACAGTGATTATAATGACTTTGATGTAAATCACCAGTGCATTATAAAAAAAAAACGGTGTAAAACTTCTGTGGAAGATGAAAAAACAATTACAAGACAGAAAATAATATTTTTAAAAGTTCAGTTAATATTTCCTCACTTCCAGTAGTAATTTATTAAATGTTGCAAGCATAAAATACTTTCGCTCAATCAGATCATCAAAGCTGACCACAGAGGGCCGGGCCGCTGCGCCGCTGCCCACGCACGAGAAACATACAATGTAGCTCAGAAGCAAACTGCCTACAAAATATTTGTAAATCATCCATTATTCAGGCGAAGTCTTTTTTCATGTATTTATTCTTCCCCAATTTAAGGGATATATATATTTTTTTGTTATCAGCAAAGGCCTACTGGATGTCCCTATTTCTTAATTTTAATTAAAAAAATATAGTTTTCCATATAAAAAATATGAAAGTTAGACCTAAAATTGCTATATTTTTACATTTTCATAATCAAATATATTTAATTTATAATGAAATAACGAAAAAAGTACAACATAGGGACATAAATATTGATAATATCTTTTACACACAAATTTTAAAATGGTAGTGCAAGATTTACGGGTTGGAAAGAGACTTCCCCTGGTGTACGAGAAAAGTGGACTTTCCGGTTCACTTTTAAATGGCCGCATAATGGTCACATCGACGACTTTGTGGCTGTGTGTGTACATGTCAAAAGGTGTGACCTATTTACCTCCCACCAGCACACGATCTGATATAGCTACAAACACAAGATCTCTCCATAGAGTAGCTCTTGCAAGTCTAGTTCTTGCAGCACAACACCGTTTACCCCGATTGGTGAGATACAGCGTGATACAGTTGCCTGATTCGATACAGAGGACACGTAATAATTACGAGAATTAGCAACTTGAAAGCTTCTTTTTATTACAAGTATTACTTTTTAATCAAAATAATCTGCATCTCTCCCCATGCATCTCCTAAAAGGACAAGATGCTGTGCATAAGGGCGACAGGATATCCACCTCTCACCTTGGCACGGTCCTTCCACCGAGTCATGCACAGGTCGGTCTTCGTGCCTTACTTGCTGCTTGATAGTTATCTTGTCCTAATACTTTGCTAAATGTGGTGGTCGGTGTTGTGCTGTAATTTGCAAGTGTACTTGCAGCCCAACACCGACTACTCAGCTTACCCCGATTGTCGGGATACAGCGTGTGGTATGTACTATGTATGTATAATTCACGATGACAACCCATAGTCAATTATCAAATTAATTGTATTCGGCCCGTACATACATAGTTCGCTATAGCGTCATTTATAAACTCGGGAGGGATACGAAACATTGCACGACGTGTCCCGCCCGTACACGGAGAGACAGAATAAAGAGGAGTTCTTTCTAGCTATAATTTCTAGCAAAACATTTTTCACCGTGACCGCTCCATGGACGCAGCTGATGCATTTCCACGCTCACCTCGATTACTTACCTAACCTAGTTTGCGTACTTTTATTTTATTTATTTATTTATTCTTAAGAGAACCAACAGTTTGTACATAAAAAAGATAACAATGTAAGTTTAAACAGCGTATAATACGCGTACCAGTTAGACGTTTCTTTATATAACAAGAATTAAAATTAAAGTTATACCTTCTTAGTTCATGAGATCAGATGTGTGTGGGTGTGCGTGAAAAATGTGGTGTGTATTATGAGTGTGAAGAGTGTGGGTGTTACACCAACTTACTTAGTGTATCTGTGTTAGTGTCTCGTCTGTGGTTCCCTAAAAAAACTGTGAGGCTACACGTAGTCTTCGCCATCTAAATCCAGGAAAACGCCATGAAAATATGAACTGTATTGTTTTTGTTCTCTAATATTGTGGATTTGAAGGGTGATATTTTTTTTGTTCAGTCATGGTAAACTGAACTTTACCGCAGTATACATAAGGACAAATATCACATGGCTAATCTGAATGTTTTTATGACTTTTCGACGTACATTTTTACGATATTTTTCGAAGTGTGAAAGACGTCAGAGGTTCAGTGTCAGGATAGTGGCAGGTGATAGATCCGTTGCCACTGCCTATCCCATTGCGAAATATACGTGAATTTATTGTACATTATGTGTATGTGATGCATTAGCTAAAGGTCTGGATATCGCCGCCGCCGCGCGCCGGGGCGCCGAAACAGTGTGGGGTGGAGGGCGTGGGGGCTGCGGATCGGATGCGAAGGCGCGGAGGGCGGAGGTGGGGTGGGGGCGGCGCGATGGCGAGCCTCGAGAGTGGTATGAGAGTGGGTGACGTCGTTATTACCACTTCCGCCAAGGACCCCCCCCCCCCCCCCCCCCACCCCCCGCCTCGCCCCCTCCCGCCCACCGCCCCCCGGCAATGCTGACCTCGGCCTGAACCACTCATGTGACCGCTTCTCGGCATCACCTTTAATTTGTTTGGAATTAATTTTATAGCGGATTATAAAGGTTTAAGTGTTTTTCTTTTAAATGTCACACATGTGGGCGCGCCGGCGCCGCCTCTTTAAACGGTGGCGTGGGGTAGGAACCACGTGTATCCGTCTGTCAATAGATATGTGAGTGTATCATACTGAAATAGTGTTAATACAATTAAAACATAAAAATATAATTTTATTTTTTTTATATTTAAAGTTATGGTTAGATATTTAATATATCGTTGGTGATCTGCCATGTCAGTGCTTCCCTTCATTTCATGTCGGCTACACTAAACTGGACGGAAAACACGAACTATTTACATAGCCGTTTCGACGGACGTTTCGTTCAGTGCGGTGGTACCAACCCGGCCGGGATAACCCTACCACCTAGTAAGGTAAGAAGGGAAGGGACCTACAGTTTAACGTGGAATCCGAACCACGGTCAGCCTCCAACGGTCGAGCGGTCACCCATCCAATCACTGACCGCGCTCAGCGTTGCTTAATAACAGTTGACTAACCAACCGCGCCACTGAGCTACCGAGGCTGACGAATTTTCTTATCCCTTAGTCGACTTTTACGACATGCGACGGGGAGAGATGCAGTGGGGCTATTCTTTTTAAGTACCGACCCCACACGGTACAAAACGGCACTGACATGGCACCTAGTTCACCCTGTGTTATGGGCTGACATCACGGATGTTGTAGATGATGTAGCCAAGCGTGTCAGGTTCCATAAAAAAAAAAAAAAAAATCTGGCAGAAAGTCCTATCTCAAAAATGTAAATTTTTCAAGAGACGTTAAACTGTTTTCTTCAGAACTTAGGGTCATACAATGTAAAAAAAAAACACGCACAATTTTATTTTATTTTAGAATAAAGTCGCCTGAATTTTGTCCTGACATTGTGGAAAAAATTATATAAGACATATTACCACCAAAATCTGAATTTGGCAAAAATTTAGATAGGACTTACTGCCAGATCACCAGCGATATACGATTTTTTTTTGTAAGCAAAGTAGATGATAATTGTTTTATTTTTTTGTATGAAAAATGTTACAGTTATTTCGAGAAAAATGAAAAATGCAAGTATTCGTTTATGACTTCTTTTGTTCTTAATATTGAAAACACGCGAACACCAACATTTCCTCCCTTACGAGCCCTAATTTTGTTTAGTCTTCTATCATCGAATCTTCCAACATGACTGAACCAATGAAGCTCTCAAATCATAAAGCGAATAAATATATTTTGTACCGCATACACACATCACACCTCTCCTAAACCGTTTACTCACCGAGGGAGTGCCCCATTACTCCGTTTATAATAATGATGATGACGAAATAGGAGTGTTAAGAGTTCGTAATACCTCAGCTCGAATTCTAATTACGCCCCCAATTCTCCGTCATCACACTCTCTATCCCGTTCGCACACCGTGAGGTCAAAGCGATTTTGTTAAGGTGAACTACACTATTGTCGAACGGGTAAAATAATGGTTATTTTTAAATTTCTGAAACACAGGACCTGCTATATATTAAGACCAGGTTATTATGCAAAGTTTCATGATCTAATTTAAAGTATCTCTTCAATACTAGCTGTTTATTTGTACGGTTTGGAGGTAAATTTGCAATTTTTTTCTATCGAAAAAATTTCATGACATCATGTTTTCGCTAAAAATAATACCTAGCATTAGCAGTCAACTTTACCACATACCTTTTTTTTATTGCTTCCGAACTAGCTGGCTGTGCCCGAGGTCGAACCTCAGGCGCAGCCAATATCACCCCCGAGGAGGTGCCAGTCCGGCTTGGAGGTGGACTAATGTCGCTAGGGAAAGGCTATTTACCCGCGATTTGAAGATCCGTGGATTGTAGGAGTGGAGAAAGATATTCCCCGGAAGCCCGTTCCACACCTTTGCAGTGCTGCACAAGAACGATTTAGAGAATCGTGCAGTTCGAAGCACTCTTGTGTCCACTACAAAGGGGTGTTTCGCGAGAGTATGGCGGTTTTGGCGAAGGCGAACAGGAGGAGGAGGGATAAGGGAAGTAATTTCGTCAGAGCAGTACCGATAAAACAGGCTCAATGACCCAACGATACGTCTGTGCTTTAGAGATTGAAGGTCCTTTGTGAGTACAGAGTCACCAATGAGACGAATGGCTCGTCGTTGAATAGAATCCAAGGCTGAAAGAAAGTACTCAGGGAAACCCTCCCAAAGATGACTGCAATATTCCATCACCGGTCTTAATTGGCGTGAAAAATCGCCGACATCGGTAGAGTATCCCTAATTTTCGAGACGTTAGTTTCGAGTATTTATAACAGTGATTGTTGCTGAATTGTTGATATACCAGAGGATCTTGCGAAGCAATGTGAAGTATTACAGACTCTTAAATAGAAATGTCAGTTGCCCGAGCATTCATTTACAACTAGTTTAGCTAGCGGTTACGCCCGCTTTGAAAATTCTACATTCGGCTTACTTCTGATTGAGAGAGGCGATTTGAATGAAATAAAAAAATCCGCTTAAGTGAGAACCTTGCTCACATACAAAGGGTTCCATAGCCATTTACATACATCGTACAAGATATAAACTTCAAACAGTCTTCAACATTCCATAAAGACTAAATAAACTCCTTTGTTACCTAAAAACTTTCAAAGTTTCAAGAAGATAGCTCGAACCATTTAGGAGCTACAGGCTGTGACAGACAGACAGATGGAGGGACACTTGACCGATTTATAAGATGCTCTGGCAGCGTCGCTGACTGCGGAACCCTGAAATTTACCTTAATGCAGAATTTACTTCTTCTTAATACCACTAACTAATTTTATTGCGTAGCAATTTTGTGATTCACTGTCTCTGCCTACCCCGTTGGGAAACCGGCGTGAAGTTACGTATGTTGTAATTTTATTGCTAATAGCTTTTACCTGCGGCTTCGATCGCATGAAAAGAAGAAAGTGAGCCCGCTACCCTACCTTTATTCCGGCGCGCGGAACAATTCGGTTTGTATGAGAGCCACATCTTAGCGCAACCGGAACTGAATTTGATTTAGCGTATCCTGTGTGACGTATAGTTAAATGTGTTTGTACTAAGTTTAATCGATTTAGGATGATCGGTTTAAGAGTTATGAAGGAACATACAGATATACAGAAAATATTTCTAAAAATCGTCAATATAGTTTTAGTATCATACATAGAAGTCTAAAAACTCAAAAACTCATAAAGTAAAGTAACTTACTCCATGACCATCCCTTACAGATTTATTATTAGTATTGATGATATTTTCAATATACATACAGACATGCTAAGTTTCCCGTTGGATTGAAGTAGAAGTCTGTATAGAAGTAGAATTACTACCTCGACTGGTAAAGGGTCATTCACTTCTGTGGAATCGTTTCATTGCTTACTTAATTGAATGGAAGCCTTTTAGTTCTGTCTGGTGGTCGTGACTGATAGCCTCTCAATTAATTGCGGCTACACTAGAAAGTACTTGGAATGGGAATATTGAGTAGGCCTCTGACAAATGATCGAGGGCTTCGTTAAGGGTACGCTGCTGTGTACCACGTGTTGCACTTTCACAATTTTTTTATTTTTTAGGGTTCCGTACCTCAAAGGAGGAAAAAACGGAACCCTTATAGGATCACTTTGTTGTCCGTCTGTCTGTCTGTCTGGCTGGGTGTCTGTCTGTCAAGACCTTTTTTCTTAGGAACGGGTAGAGGTATAAAGTTGAAATTAATATCAAATACTAAGGTCTACGTTTCCTCGGAGGTGTAAAAAAATTAAGCTTATAGGTCCACGCAATCACTAGATACGCCCATTTAAGTCACATATTTTGCTACCGGCAAACCAAATCAAAACCTATAGAGTACTTCCCGTTAATCTAGAATAATGAAATTTGGTAAGAAGCAAGGTCTCATAGCACAAGTAAAGGAAAAAATCGAAAATTGTAAATTTATAGTTATATGACATTAAAAAAAATGTTTGTTTATTTTGTATGTCAAGGTCCCTTTTTCTCAGGAACGGATCAAGATAACAAATTGAAATTAATACGAAATACTAAGATCTACAATCTCTTTAAGGTGTAGAATATTAAAGCTTCTAAATCAACGCAATCAAAAGATACGGCCATCTATGTCATATTTCATACTCGCAAACTCACTCAAAACAAATCAAAACCTATAGGGTATTTCCTGTTAACATAGAATGATAAAATTTGGTAAGAAGCAAGGTCTTACAGCACAAGTAAAGGAAAAAATCTGAAAATTGTAAAATTGTAGTTATTGACACAAAAAAAAAATTGTTTTGTATGTCAAGGAACCTTTTTCTCAGGAACGGATCGAGATAAAAAATTGAAATTAATATGAAATACTAAGATCTACGATCTCTTTAAGGTGTGAAAAATGCCAGCTTCTAAATCAACGCAATCAAAAGATACGGCCATCTATGTCAGATTTCATACTCGCAAACTCACTCCAATCAAATCAAAACCTATAGGGTATTTCCCGTCAACCTAGAATCATAAAATTTGGTAAGAAGCAAGGTCTCATAGCACACGTAAAGGAAGAAATCCTAAAATTTTAAACTTGTAGTTATATGATATTAAAAAAAAATTGCTTGTTTTGTGTGTCAAGACCCTTTTTCTCAGTAACGAGTCAAGATATCAAATTGAAATTAATATGCAATCCTAACGTCTGTGATCCCTTCGAGCTATAGAAAATGAAAGCTTCTAAATCAATATAATCAAAATATACGGCTATTTATGGGAAATTTTAATAATTGCAAACTCACTCAAATGAAATCAAAACCTATAGGGTACTTACCGTTGACCTAGCTAGAGTAATGAAATTTGGCAAGAAGCAAAGTCTCACAAGTAAAGATAAAATCCGAAAAGGATATGTCGTTATGTCATATAAGAAATATATTTTTGGATATTTCAACTTCACGAATGCCGCACAGTCAAAAACCATTGCTGTAGTGTTTATTTAGGCGGTTCGTGATTTTCCAAAACAATTATTTTTGTACATACATAATACCTACAAATATATTGAGTGATGCTGATGATACGGAACCCTCGGTGCGCGAGTCCAACTCGCACTTGCCAACTTTTTTTTATTTTTACGGTTCCGTATCCGGTACGGGGCCCTATTACTAAGCCTACGCCGCCGTCTGTCTGTCTGTCCGTCCGTCCGTCTGTCCGAGGGCTATATCATTATAACAACAAATAACAAAATAAGAAAAAGTAAAATATTCACGAGGGTTCCCATAGAAGAAACTAAAAAAGTGTATGCGCGCGCGCCATCTACCGAAAAGAGTATGTAGCATTTTAACTAATCATGAATTTTAACTAATATGAAGCATTTCATAAAAACGCCAAAGATTGCGTGAATGGCGCTAACCATGACATGGCGATGCGGAATCCTCGGTGCGCGACTTGGACTCGCACTTGGCAGGTTTTTGTATATTTTTAATATGTTAATTTCATTCTAATTGGTTTTAGCCAACCATGTCAGGTTCCATAAAAAAAAAGACAGAAATACTCTTCTCTACTCAATACTCCTACTACATTAGTCCGCAAATCTGCGGGTGTGGTAGCGCTGAAGGAGGTTACTTCGCGAGGCGAGTTTAAATTGGCTCTGTGTGTCGACTGCTGGCTGCTCCGTTTCTGTCTAGTCGCAGCCACGAAAGCTGCTTTTCGTAATTTTTGGCTCGCGAAGTTTATGTAGCGACAGGACGGCTTGGTCGAGAGGACTCTACGACATATTGTGGCTCGGGCGGGGTCAACTTACTTGTGCTTAACAGGGTTAATTATATGTAAATAAATAAATAATAAATCAATTGTTGACTTTTTCAGGCACAGGTCCCATAATTACTAATTGACGTAAAAACTAAGTAACTTATTTAAAAAAATTAGCGGATGTAACAAAATTTTATAGAAACTAAAAAAGTCGCCAAGTGCGAGTTGGACTCGCGCACCGAGGGTTCCGTACCATCACACAATATATTTGTATTATGTATGTACAAAAATAATTGTGTTTTGGAAAATCACGAAACGCGTAAATAAAAAATAAACCAATGGTTTGACTATCAGACATTCGGGCAGTTGAAATATACAAATTTTTATATGACATAACTACAAAACATTTTCGGATTTACTTGTGATGTGAGACCTTGCTTCTTGTCAAATTTCTTTCTCTATAGGTCATCGGTAAGTACACTATAGAGGTTTTGATCTCATTGAAGTATATTTATGTTTATTTATACGTCATATCTTCGTTGGAGGGTGCACTCACCCCTGCTTATAGTCTAAAGACTGATCGAAAATAGACAAAATAAATAAATAAAATATATATGTATATACCTATCTATATATACAAATGTTCGCTTGTTACATTATATATGCACAAAACTCTATATGCAACCATTTGGTCGGCGGCGTTTGTTTACCCTTTGTGCGACCCTTTTATCGACCTTTTAATTTTTCCCGCAAAAAGAAGTGCGTTATTTGGATACATTTAATCTGAAAGCAAATTTACTGGATTAACAAACCTTTTTAGACAGAACCTTTTTCTACCCTTTTCATAATATGACGAACGGGCAAAGGTATATCTACCATTATTTCATACCTAAGTATTTACCTACGCACCTATATATTTATATTAAAGAGGGTTGATGTAAAAGGAAAATCTATCGACTTTCTATTTTGGAATATAATCTATACCTACATATAATAAAATCGTAAAGATAAAACCTAATGTACATTGAATATATTCGGGAATAAAAATTTAAAAACTTCTCGAAGAATGTGAGTAACTATGGGCTAGGCCGAAGGCCGAGCTGCGTTGAGAAAGAAGATAAGCCTTCTTGAAGAAAGTATGTAACTAAGGCGAGGCAGAAGGCCGAGCTACGTTCTGATAAACGATAAACCTTCTTCCGCCCTCGGGTCTCACCCTTAATGACTTGCTATCCTCGATAGAATATATTGTTTACGCGAACGAAGCGCGGCCTTCGGCTTCGCCCTTAGTTATTTATTTTATTCGAGAAGGTTTTTGGTTTAACTGAACGTAGCTCGGCCTTCGGCCTCACTCTTAGTTACTTTATCCGCCTTCGGCATTGCCATTAGCTACTTAGTTTCTTCGTGGACAATATCGTTCACCTGACCGGAGCTCGGCCTTCGGCCTCGCCCCTGTTTACTTACTTTGTTCGAGAAACTTTATGGCTAAACTTTTATTACATTATGGCTAACTTTATAACCTGACTGGAATCTATACTTATTTGAAGTTTTAAGAAGACAGTTCGCACCGTTTAGAAGCTATTATACAGGCTGCTATAGACAAACGGACGGACGGACAGACGTATGACTGATTTTATAAGAATCCCTGCCATCGCTGGCTACGAAACCCTGAAAATATCTTGTATATTGAGCGACTGCCTAATTATAGTTCGTAAATCTAACCAGCTGGAAACAACTAGGAGAAGCTGGAGAACAAACTGGAGTTCTGAGACGGAACAGCCAGTTGAGTGAAAACCGGCGACACCTGCAGACGTGCTGAAACACGGAGAAAATAGATAAAGAGGAGTTGGCCTAACCAAACTGTCGATGTAAACGTAGCATAGCATCAGCCGCGTCTACGATGTTTGGTGGCGCGCGACCTTGCGCACGTTTGCCTCTTAATAGATGGTAAGGCTTGAATTGGTTCTTAGTACGTTTCGTGCTCTGCTTTATTGTGTTTTATCTGTGGTTGGTTGGTCCTTAGTATGTTTTGTGCTTTTTAGGGTTCCGTACCTCAAAGGAGGAAAAAACTGAACCCTTATAGGATCACTTTGTTGTCCGTCTGGCTGGCTGGATGGCTGTCTGTCTGTCAAGACCATTATTCTCAGAAACGGGTAGAGGTATCAAGTTGAAATTAATATCAAATACTAAGGTCTACGTTTACTCGGAGGTGTAAAAAATGAAGCTTCTAGGTCAACGCAATCACTAGATATGCCCATTTAAGTCACATATTTTGCTACCGGCAAATCCCCGTGCCACATCCATTTCCTGTCAGGGGGGCCGGGTGTACTAACGTATTCTTATTTTTAATTTGCATGATGTATTACGTACAATGTATCACTGCACTCCTGACTGTGACATCGGTTGGTCGTCGAGTATTATGTACTCTGGACACTCTGACTGAATTAAACAATATTTAAAAAATGTAGAGTTAAATGGCACAATTACTAAGTCATGCCTGCTGGAGCTACTTTCCGAAGTAATGACACAGGTAGTTCAACTCCTCTCTACGTCTATTTACTCCGTGTGCTGGTGTATGTGGTGCCGAGAGGGAATTTATCCAGGAGTGAGTAATTCCGAATTGCTGAGCCAATGAATAATCAATCGATTCCACGCGTCCCGTTTGTTGTAGACTTCACTATTCTTGTTTCAAGGACACATTGGTTTTTTAGGTTTCGGTCCTCTGATTCCGTGAATCTTGAGATTATCTAGCGGAAATGTCCTCTTTCTGTGTCCGTGTGCTAAACCTAATATCTCAATGAAATATTGTTAATGTTGTGTGTTCTTTATGGCGAATAAATATCTGAATCTAAATATCGTCCATTAAACCATAGATACATTCGAAAAATTCAAACCCATGACAACGCCATCTATCATTCGTCATCATCATTTGACATATTAAACTTGCATAATATGTATAAAACATTTTTATCTGACGACGACAATAAGTCGAAATATCATAAAGAAAATGTGTTTATTTTTATTTTTTTTATTTTTTTTATTTATTTATTTATTAATTTTTTTTTTATTTTTTTTTTTTTTTTAAGAGTCTGGAAGGGTCGCCCTAGACGCCCTTACCTGGACCAGATCGAGCATGTCCTCAAAAAGGGGGAAGTGCGTAGTACCCGTAACCGACGAGCATGCGTGAAGAACACTATTATGGGAGTGGAAGAGGCGGCAGAGGTGTGTCAGGATCGTGGCACGTGGAGATCCGTTGTCTCTGCCTACCCCACCGGGAAACAGGCGTGACGCTATGTATGTATGTATGTATGTATAATATACATAATATTATATAATAATAGTATATACACAGGTCAGGAGCAGGCCAGTCTCCACAAAAAAACATGTATGAATGTATAGCACGGGCAAACTCTTCCTATCTCAGTGGGAAAACTGCTCCACAGGTTGTGTGAATTAGTCGCCGAGCCGCCCAAATTATTCTCATTGGAATTGATTATCCTTAGTTGAATTACAAGTACATTGCCCTCTCCACTTGGACCGCTAGAGTCACTGGGCTGGCGACCAATCTATTTAATTCTCCATTGTTTTGTCTAACTGTAGCAATTCAATCAATCAATTCCATTTATTCCCATTCTTCTTGGTAATTCAATTGAAGGAATCGTAGCTCCTACCGTTGTTGTCCATTCGGTAATTCATACTGATAAGATTCACGAAACTTATTTATTCTACCAGGTTTTAGTTGGTGGAGTTATGTTGGTCGGCGTACAGGTTGTCGTGACGTGTCGCTGATGTAATCACCTTCCACTTGGCATTTTGACAGGTTTTCTATAATTTTCTTCGCATTTTCAAATCACCCCAAAGGTTAGTTTGTAAAGAAGACCGTAAGGCAAGAAACTCGCCTTTTTTGACTCTTTCACATAATGGTGAACAATAAAGTATATTTTCTTTTAATTTCATTTCTTTTCCGGACCGCAGCCTCGAAGGCAGATATCGCCCAAATTGTAGTCAAGCTTCGTTATTCATTAGAAGATGACAACTTAAGAAGAAGTTTCACTAATACCTGTAAGCTCTGGAACGCTCTCCCTGCCCAACTATTATTTCCTCCCCAGTACATTATCTGGTCCTTCAAGAGAGGCGTGAATCTGTCAGGCCGGCATAGCCTTCGCAACCCCCGCATGCGATCGAATGTCCATGGGCGTCGTTAGACACTAGGTGGCTAGGCGAAACATGTTATGCTTACTATAAAAAAAACTTCTCTGTCAAAGGTAATTGAGACTGTATCAGCCAATGGACCCCATGTAACCCCAAATATAGCGGTATGTAATGTAATCCCAAAATGTAACGGGTCCAACCAACAGTATTTTCAAAGCTCCAAGCACACGTTCCTTTGTTCACGATTTGTAGCAGCACTGAATGCCGGTGAATGAAATCCGGAATCCAGACGCCCTTGCCTTTTGATGCACTCAACTCAACACACAGAAGTGTGTCTGTGTTGGCAGTTGACTCTGTGTATAGATAGACCAATGAGTTGGGTACCTAGTTCGGGATAGGGCAGAATGCAAGGTGCGGACCGGGCGGCCGGTCCATTCACACACAGTGAATCATCAGTGAATTCATCACTTTGAGTCTGACTTCCGATGGTGTCTGTCGCCTTTGAATGCGTATTGTACGCAATAAACAACTGATGAATTAATTGGCTCAACTTCTGAGACTTTTAAGAGCACTTCAGTGTAAACTAATCAGTGCCCTAACTTGCTCGGGCCTGTACTCGCAGACTTTTCAAGGTGACAACCATAGAGAAATAATATACGGGGGGACAATATACGTCTATGGTGACAACATATATCTATGTTTGCCTGTCTGTCCGTCTGTCCGTTTGCTGTCCGTTTGTTCGCCCGTCTGTCCTTATGCTTTTACTAGCTTTTGCCTACGGCTTCGCTCGCTGAAATTCGTATTTAAAAATAAGAAAGTAAGTAAGTAAGAAAGAAGTTACATTTGTTTCGGCGCGTGGAACAATTCGGTTTGTATGAGAACCACATGTTAGCGTAACCGGAACTGAATTTTATTTAGCCTATCCTGTGTCACGTATAGTTAAATGTGGTTGTACTACTTGTACTATTGTACAACAAGTACTTATTCTTACTTGTTGTACGTATTCGGATGATCGGATTATGAGTAATCGAGGAACATACACACATACAGAAAAAAAATTTTAAATCGTCAATTTAATTTCAGTATCATACATAGAGTCTACAAACGCAGTATCTCATAAAACAAATTAATTTACTCCATGACCTTTCCTTACAGATTATTAGTATAATAATATTGATTGATAACATCATAGTTAGTGCCTAAGAGGCCCTTCCCAAACATACAATGTTAAGGTTTTGCGAGGTTTTAGAGTTTTATGGTCATAATTTGGAAGTAGTCTCATTAATATACTTACCCGAAGAAATAAAACTACTGCCACCGAGGGCCAGGGGAGGGGGGTAAGCTCAGTAGACGTCCGTCTAACTAACTACGTCCGTAATAAGGGTATCATAATTAGACGCAACCTGAATGGCCGTCATTCGACCCCACCTACCTTCATACTAGACAAGGGTTAATTTGGCCCAACCCTCAGATTTACCGGGGTACGGCTACGGCTACCTTAATACAATGTATCGACCTACATAAACTTATAATATATGAATGCTTATTTATATACAGAGTGTCTGCAGTAAGGTACGTACTACTGAAAAGTGTCATTGTGTTTTTCCGTCTACGTACGTAACAGTAATATATTAATCTTGAATTAACTAAGCGGAAATTATTTTTTCTCTTTTATTTTATTACGTTTTTTAAGAAACCATATTATTTTGGGTTCCGTTTCCGTCGTACGGGACCCTATTACTAAGCCTACGCCGTCTGTCTGTCTGCCTGTCCATCTTTTCGAGGGCTGTATATCTTGTACCGTAATAGGTAGCCCGTTGAAATTTTCACAGAATATTGTGTTATTATGGCCGATATATCAACAAATAAGAAAAATAAGAAAATGTAACAAATTCACGGGGGTCCCCATACAAGAAACTAAAAAGTGTATGCGCGCCATCTACCGAAAACAGTATGCAGCATCTTATTTTAACTAATGCATAGATGGCGCGAGTGGCGCTGACCATGACATGGCGATACTGAACCCTCGGTGCGCGAGTTCGACTTGCACTTGGCCGTTTTTTTTTATTCCTAAATACATTTGGAGGCTAGCCCCAGCAATAGAATGTATGAAGAAAAAATTTTTTTTCAAAATAAAATGTCTCACAATTTAATAAAAGTTGTTCAGTTTCAAGTAAACAATTAGTATTCAAACACTTTCCAGTATTCCATACCTTACTGGCGGCGCGGACATCCTGTACATTCGTAGGCTCATCGCCTGTGGCTTCGTTTATCTAAGTTTCTTATTTTCAAACATTTATATTGACAATGGCTCAAAATTAAAAACATGAATGTCGACCGTGTGGGGCCGGTAGGTATTTTGCCAAAATGCATCTCTACCCGTACATGTCGTAAAAGCCGACTAAGGGATAAGGACAAGGTGCCGTGCTAAAGGGCGACAGGTTAGCCACTTTCTCATCTTGGCACGGTTCTTTCACCGAGTCATACATCAGGTCGGTCTTCGTGCCTCACTTGCTGCTTGATAGGTTGTCTTGTCCTAATACTTTGTTAAACGTGATGGTGGGTGTTGTGCTGCAAGAACTCTGGTAAAGCATGTACCTATTAGAAAAAACCATTCCCGCTCTGAACGGGGTAATACATTTATAAATCTTATTAACTTGGTCACTAGAGAGGGTAAATTGTACATCGGAGTAAAATTTCTTGAAGTTCCAACTGAACGCGAGAGGAGCTGCGGGCCCAGCTAGTATATAGCTGATATAAATTCACACAGCTCCCTCACGTTCCATACTATATTTGCTACTTACCAAGCAGTGTAAATGACAAGTGAGATCCCACCACCGCGCAAGCGTCTTACCTAGGAGTGTCGAGTGCTCGGTACGTGTAGTCCTAGCCCATCGGTTAAAAGGTTGCATCAATTCATAAATTCAATCGCTAGTGTATGCTCATATGAATTAGATTTAAAGAGATGTTACATAATTTTTTAGTGGATTTTTTAAATTAGTTTTTAGGGCTCCGTATCCATACGGAAGCCTATTACTACGCCTAAGCCATCTGTCTGTCCGAGGGATGTATCTCTTGAACCGTAATAGGTAGCCCGATGAAATTTTCACAGAATATGTGTTCTTATGGCCGATATAACAACAAATAAGAAAAATAAGAAAAAGTAAAAAATACAAGAAACTAAAAAGTGTATGCGCGCCATCTACCGAAAGCAGTATGAAGCATTTTAACTAATCATGACATTTAACTAATATGAGGCATTTCGTGAAGATGATGATGATTCCGCAAGATGTTGTGAGTGGCGCTAACCATGACATGGCGATAAAGAACCCTCGGTGCGGGAGTTCGAATCGCACTTGGTCGGTTTTTTTATTGTTGACAAGTCAAAAAGTCATATTTTATCAGAAATATTTTTTTTATAGCACAGATACGAAAATTACCAACATAAAAATCATCCTACAAACAATCCTACTGAAAATTTCTGTAAGATCTCTTAAGTCAAGAGGATAAACTAGCAAATGAAAAAAAAACTGTATTTATGAATTATTAATGAAATTTCAAAGCCTAGATCCACTGGGCTATTGGGTGGAAGATGCACGTTTATTCAAGCGCTCGCTCCCAATACAAGTTCGCTGTCTACAATTCAATCGATATGGGTGGGCTTTGTGTCATTCGCACGGTGACGTCATCGACAGACGCAATAAAATCTTCGCCCCGTCCTAGTACCGCGTCCAATGCCCATTTTAATTATGAATTCTATAAAAGAAAGAATTTGACATGTTCAAGAGTGGTATATATAAGGTCTTTCAAAATTAGTTCATAGTACGCTAAGGGGGGGTTCTGTATCATATAGGGAGTAAAACCTATATAAATTTGTTTGGACCTTGGGCTTTTTTTTATGTAAAATATTGTTTTATGTAGGTATTTAAATAAAAAAATAGGTGGTTGATTTTTATAGCCTAATCGATTCAAGTACATAACAGTAACAAAAAAGTCTGCATTACCATTATGATGTAACACGTGTAAGTTGGTAAAAAAAAATTAAATTCTTTCTATTCCATACTAATAAAACTAAAATTGTGGGTTTTCACAATTTCTGAAAGAAATAGATCTATGTGTTGGAAGACTTTTTTGTTCCTGGCATGAAACTGAAACGATTAAGAAAAATTTTTTTTTTACATAATTTTTTTTTTTTTTTTGTAAAAAAAAAATTCTTTGTTCTTCAAAAGTGATATATTTCCGATACAGAACCCCCCCTTAGCGTACTATGAACTAATTTTGAAAGGACCTTATATTTTGAATGCTAAATAAAGGCTTTTCGGATAAAACGTCTTTATTTTGATAAAAGGGACAATTTAGATAAAAGGGACAATCAATGTACCGAGCAGCATAATATACATCTTAAAGACAAATAAACAACAACAAACACAACTTATAAATAAAAGATGTCCTCTATAGGGGCCAAATACATTGTCCCTAGGACGGACGCACCATTCCCCCTCTGATTGGCGATAGAAAGCGTGTTTCTGCGTGACGTGAGCGTGACGGAAAAATGCTGCAGCTCGCCGGTCACCTGAACATTCTATTAATTCTTTGTCAATTTTGCGGGCGAACTTACACGCGTCATTGCTCCATGGGCCAAGCGTCTCTACAGGAAAGGCGAGGAACTCAAAGCTATCCTTTAAACCACTATATGCGGAATGTTTGTGGGTCTCACCCTTCGACAATAAATTTTTTATGTGTATGGGCACCTAACCTCGAGGATCCGGATAGTATTTGAAGATAGGTTTATTTATCAAGGAAGTTTTATTTCATATGTATTAGTTCTTTAGTGGTTTTTTGAAGTCGATGTTTTATTAACGATCAGAAATGCCCAATTTACATTTTTTCATTTTAAAGAGTGTTTACAGAAATGTATTATAAAGCCTATATAAAACATAATGGAATTAAAATTTTTATCTAAAAACATAAGCATAGACGTTTATGTTTTAACATTAAAATTTTAGTGTTATCTTTAAAAATGTCAAATACAGGCACCCAACCCCAAGAATATAACTCGGTTCATAGCTGAAATCGGACTTGGGGGTGAGCTGTAACTTTTGAGAGATCACAATAGATCTTCCTAGGTCGCAGTGACAACAGGACTCAGGAGCCCTAACTAAAAATAACAATAAAATACCGATAATAAATATTTTTCTGCTGGTAACAAGTGAAGTGCAGACATTTGCACCTTGTCGTCAGCAAATAAATGTAAAAATCTCATTCATCCCAGTCAATGTCGGAAAGGTGTCAATGACAATGTAGATAGATAGATTAGATAGAAAATGCTTTATTGCTCCAGTAAACATTAAAGAGTACCAAGTATATTAGAAAATTTACATAAGGTGCAAAGGCTGACTTATCCCTTACAGAGATTTCTTACAGACAATCTTTGGATGTTTTAGATTCGATAATATAGTGGAATGAAAGTGTTGAGCGTGAGAATTGAAGATAAAATAATAATAATAATACTTACCACCTATCGCTCGTAGCTTGCCTCGCGTCGTCTCGGAGAACTCCGTAGCCACGGCCTGCACCCGCCGGCGTGCTTGGAGGCTTGTCTCCCGCCGCCGGCGGTATTACCGTTTTTAATTTTTTTATTAATTTTGTGTATTTTTATTACTTTGTATTTTTAATACTTGTATAATATATGTAAAATTAATAGAAAATTTTGAAAATGTGAAATAAAGAATATAATACTTATAAGTACATGCTGGTAATATACATCACTGATGCATTTCCATCTTTCTACAATAACCGCATAAGCGAGACAATACAATATAGAAAATTTCGATTAAGCTGAAATGTCGATATACTTGAACGGAAGCTGATCGCAGCACTATAACAATCTAGCACAAACCGCCCCCAACCAAATAAGTCCCCTTTTCATATAAACCGAACACGAGAACCATTAGCTCGCAGGCTGTGGCCGAAGCGAAATTTGAAAGTGAAATCTGATAAGAGCATTCTGAAGGCTTTCACGGGGAAAATTCAGAATTCTAGAGACCCACAAACTCTCAGACATATTCTACGTAACGGGATGTTTTGATTTTCACTTTTATTAACATTTATAATTACTTTTAGATGAAATTTTAACAAGTTCAAATAACTGCATTATAGCGTTTGCAAACATTTTTAACCCCCGAAACAAAAAGAGGGGTGTTATAAGTTTAAAGTGTGTGTGTACATGTTCATGTGTGTATGGGTGTGTCTGGCTCTGGCGTCGTAGCTCGCAAACGGATGGACCGAAATATAAAAAACTCAGAGCTGCGCGGGAATTTACTTAGCGGTCCCCCGATTCCTTTAAGTAAGTAAATGGAAATTATTTTTGACTTTTTAAGGGTGGGGGGATTTTTAAATTTGTAATTAAACTTTTTACAAAACTCGAGTGATAGGAAACAAAATAATGGTGTTTAGACTTTGTGCTTAGGCCAGGCAGCAGTGGCAGCGGCGGCCATTTTAATACTGATTCTGTATTTCATAATATTATGTTTAGATTGTCAATAATTGCAAACAGGCTATAAAGCACATGTGACAAGGGCGGACTTATTGCCTTAGAAAATGTCTTCCAGATAACCTGGTGAACTTACAGTTTTACATGGATACCGAACTATGGAGCAAAAAGCTGATGAATGTAGGTGTTCGTGTACATGAAAATCTCATTCGTTCCCGCTGACCGAATTCGAACCTCGGACCTCCCGCAAGATGAACCGACGCCCAGGACCCTCGGCCATCAAAGCCGCCTTCCTGAATTGACTGTGGACAAGAATAATTTGAAGTAGCTTTTCTATGGACCGATGATTGCCCATTTTAGCGTCCGTTGTGGTTGGACGTGTCCCATTTTGAGTTGAACTATTCGTATTCAAAGGCCAACTTACCGGTCCGTCTACACAAAAACTGAAACTCTACGGCTACTCACTTACGTAGGTACTCATGTGATTCAAAGAAACCTGAAACTCAAACGGGCAATAATATTCTCATGTGAAACCAATACACGAATATAGGCACACACTGCATGTACATATACCGTGCGCCTATATAGTCGTAAACATTCGTATTATCCGCACAGAATGAGATTGCGCTGACAGTTCTACAGTGACAGTTCGCGCGTGACAACAACACCACACACAGAGGCGAATATTAGTTCCTATCGCCGCCGTTATTCTTGAAAGTATGTGTATGTAAATACTTCAAAAGTTATCCTAATAAATAAATAATTTGGAGGATTATCTCCCGCCGCCGCCGCCGCCGCGCCGGCGGTATTACCGTTTTTAATTTTTGTATTAATTTTGTGTATTTTTATTACTTTTGTATAATTTATGTAAAATTAATATAAGAATTTAAATGTGAAATAGAAGAAACTAAATAAAGTGATTTTTTTTTATTGGATGTTTTATGTTCTCATTATTTCTACAATCAGCAGTCATGCCTATGCATATGATGTTCATTTTCAATGTAAAATAATTTTAAAAATATTTTTTTTTATTTTGTAGCCTAAATTATTTCCAACTCTACACGAAAACATTTTGGATCAGCTATTTTGACGTTAGTTTGGTTGGCAGTAGACCTACATACTTTACTAGGCAGGCACCCGTATTTTAATATCATGGGCTGCATCCTAATAAATAAATCTAATTTACTACGGGCGACCAACCGTGTAACGTACGTCAAAATATGAATATTCTTATTAATCGATTTACATACGGCTTTCACTGTTACATTATATTAGGTACTTCTAATATAGTTTTAGGCTATAAAAAAAGAGCTAGTCTCCTAATAAATTTACCGGAAAATCTGTGACTATCTGTCTATGTATACATACGCCGTCGTCAAGCTATGAAGCGAAGCAGCAACTGCTAGTACTTACATTACTTTTAGAGACAGAACCGACACATATACAAACATCTTAAATACTGTTCGTTATTTTGTTTTTATTTTTATAATAATTCTATTATTGTCAGCCTCGATAGCTCAGTGGTGCAGACAGTCAACTGTCGCTATTGAATGTTAAGCAACGCTGGGTGCGGTCAGTACTTGGATGGGTGACCGCTGACCGTTGGAGGCTGACCGAGGTTCGGATTCCTCGTAAAACTGTAGGTCCCTTCCCTCCTAATCTTACTTGGTGGTAGGGTTTAACCCGCCCGGGTTGGTACCACCGCACTGAATGAAACGTCGGTCGAAACGGCTATGTAAATAGTTTGTGTTTTCCGACCAGTTCAGTGTAGCCGGCACGATCAAAGGGGGAAGCACTGACATGGCACCTAGTTCACCCGGTATTATGGGCTGACATCACGGACGTTGTAGGTGATGTAGCCAACCGTGTCAGTTTCCATAAAAAAAATATATATATATTATGTACGCCAACTCATTTGGCGTGGATAATAGTGTGCCTATAATAGCATATCATACTAGTACACGTATCACCAACAATCTTTCAGAAGAAATCTCGACGTGTAGGCATAGAAATTGTTTGGACGGTCTTGGCTTTCCCCTCAAAGTTGAAATGAAAGCAATCTGAATCGGGGCGATGCGTACATCCTGGAGATGTCGTACAATCTATTGCCACCTATATCATTTAGGCGCCCCTCTTGATGTGACAGATACAAGATGGCGGGTGTATTTTTTGAATGAATTATAATTTTTCTATTTTGTACTTACGACTATTTTACGCGTTCTTCTGAACTACTTATAGGTTACAGGTAGAAAATTAAGAACCAATTTTCAGCAATGACAGATATTGCATTTGTAGCCTCTATGTATGATACTATTGATGATACTACATTAAACTAAATTCCCGAGTTTAGGGGAAACAAACGAACAACTGATTTTGAAAAAAGAATAATTTGCCTTTATATATAACAAAACATATTTGAATTTGGAATTCCTACACAAAAATAAGTTAGCCACGTTCGAAGTGGCCAGTTTGTAGAAATGCCAATTTCATCCTAATATTATCTGTATGTATGTTTCTCCATAACTCTTAAACCGATCATCCGAATTCGATGAAACTTAGTCCAAGCACATTTAGCTATAAGTGACATAAGATAAGCTAAATATAATTCAGTTCCAGTTACGCTGAGATGTGGCTCTCATACAAACCGAATTGTTCCGCGCGCCGAAATAAAGGTACGGTAGCGGGCCTACTTATTTTCTTCTTTTTAAATAAGAATTTCACGCGAGCGAATCCGCGGGCTAAAGCTATTGAAGAGTAAATGAATATTGTTTTCCGGTAAATGTTTTCCGTCCATTTCAGCGTAACCGGCACGAGCGAAGGGAAGCACCGACATGGCACCTAATTCGTCATCGTGTTATGGGCTGACATCACGGCTGCAGTAGGTGATGTAGACAAGCGTGTCAGTTTCCATAAAAAAATAAATACCCAAAGCTCTGTGAGTATCTATGTTGTAGTGTTCAGGTATCCCTAGCGAACTATTGTTACCTAAGGTTGAAGCGTTTTGTGTAATTAATGAACGGCAAATCGACGAATAGGGCTAGAGAAATCAATGGACCCGCCCTTCAACACTCGGATGCTATTGTCCATGAGCAATTAATCGCTTTTAGCATTTTCTCATTATCCCTCTGTTTGTTTTCTGCTCTTTGGTTGTTCGATGTTCCTAAAAGCTCTGCGGAGGCACGCTGTAGGTAGATATGAAGCTTTAAAAATTAATATGCTTCCAGAAAACGCAGTAAGTAGGTACCTACTCCCTAAGGTTCTGTAGGATATTTTAAAATCTTGCCAAAAATGCCTCAGCGCTTTTTTATTTTATTTTATTTTGTATATAATGTTAAGAAAAATATACATTACACAACGTTAAAATTCACACATACACACACACACACACTTTTCTGAATATATACTTTATTTTTACACGAGGAACTTGGCTGATGCTTGACTTGAGTTTATGTATTGGTTTTTTTTTTATAAATTTTTGTTTTTTTTTTTATATGGTACCATAGGATATACACTTAATTTACAGCAAAACGTAAACAAAAATCCTAATCCTACTAGTTCTCACAGAAAACGCGATGGTACGGAACCCTCTTTACGCGAGCTCGACTCGAACTTGACCACTTTTTTTTTATTATGTTACCATGGGATATACACTTAATTTACAGGAAAATGTAAACGAAAATTCTAGTCCTTCTAGTTCTCACAGAAAACGCGATGGTACGGAACCCTCTTTACGGGAGCTCGACTCGAACTGGACCACTTTAAAAAAAATATATTTTACTCCGGGATATACACTACCCCTATACGAAGATTCGTCAAATTCCGTCCAGCCGTTCAGGCGTGAAAGAGGAACAAACAAACAAACAAACAAATATACTTTCGCATTTATGATATTAGTGAGATGAGATGAGATGAGAAGTGAGAAGTGAGAAGTGATGAGATGAGATTTTGGTAGTCATCTGTATTTACAACAATGACGTCAATTAATTTATGACCCTTCCTCCCCTAATTCGTCATATTACCCATGCGAAGACCAGACCCCTCCCCCCCCCCCCCCCCCCCACTAATTTCAAATGACGTAAGGTAAGTAATAATGGACGGCCCCTTATTCGGTTGTACTCACCCATGCACATGATGTGGTCCCGGGTGAGAGTCTGCGGAGGAGGGCGGGAGCAGGGACGCGCGCAGCGATGCACTTCGCCAGTCACGCCGTCTTCTCCTCCTCCGCCGTTCTACAACAAAAAAATCTGTTAAGTGCGAGTTTTACTCGCGCACGGAGGTTTTCGTATCTATCCGCTATTATCCGCCTATCTTTTGTCTTTCAACATTCATCATCATCATCATCAGCCTGTATCGGTCCACTGCTGGACATAGGCCTCTCCCAAGGCACGCCACCACACGCGGTCTTCCGCTCTTCTCATCCATCCACTCCCGGCTACCTTTTTTAGGTCATCAAATAGGTCTTTTTCAACATTGCAATGTATAAAAGCCTGTGGCGCCATCTATTATTCAATAGTGTGACTAATAGATTTTTCAGAAGTATGTTGTATAGGAGCGCCCCTCAATTTTAAAAATTTTCTTACTTTTCTTATTTGTTGTTATATCCACCATAGTAACACATATTCTGTGAAAGTTTCAACGGGCTACCTATTACGGTTCAAGAGATACAGCCCTCCGACAGACGGACGGACGGACGGACGGACGGCGGAGGCTTAGTAATAGGCTTCCGTACGGGATACGGAAACCTAAAAACAACCACAGCGTTGCAGCTCCGTAGAGACATAGGTTCACTAAGTGTGTTCTATCGACTGTTCAACGGTGAATGCTCTAAGGAGCTGTTCGAAACGATTCCCACTTCACCATTTCACCATAGGTCCACGCGTAACAGACAGGGAATGCATCCCTACACTGTAGTGCTGCCTAAAGTGTGGACTAAGAATTCCAGTATTTCTTTTATAACTCTGGAATGCACTTCCTCCCGATGTGTTTCCTTCAGTGTACGACTTAGGATCTTTCAAGAGAAGCGTAAAAAGGCATCTGTCACGCCGGCACGGCATTCGCAGCCCACACGTTCTAAACCGAATGCTTTTGGGCGTCGTCGTGTCGGCTCAACAATCCATGCTGACATGACGGCGCCGCCCCGGCG